>VZRW01010887.1:87144-113870 GCA_013398125.1 Aegotheles bennettii | reverse complement strand
GGCAAGTCCCTCCACCAGCTCCCTCAGCACTCTCAGGTGGATCTCATCCGGCCCCATAGATTTATGGGTGTCTGACTCAGCAGGTCCTTTACTACTATTTCCTGGATTATGAGGGGTTTATTCTGATCTCCATCCCAGTCTTCCAGCTCAGGGAACTGAATACCATGAGGAGAACTGGTCTGGTCGTTAAAGGCCGAAGCAAAGAAGGCATAAAGTACCTCAGCCTTTTCCTTGTCCTTGGTAACAACGTTCCCTTTCGCATCCAATAAGGGATGGAGATTCTCTCTGTATCCTTTTTTATTGTTAATATATTTATAAAAACTCTTCTTATTATGTCTTATCATCAGTCTTCTTTCCACAGAGGACCTTCGTGCCTCTTCTTTTTTGGATAGGGTACAGGCTGGGGACTCCAAGGGGAATACAGAAAACCACTAGGAGATTTCCTTTTGTAAAAAATCAGCTCTGCATTACAGTGAAGTCAAGGCTTTCAAGTGCCAAATGTGAAATTTAAAAAATTTGTTAGATCAGTAATTATTCCAACAATGTTACACAATTTCAGAAAACTATTCTATGTAATCTAAATGGCAGTGTTGTTGAAGCCTTTCTTTGACTTTACATATGTCAGCCATGATTATAGACTTCAAAAAGCCTAATGAAAGTTGATAACGGAACACATTTTCCACCAGCATATTTGCATAAATATATTGCAACACATTTACTTATTATGTCTATTTGTTTTTTTGGTTTTGAGTGTCACTTTTGAGCAGGATGACCCAACAATCCATCAAGAATACCAAAGTCTGTAACTTAATAGTTTGAAATTGATTGTGGTACTGATTTAATATTTCAAGAAGGATGAGAAGACAGTAAACAATGTGAGCAGAAATCAGCTCCTTTTTTAGAGAGAAGCTTTAATGTCGTTTTGTGCCGAAATGAACCACAGATGTAAATGAGCTCATGCATTTTAGATAAAGGAAAGTATTATTCAAACTGAGGGGAATAAAATCAATTATAGGTTATATGTTCCTTAGCAAACAGTTCTATCATTTCGATTTCAATCTCCTATTAAAAAATCTCCTAGGATAATTTCTGAATGGCTGAAGGCACATGGAAATACTTAATTCTTTTGGCAAACAAAACTAGTTCACAGTAGAGTCACCTGCAGTATTTTGTAAACTGATGTTTTTTTGCAAAGCAGGATTTGTTCCATGAAAAACTCCCACCCCCCAGTTTCTAGAGAGAAAATCTTATTCTGAAAGAAAAAATACATTTAACATGAGAGCCAACAGGAATTTATATTATCAGAGAGTTTACCATGAAGTATTCAAAACCAGAATAACATGACAAATTACAGTTTAGCTAATCCTCTTGGAGTTTCAAAATGGCATAATTAGATGTTTATCCTTTTCCATGTGGTCTGTTAGCAAACATATTTCCATTGGATATAGCCCTTGCATTTTCTCAGAAAAAAATAGTTGTCTAGCATTGAGAGGTGTTTAATAACAAATGTAATTAAGTGACGAGAATAAGCCTTCTTTCTCTGGATTGTAGCTTTCATTTATACAATGGTACAAATATAGAACAATCATATGCACAAGAACTTCTTGTGTGCAGGCAGTTACTGCTTATTTCAATATTAGTAGTTTTGAAAATGAGCATTCGGATTCATGTCCATGAGATGTGAATTCTGATAAAGGACACTGGCCTAAATTTTGTTCTCTGCTACTGTCTAACATGAATGACTCTATTAAAGCAATTGAAGCTACTGCAGATCTACATCAGCATTAAAAGAAAGTGGGATGTTTCTCAAAGTAATGTAATGAGTTCCTTCATCCTTCTTAACCCTGTTTCACTGCAGCAGCGTACTACAGCTTGCATGTTGTTAATTACTGTTAGTGAAGCATACTTGACTTCAATTGCTCCTCAGAGCCCCACTCCCTGATACCAAATGACTTTGTGTGAAGTGGAGATCTTTTATGATTAACAACAACAATCAGAAAATTATATTGTATCTACTTTCATTACTGCCTTAGACTATGAGTTGTTTCCTTCAAATTTGAACTTCTATTTGTTTATAGGTTTCTTTTTTTCTGGAAAACTATTGTAGGATTTCATTCTGTACATGAGTAAAAGTCAGCTTCAATTTTTTTCCCAAAATTTTATACAAAATTTGGGTAGAAAAACTGTGACTCAACCTTAAAAATATTGCAAGTTTTTGGTTTATTTTATCTTATTTTTTACTTTTAGAAATAATATATATTCATTAGTATGACTTTGTGTAGTATAATTACATATATTTCTAACATTTTAAATCATTGTGATGTAACCACAATGTGCTATAATATTACAGGCTAAGGATTTGAAAGGCTTATTATTCTTTCAAAATGCACTTGAGTTTTGCTGTTTTGCCATCCTTTTATTACTGATAGTTCTGCCCCATTTATGAGACTTCCTGATTTCTTACTATAAGCCAGAAACAATCTCTGTCTTCTTCATCCAAAAAACCCTTTGAGATTTGAATCCACTGACGAAGGAAAATGTTACTGATATTAGACATCTCATGAATATCAGACCTTGAGTATGAGATTGGAGTGATAATAAAGAAGAAAAAGAGGGAACAGTGATTCACATCCTCAGCAGCAGCCTTTTCCTTTCAATGTGTCCCTTTTGTGTACTCAGGGCCACTCTCAAAGCTGCCACCCTTTCCCCTTTTGCCTACACCATTCCTTCAGGCTGACCATGGCAATGATCGCTGTGGCAAGACGCTGGTGCACCTCCCTGTCTCCTGCTTGGGAGAGTTCAATCCAAGCAGACATGCTATCACTGCCAAAGGATACGTATGCACCCAGAGCTAGCAAAAACATTCACAGTTTATACATAAAGTTTCCTCCTCCCCCATGTTCCACCATCTGACTGAATAATGGTCCCCGCTGTGTAAATGAGCATTACGTTTCATTGCTGATTGATCTCTGGGCTCCCTGCACAGCCATAATCCTCGTGCATTTCCCTTCTGAGTTGACATGGAAAAATTGAGGAACATTATCCTGACAGCTGATCCCTGAGAGAGTTTATTAGGAAAACCCTTATTATCAATGAGTCCTCATTAATAATTATATTTGGGCAACAATCATTCAGCCATTTTACAACCAGTTTAATGGGAATAATGATTTCTATAGTGATTTTTTCTTAAAATGCTGTGCACTACTAAACAGAAGTCTTCAGGGGCAAAGCTTGTTTTTATAGATATGCTTAACACCAGTACTAATAAAAACATAATGAAATTCAATGCAGATTGAAATTGGACACAATCAATGTGCTGTGATGACAACTTAAAGGAATTCCTCAATGTCCTTTTTGTCCTGAAGTCATCAGTCCCTGAAATCAGATTTGTTGACTCTAGAGGGAGCCACCAAGATATAAAATTTGTGACCATGGGATTCTATCTTTTTATAAGAAATTCTCCCCTCAAAATTCCACTGCTGTATATACAACACGAATATAATTTCATCACGAATGCCAAAGATTAAAGTGAGGGCTAATCCATTTTCATGACAGATCTTCACAATGCTTTCAAGTCCTGATCCAAAGTGGACTGACTCAAGCCACTCATTCAGCTTTTCTCCCAAGATCAAAACGAACTAACAACCAGAGCCAATCACAGTGTTTGTAGCAGTGATGATGTTGGCAAAAGAAGACATTATTTTCTTGGCTGACACTCTTCAGATTCCAAAGACCCTAAAATTGAACAAACTGCATTGTTGTGTTTTTCATAGTGTATACCCCCAATATTATCATGTGATGGGAAATGAAGACAGCCTTTTATGTGCACAAGAGCCTCTGTCTGAAAAAGACTAATGTTATTTTCCAAATATGAGTTGGTCTAATAAGGAACAATGGTTACAGATCTTCCCATGCTTGTCCTTAGACCATCAGAGCTACCATAACACCAAAATACTGTGTGTGCTGTCTGTAAAGAAAGGTTGTATAGCTAACATTTGTCTTTCAGTAACAGGCAATCATCAACAAATGTACCCCTCTGTTTCACACCTTAACACCTGTTTTCTCAATTCTCAAGAATTTATTATGATGTCTCTCTCTGAGAATCAGTGAGAACTACATTGAATCCTTCTTGCTTTTTGCTCTTAATTTTCATTAAATGAATTATGAAAGTCTTCAAAGTTTAATGCAACAGATGATGTAGCAATTAGCATAGATTGAAACATACAATAAAACACTTTGGAATAACAGCGTCCTGATGGGTAATACAATGATATTTTCTCCAGAAGTTTTCAGTAAAGCAGCAAAATCATTGTGCATATCTGTTACGGCACCTACCTTCTCTGTACAAGGACTAATTCATTTGTAATCTAATATTTTCACTAATTGTCATAGGTTTAGCATATTTCTTTCAGTCCTCTGATAGGATTCCACCCACTGGTATAGGTGACCCAAATATCGCTGAGGGTTCATATGGAGAGGGCGTTGACTCAAACTTACAGCAGTCTTATAAAGTTTACAGTCAAAAGTTAAAAATCAATGCCCGGTGTAGGTGTTGATCCCTTCTTAGTGATATCAGGGTAGAAATCCTTTGTCCATCTCTCTCATGTGTCTGGGAGTACTGCTGTTATTCCAAAATTAAGCCCAGGGAAGTATGGTCCAGTGCACTACCCAGCTACAAGTGTAGCTTTCTGATAGTTTTCATGATATGCTTCATTCTCCCTGGGAAGGTTTTAGCACCCTTCTGGCCTTCTAGAACATATCTGGGGTCCTTTTTGGGTGAGGGGCTTATGGTCCCTTAGACTACAAGAATAGGTTGACAAAATATTTTGGTCACCCATCACTCAGCCAGCTCCGTGGCTTCTTTCATGGAGGTAGGTAAGACAACTAGCCTGCAAGCTGATCTCAAGGGTAGGATTCCTGACCTTTCCAGATACCTGCATTAGCAAGAACTGAGAAAAATACACCTGTTTTCGTCTCTGCCTAGCTCAGTTTTAGTAATAAGTTGTTTTTGTCTTAGACATAAGGTTGAATGAGCAAAAGCATCCTTAGAAGCTGATTGTAACAGACACATCAAGGAAACTTCACCCAGACAACTAACTGCAATAGCACCACATATTTCTCCCTAGGTACAGGTCTTTTTTACAAAAGGTGCATGAAGAGACAGGAATATTCTGCTGTCATATCGATCAAAACTCCCAGTTTAGGCATAAAGCCACCACTTCTAAATAATGAGCTGGGGTAGAGTGCCTGGTATATAGAAACACCATAGAGATAAAGATAGAAGGCAGGCTTTTTTAGTAAGGTTTGATATTTACCAATTCCTGGTTGGAATTGTCAATTTGAATGTTTCAGTAGAACAAAATAATTAAGATGTATGGCAGTAGCTGAGCACTGATGTTTCAATATAAGATCATCAAGGATTATGTTTAGTTGCGTATCTCTGCTTCTATTGCCCCTAGCCTCAGGAAATGGAACCTTATGAACAATTTTAATGAACAAACAAACAAAAAAAATCCAATCTAGGTCAAATGACATTTGTTTTGCGTTCAGTATTTCTCAGGTTAAATTCTTTAGTCAGGCTGTAGTGCTTATTGCAACAGAGAATTTATTGGGTCATGTAGGGCACAGACTACAAATAGCAGTGTCAGTCATCAATAGGTACCACAATTTCCTCAAACATATACTGAACTCCTACTGGTCCTTCCAGCACCAGTGGAAGAGAAACAGCAGAGAGTATCACTAAAACACACTTCGTTTTCATTTCTATATCTTAAATAAGCCTTGAGGCTAAAGCTCAAATGAGTGACAGCCTGGCTGAAGTTGTTTTAGTCTACAAAAGTGTTTTATCAAATCGGTAGTGCTGTGTGTCAGTCATATGTGACCTCTGCATGGAAAATGTTTACACAATATTATTAACTATTTTTCTCCAGGGTTTCCTCATGAATCTGCGATATTCTCTGCATTAACAACATGAATAGCTGTTAGCTGTCTGCAACCAGGCGTACCAGATCTCCAACCAACTTTGCATAAAGAGTTGTTTGAAAATGCACCCAGAAATAACAGTTTGGTGAGTGACCTATGATCAACTCTTCCCCACCCCAAGAAGGACTTGTATTTGAAAGCTACTCCTGATCCTTTGTACCCTTATAGAGAAAACAAGGTGTTTCAGGCAGAGTCTTGCTCTTCATCTGCATTATATTTTCAAACAAAGCATAACTCTGCAGCCTTTTGACTGAGTAATGAAGCCAAAATCTGTTCATGTAGACTGGGGTGGTTTTACTAGCATCAGCTGTTTTACTCAGTATCTTTTACAGTCCTGACCCACAACTCAGTTATATCTGTGAAACTGTGGACCCATTAATTGTGCTTTGTGGGAGGCAACACACTGTTGTTCGCCAAATGACAAATTGCTCCTTATACTGGCATGTTTTGCCCCTTGGTTTGCTCCAAGGCTCTGGTTTCTCTATGGCTCATGTTGCATACATGCTAGAATAGCAGCAACCCCATCTGTAGTGAACAGTGTAGGTCCTCCTGATGGGATACTCAGGCATGCTTGAAAGAATAGTTCACTGAATTATTCCTGCACCCTACGAAAACAGAGACACAGAAGTATCAAATTCTTAAGAATGGTCCTCCGGCACCATCTCACTTAATCACCCACATTTCACTTTGACAGACTCCCATACAACCTCACAAACATGCCACAACATATTTCTGACATACTTTCCACCACCTGGTATAAAGAAACAACCATGGTAGCATGTCAATAACTTATGATTTTAGGTACCTGGCTCATTTTCAGTTTCTGCCTTTGTGTTAAAACCATGAAATAACACTTGGGGTCAAAGGGTCATATAAAGAAATCAGGACAATCACAGTCATCTACTTAAGTGGCCAGGTCAAGTACAGGAAGGAGTATTCATGCTTCACAGTCTTACAGGTTTGGGGCCAGTGCTTTGTACTAAGCTTTGAAGGAGCCTGATCTGTATTTTGATCCTCTTGGCTCCTGAAGGATGAGACAAGGATGGAGAGGATAAGCTGTCTTCTGTGGATGCCTTATCAACCTGCCTTTCCTGCCACTATGTCTGGAGGGATTAGAGGGACACTTGGAGTGAGGCAATGACTCTGGTGCATGGTCTCTTTTGTCAACACTTCATTCACGCTTGCAGAAGACTCTTTCTCCCCATTCATTCCCTCTCATCCCCACCTGGGAATGAGGAAGGCTTTGATGTAGCCTTCTGCACCCTGACAGCCCTGAATCACTGGAAGAACACTTCCATATAGCAACTAGCTACATCATTGCTCAGGTCTTTGCTAATCAGAAAGCTTATAAAAAAAGCCACTCCCTTCCCAGACAGACCTAGATGGTCAACCAGGTGCCACTGCACACAAACACACACACACACATTCTCATCTCAGTCTCCCAACACAGATCAAATGCTTGAGAGCTACTTTCATTCTTGTAGCTGTAAGACTACAGACTCATGCAGACAGAGTACAGATACATGCTGAGATCTTCTGCACTGCTCAAGTCATGAACTTCAACAATTTCTTTTTGTCTTACCAAATTCTGCTCAGACTTGGCAGAGATATAAAGTGGTGTGAAAAGAATTTTTCCTATCTTCTTTTCCCCAGGGAAATGCAGGATGTCAGGCTAAATCAATAAATTCACATGCCAAAATGATTAAAAGAATAGTTCTGGCTTACTGTGCACAAGTTGGGAAATGCCCAATTTACAGTTACTGTTTAGCTTTCATTTCAGCTCTCTTGCACTTCTGACCTGTATGGTATATGACATGGGAGTCATTCAGGAGAAGCTGCACATGCTCACATATCATAAATCTGGTTTATTTGTCTCTGAGATAATTCACCACTATTGCCTTATTTTTTGCTACAGAGAGTCTCTGCCACAACTCTTCTGATTTGTACATAAGAGACTTCGGATTTTTTGTTTCTTGTTAAAGCAGAACTTGTCATTACAAATGTGCACACATACTAAACAACAATGGAATTTCCTCCCAATGAATTATTGGTTGTTAAAAGACTAATATGTCAGCTTGAACACTGGGTTACAGGCTGCAGACACATTGTGGATTTAAAGCTCCCGTGTCAGTGGCCATGCTAGGTCAGATGGCAGGCAGTCAGCAGGGCTGATACGAGCTAAAGACTTAATCTTTTAACAGCAATAATGATGAATGAAAAGGCTTATGTAAGTCTTGCACTGAGCAAGAAACTGGAAGATGAACAGGAGATACCTACAGATAAGCAATCTGATATATAAAAGAATCTAATGTGCTGAACATGTCATTTAGTGATCTGCTGAGAAGTCAGGAAAGCATCCTGATGCCACGCTTGGTGCAAGCCAAGCAATGGTTTGAGCTGACAGGAAAAAAATGCATATGGCACTGAGCGGTTGAGTGGAAACATGCTTATTCAGGAGTTTGGCAAAGCCCGTGCAGGCTGGCCAGGTCTGCCAGAGAGGCTTCTTGTCCTCCTCCTGGCACCTTGGACTTTCACTGTGACAGATGAATCTCTACTGAAGCAAGACCCTGGTGAGCTCAAAGCATTGCAGGAGGAGGAGGAGGTTCAAGGTTGGAAATGCTGTTTTCAGTTGATCAATGAATCCAATATTAGGAACATTTACAGTACAGAGAAGACAGGTCTTGTTTATAAAACACCAGCTAATAGTAAGCTGTCACTGAGAGACGAGGAGCTTGTTGCTGCTCACAGTGTTTTTTTGGCTTGTGTGGTCACAATTTGGAGTGGTTTGGGACAACCTGTGTTTCCTATGTATGTTCTATTAAACAGGGAGGGGAGAGTGCTGGTGGCCTGAGGCCAGTGAGCCTGAGCAGGTGGAGAGAGGGAAAGGGTGATGCAGGCAGCAGGCCTGAGGGACCGACCTTCCCTACAAGGCTTCAGGGAGCAAGAGACATGTTTAAATACTTGTATTTCAGAATTGACGTTATTCAGTTAATAAGATTACCTGACAAGTTACTTTGCACCAATATTTTATGTCAAGTTCTAATAAATCCTACTTTAGAAGCTAGAGGCAGATGCTATCTTCTTATTTACTCACTGCAGAGATATGTGGAGCAGTTGCGCCTCAAGGCCCTGATGGATTCCTTCCCATCATCAGTACTGAGCATGGCAAAAAACCTCAGGCTGCACCACGTGAAACTGTGAAGCAAGATGCCTCATCTGGGTAGAACTGATTAAGAAAAACTATTTGGGATGTGTAGAAGAAAGGATTTGCACTTGAAAAAGGGAAAGCTAAATGCCTGCCCATGTCTTACACTGCAAATAAGCTAGACTGGAAGTACTGTCTGCAGGGTGTTTGTCTGATGGTCAAATGCTCAGATGCCTTCTCAGGAAGTAAAAACGTCACTGGTGTTAATGATGTGACTTCTATGGCAAATATTAGTGCTTGAATTTATTTTCTTATCACCTCACAGTACAGCCAGTAGCCAGGGACAGCTGTTATTTGCTGGGAAGGAAGATCTTGTCAGCCAGCGATGATGCAGAGTGTTTTAAGTGGGGTGTTCCAGCTTTGGCAGGGAAACTAACACAAAAGCAAGCTTGGAGTTTGGTACGAGCATAACTGCCAACAGTTTGCACCCTGCTGGATTCCCACAGGATGATGAAATATCACCATGATTTTATATGCAGCTTTGAGAATTAACTATCAGTTCTTAAACCAGGTTATTATACTAATAAACATTTTTTTCTTACTGAAATAGTGCTTCTGATGGGAATATGTTTGCAGCAGTCAATGATGGTGCTTTTGACAGCCAATTGATGCTTGTAAACACTGGATACTTTTCAGCTTTACTTGGCCCAGCAAGGCATAGCCCGTCAAATCTTTTGGTTTGTGCTATTATCTTGCATTTTGGGGATGAACACATGTAAAAATGAAGATGTTTTATTATAATATATTGTGCATTAAACATTTATTCTTTATAGTTTACACTTGTTGCTGTCAGCTTTGGAATTCTTAGAACTACAAAAGAAGTTTGGATTTTGAAAAACATCACCTCCAGAATGCTGAAAATTGGTAATTTCTGAACATTAGTCACTTGTGGATAGAAAGCCAAATTTCCCAGTCCTTCTCGAGTGATACGACTGTAACTGCAATTAAAGATCACACCATGATGCATACACTGACACAGATTCATTCTCCCTTGGAAATCTTAAGTGTTCAGTCACCACTGCTTGATAATGTCAAAATTATTACGGCAACAAAAATATGACTGGTGAGTATGGTGATGTTTAACAGTTTGTATCTTAACTGAGGTAAAGGAAAAGTTATGAAGCAATGGAAGGGCACTCCTTTGGCCTAAAGGCTCTCACCTGAACATTAAAAGCCTGCTACAGATGAAACAAACCATTTCTAGTGAAAAAAAGAAAAATATTCCTCTTAAGTATATAAAAAAGTTCTGTGTCTAAGGTTTGCAGTTTTATTTATTTATGTTGAAATTCAGGCTGAATTTGCATACCTAACACAGTGATTTATGATACAGTTTACAATTACACTTTGTTTTTTCCACAGGACCACTGCCTCATGTACCGCACAAAACTGTTAGCTCTAGCTGACTAAAGCTGATTTTTAAATAAACTTTTATTAGTCAAGAGATGGGCCCTGGTTTTCTTTTTTGAATGCTGGCCAGTGCTTGCACCAAGCAAGGGCGCTAAACTGGCTTGCCAAGAAACGAGCAGTGGGTGTTATCACTGCCCATTTTGCAGTTCTAGGGATCAACTCAGTCTGTGCAGTGACATTCAGCGATGTAAGTGGTCATTATCTCAGGATGCTGTTATAGTTTGAGGGGACAGGCAAAATTCTTACGGCTTTTGCTGCAAGGACCCAATGAGGGAGGGGTGGAGTTTAGGACCCTGTTGTGAAAAGGGGTCTGAGGCATCAGGTATCAGGTATCAGTATTCCCTCCCATTTCCTGCCAGGCTCTATAAAGCCAGGAGGGCAGGAAGCTCGCGCTCTCTTCCGCTCTCTCTCGCCCTCGGTCTCCCACACTCCTTTTCCTGCCTGGTTGCCATGTGAAGCTCGAGAGGAGAGGCCCAGCCTTTTGTTACCAGCTCGCCACGTGCTCTGCGGCATCCAACTGCATCGGGTGCTGGGGGTTTGGACTCTCTTTTACCCCCATCGGCTTTGCAGTGAGCTTGTATCGGAGGTCATCAGAGTTCGGGTTGTATATATTTGTATATATATATTTTTTCCCTTTTTTTCCCCACCTCTTACTCCCTTTCTGGTGCAATTAAATCTGTTACAGTTTTAATTTCCAACTGTTGAGCCTTTCTTCCTTGCTCCCCTTCTATTTTCCGAGGGGAGTAATAGAAGCAAACTCTGTCTGGGTTGGGGCTTGCCCTGGCCGTTTCTAAACCGGGACAGATGCTGAGAGCTAAATATATTCAGCAGAACACCTCCAGCAGTTTTATTTAGCATGGCTGCATAGCAGAAAAAAATTGTGTCAAAACATGGAGATGTCCCAATTCTCCTTTGCTGCTTGTCACAGATCAGAGAAAAGTGCTGATCTTCAACCTGTAGGTCATAGCAGCTCCAAGTAGCCCTGAAGGTATGTAATGCAACGAGTAATTTAAAAATATATATTTTGAAAATATTAATTGTTTTTTAAACATCTGTTCACTACTTTTCCTCTAATGAATTGTTAGAGACAAGGAAAATCACCTAAAATTTCTAATTTTGTCCCTGTGACAGGGTGGCACCCAAAAAGAGTTCTTGCAGGCAGCTGCCCAAAGCAGAAAAAGAGATGTGCAAATCTGTTTGCAGCTTGATTTATTTAACCATAAAGACCAGCTCAGGACTGATGGTGACTAAATAACACGTTGGATAATGCTTTCTTTCAGAAACTTTAGATCCATACGAATATATGGTACCATGGGAACAACTCCTCCTTAAGAGATCAAAGTGGGCAAAAGAGTCTTATTTCTAGTTCCTTAATGATTTTGTACAGTCAACACTAGCTGCCACGCATTATACCGACCCTGAACTAGTTATTTAAAACAAACAAAAAAAGACTAGACTCTATAAATACTGTTTTGGCATATTCCCTTGATCTTAGCAAACACCAGGCCAAATTCACTAGTGTTTGAAAGAAAATGGACACCTGCACAGAAGGGAAACACTGCTAGTCAGGAGCACATAACAATTCAAATTCCCAGTTGAAACTTCTCAAACTGTGACTTCTAAAACGGTGTTTATATAAATGGAGAATGGAGAAAAAACATTATCAGTGTAATCATTATATGTATATATATAAACATATAGAATATATTTCTTCTGGCAGAATAATTTCTCTTAAAATACCTTAGACATCTGCTGCAACATCACAAGCCTCTCACAACCTTTTCTCTTATGTCATTACTGTTCCTCATCTACAAGTGGTGCCATCTGCAACTAAATTAAAGGAGTCTGAAACATTAGCTGAGAAAGGAATGGAAGGAAGATTTCTTTTAAATCCTTTTCTCATTCAAACCATTCAGCCTTTTGGCAATACCTACCAGAAAATTCCCCAAAGCAACACTCGCCCCTAAATGCTGTTGCAGAAAAAGAGAATGATAAAATATTGTGTCTGCTCTAGTCTGGGGAATTACCCAGGTTTGCACTGCTTCTGCTTTATCTACTTTCTCTACCCTGTAAATCCCGTCCTTGATAATTGTTTGCCTTACCTAAGGGTAAGGCCTCTGGAACTATACTATGTGTTATAGTTTTTATGTGTATTGAAGTCCCCTATATCCTCTGTCCATTTTGAATGCACCAGTTGGTTCCTACTGAAGAGCTTTGGTATGGCCCTGAAGTAACAGATGGGTTGGGATAGACATGGTACATGGCACACCCATCTGGTGTAGAACCAAGTAAGCCACTTGGTACCAACAGGGCTGATGAACACACCAAAGTCATTAATTTTCATTACCAGAGTAATTGATCTGTTGTAAGCAAAACATCTCCTTGCCTTTCATATCAAACAGTTTGCTATAGCACTATTCGGAGCATTTCAGAGCAGTGGCTTCAGGGACAGGGCACCTGTGTGTGTGTGTTAAGGGGACAATATTGACAATACAACAGCAGGACTGTCTCCTTAACTCTCTGCAAAGTTGGATGAGGGTGGAAAATATAGAGTGGAAATTTTATTGCAACACAAATTACTGTGGCTTTAACTTCTACAGCCTTTCATTTGATCTTGTCCAGTGCTCTTAAAAAAATTTGCTTATTTTTCTAATGTGTGTTGCGGGGACATGAGGAGGGCTACTGTGTGTCACACATAAACTGCTTACTTTCAAACTTATGACACTCAATACACAAGTTAAGCATTCACAGAAATGCTCTGCAGGAGTGGAAATGTCAATCACAAAGTGGTGACAGTGATGATCTCTCAGCAATCATTTTGTTCTTTGGAACAGAAATCTTGGCACTTCTTATTTTTCGGTCAGTGCTCCCACGTCTGGTTTAGTCACAGGATCCAAATAAAAAGCTGAATATATATTCTTCTTTAAAGGCTTTTCTGTGGCTTTGCCTACTGTACTTGCACAACCCCCAGTGCACGGTCACAGAACTTAAATGCTGTAAAAGGACAGCTGAGGGCTCTATGCTACACCGAGCATGGAGGGAGCAAAGGGAGTAGACATCTACTTTAGGACTTCGGCAGTTCTCATCCACATGAACAATTTTGTTACTTTGTATGAAGAAATACCCACTTATAACTGAAACTGATGAGGGAGGTTTTCTTTTCATTTTTTTGAATATGAGTTATTGTAGATGAATCTTCATTTCTAATCTGCTGGTGTTAAAATCTTCCAAATTTTTCTGAAATGTAATTGACAAAGCCACAAATGAGTGACACAAGCCGTTTTTCCTGGAGGGAAATACCTGACCGCTGTAGAGACTCAGGGTACAACAGCAGAAAGAATCTCTGTTAATATATTTATAGTTAATATATAATATACAAATGCATATCTGGGTTTTCCATCTCAGATCCCAAGAGATACTATACTATCAAACATGAAGAGAGGTCTTCACCTCTAGTAGCCTACTGAACATTACATCTGTCTTAAACAGAAAATGTATGGAAAATAATTGTGTCTGAATTGGCTGTGAGGACTCTTCTAATTTTCTCTTTAAAATTATTACCTATTCTAACTCTGTTAAGAACATGGGGTACTCTCAGATGGCACCAACCTGAGTGGTGCCATTGACATGCCTGAGGGATGAGATGCCATCCAGAGAGACCTGGACAAGCTTGGAAAGTGGGTCCATATGAACCTCATGAGGTTCAACAAGGCCAAGTGCAAGGTCCTGCATCTGGGTTAGAGAGCAACACCCTGTATCAATACAGACTGGGGGATGAAGGGATTAAGAGCAGCCATGTGGAGAAGGACTTGGGGGTACTGGTGGATGGAGAGCTGGACATGAGCTGGTAATGTGCACTTGCAGCCCAGAAAGCCAACAGTATGGTGGGCTGCATCAAAAGAAGTGTGGCCAGCAGGTCAAGGAGGGTAATTCTCCCTCTATGCTCTCGTGAGACTCCAGCTGGAGTACTGTGTCCAGTTTTGGGGCCTCCAACATAAGAAGGACAAGGAGCTGTTGGAGCAAGCCCAGAGGGCCACAAAGATGAGCAGAGGGCTGGAGCACCTCTCTTATGAAGACAGGCTGAGAGAGTTGGGGCTGTTCAGCCTGGAGAAGAGAAGGCTCCGGGGAGACCTTCTAGCAGCCTTCCAGTACCTGAAGAGGCTTATACGAAAGATAGGAACAAACTTTTTAGTAGGGCCTATAGCAACAGGACAAGGGGAAATGGCTTTAAATTGAAAGAATGTAGATTTAGAATCAGAAAGAAATTTTTTATGATAAAGGTGGTGAAAAACTGGAACAGGTTGCCCAAATTGGTGGCAGAAGCCTCCTCCCTGAAAGTGTTTAAGGCCAGGTTGGATGGGGCTCTGAACAACCTGATCTATTTGCAGATGTCTCTGCTCACTGCAGGGGGGTTGGACTAGATGACCTTTAAATGTCCCTTCCAACTCAAGTCATTCTATGATGAGGCAGAAGTAACAACCAAAATACTCAGATGGCAACACACTTGTTGGAAGTGTGCAGTACAGGCAGTATTAGTTGTGTGACGTCCCCTTGTGAAAACCTCCAGTTTTAGTGGTTTGCCACTTTCTGGTATTTTGTTAGCACTCCTCCTCTGTGCCCAGCTGGGCTTGGCAGCCTTCGCCCGTGAGACCTGTTTTGCTGGAGTGTCTCTTCGTGGCCTCAGACCTCAGCTTCCATGGTGAGATGAAAGTTTGGAGCTAGCAGTGGGTGGGCACAGATGACAAGGGAGAAAAAGGCTAAGAAAAGGATGCTGAGGTGCTCTTTGTCCTAACAAGGGAACTCATTCTCTGTGAGAGCATTCCTGCTGTATCCACCACTACCCTGCGTGTAGGGCTAGAGAACACAGCCTGTGGTAATAATGCTAGTGGCCATACTGCATGGCTTTGTGGCATAAAAGCTGATAGTCACATGGTGCTTGGGGGTCAGGAAATTCAGATTTTACATGGGGATGATCAGGACATTGATGTGGCATGTAAGTTTTCCCCAGCATAGCAAGGGTGCACTCTTGATACAATGGAGGACCCCCAGAGTCCAAAGTAAAATGTATGAGATTAAAAATAAGCTTGAAGAATAGTCAATTAAACCTAATCTGTACAGAGGCTCATCCTGGAAAAAGGCACCCATGGTTCAATCCAGGTGTACTGAACCTGTAGAAATGGATGCTGACAGTTTCTCCCATGTGGATTGTCAGGCACAAGCACAGACCTAGGGAAACAGTGGTTCAGACTAGGCCAGCCTCAAAGGCGTTGGTTTAAGTTGGGCAATGACCTTTGCAAGGCTGCAGAATGATTTGTGAGATTGTGTGTGGTGTAGGTGTACAAGAGCAAGGGCTAGAATAGCTCTGTCTGGGATGATGAGACAGGTGGTGCTAAAAAAGGTGCCCTGTGCATTGCAAACTGTACCCTAGAGCTTTAGCTCATTAAGCACAACACCCTTTTTCTATTTGTATAGACAAGTTAGTAAAGCAAAGATGATAACCAAAGTGAGAAGTGCTGGATTACAAGTAAGTTACAGGAAGCTTAGAATACAAGTGTGATTTGCAATTCAAAAGCCCCAGCCATAAATCAGTTCAATGACTCTCTAATGAATGCAATAACATACAAAGTGGCATGACTTATAAATCGGTTTCAGATCAGCTAGGTGAGATGTAAATCCATTATTTGACAAAGTCAAACAATTCAACAATTCAAAGTCAACAAAGTCAACAATTCAAGACATAAGGGGTATCATGAGTATATTCTGACAAAGGTTGTCTTGGTTGTAGCCAGCGCTCAGTAAGGAGGAGGGGGGCGAACAGGTGGTATTTCTGTGTTTGTTACACAGAAGAGGCTGAGAGAAGAGCTCGTTCTGTCACCGCGAGAAGGCAGTGCAGCCATCTCTGTGAGGAACACCAGCCTTGCACAGCGGGGATCAGCACAAAGATCTCTGTTGGCCCTGATCCTGCTAGGCTGGGGGATAGAGACCATGCATGGGCAGTGCTGAGCTGAGCTAATTCCTTTACGTGCTTGAAGATGGCTGGAGATTTCAGGTTTGTATTTTTGCAGTGTGCTCTGCTAATCCATGTAGGTGTTGGCTCCATCCCAGCCAGATGGGTATCTCTGATGCTGCACTGCATTGTGCTGTGTACACATGCCCTCTGCCAGCTACATATCCATTACAAGTTCTTGTGGAAATGCCAGAACAACTTAACAGCCTGGGTAAATAAATCATGACCGAATGACAGAGCCCAGTGTGACTGTGAGCTGGGAAGCAGGGTGGCACCTGGGTGGCTGGGCAGGATGTGGTACCTCTGGAGTGCAGGGCTAATTTCCTGCTGTAACTGAGCACTGTGAGTTTGTACATGAGCTGAGATTTATTAGGCATAAGGCTGTTTACTGCAGTCACCACAGAAACAATTTTTTGCCACCATATTTAGCTGCTCAGGAGTGACTTGCTGCATTATAAAATGATCTAAAATATAAGACTTGTCAAAAACCCTAATGATTCAATAAATTTATATTGTAGTCAACAGTGCACATAAAATTGAAAAACTTAAAATCCTAAGGTTATGGTTTCCCTGCTCTTCCCCCATATTTTTTTTTCAGTTTAGTGGACTTTTATCCTTTCTCTTTAGAAAAATAAATGAGATTTATCTAAGTGTCTGTATCTCCTCTGCTTATTATAACTATTTTACTTTTCAAAATCTGAATGAGCTAAATTTTACATTTACAATTTTTATTATTTTTTTTAAAGATGATGCTTCCAAAATCCCATGGAGCAATGTGAAACTTGTCTGGGACTACTCACAGCTAGCAGCTGAAAAAAACAGAACTTCTTTGGGAAAGCAGAAGTTTCTTAGGAAACTGTGGCTGTTGGCTGTCACAGCAAAATACTTCTTCCACAATTTCAGCAGAGGAGGCCAAGAGACTTCCAAGTTCATCCACAGTTGACTCCTGCTGCAACTGAGCACATGTACACTGCAGTGAGTGAGGCAGTGTGTATCCAGACCCAATTAAAAAGAAAGACAGAAAACACATGTCTGGAGGACCACAATATGATGTTGAGCATTCCCAGCATGTAAATAAGGGCAATGGTGGTGGATGGGTCCTACCACCCTGTACTGATAGATGGGTTCTCAGAGAAATGGGTGTAAGGACAAGCTGGAAACTGCTGTGAGGTCCCAGGAGGAGGTAGCAGAGATGTAGATGAGCAGTTACTGAGGCTCAGATGGTCACCATATCAGTAGCCCATGAGGCACCTCCCTGAGCACATACATGGTGGTGTTGATTGGGAAAGGTCCAAAGCAGAGCCAAAATTACTCTAAGACTCTGGCAGGAGTAGGGCGCAGATGTGGGGAGAACAAATGTCATTCCTGCTAGTCCCTGCAGTTGAGTCACTGGCAGGAGTGGAGGCATCCTAGAGAGAAGTACACGGTTTCATATCTGGTGTTGGCATCAGACTTTGGGGTTTTGTCACCAGTGGGATGTTGTTCCAAAAGCTGAGGAGCAAAGATAAGAGCCTGCCTCACACAAACACACACAAAAGAAGTGAGCAACTTTACACATCAGCTTGCTAATCTAGTGGGAAGAACTTTAACACAGGATAAAGAATAGGTGCAATAAGCTTAATAGGAAGTAAGATTATAGGTGAGCCTGACAAGTGTACAAAACTGTTAAGGTGCATATTTTTTTTAATAGCATACTGGAAAGAACAAGGAAAAAGGCAGTGGGTCGTTTTAAGACACTTGTAAACTAATGCAAGTCACCTGAAGAATAAATAAAAACCGTGAAAATTTTAATAAACACCCAAATGGATGATTTACTTGGTGTGAGAGAGCTGCTGGAATAATTTACATAGTTAGAACTGGATCCAGCTGACTCCTCAGAAGTATAGGCCAAATCTTATTTTGCAAATTTAATTTGCAAGGGCAATACAAGGGTCATTTATTTTTTCCTTATTCAAGGAGGGTTAAAAAAAGCCGATTTTATGAGAGCATCAGACTAGGTTTCCCTGACACCTAGTGATAAGTCCCTCATGGACATCCCAGCTTTGGGTGTACTCAGCTTGGTCGTGACCCAGACTGTTTCCATCTCTGTACTAGTCAAGGGTGGGTTTTGGAGCAGCTGCTGGAGAATGTGTGAAAGACGATGAGGGCTCCTCTGAGGTTATAAGTTGTGCAGAGGGGATGGGGACAGTTGGGGTATATTTAGAGAAGAATGGGCATGTAGTGAACCAGCCATTTGATAGCCTTTTGATTAAACACGCAGCCACGCACCAAAGGTCGTCTTGAGGAGCAGGAAACAGGAAGAACATCGATTGTTTCCAGGCTGGAACACCAGAAGGGACACCAGGAAGTGAAGTGGCACAGCTTCCAGATTACGTGGAAGGGGCATTACCAGGAGTAAATGGACCAATGGGAGTGTTGCTAATTGGACCAATGGGAGTGTTGCTAACGTGCATGACTGCCCCACGTAAGAGGGACGTTAACCAATCAGAGAGCGCGTAATAGGCACGTGGTACGAATGTATGTAAGGGATAGTTGAGTAAATAAAAGGTCTTTTGTGTGATTCCTATTGAACATGCAAAGTCCATCTTTGACTTCCCTACAGGGGACTGGTTGGGAATGCTATGGAAGTGGGGAGGAAGGTGAGGAAGACTCTGGCCCCTGGCAGTAGCTGAATATAAAGCCTCAGTGATGGCACTGCCAAGACATAAGTGTCCAAGCAGCTGTTTGGAGAGAGAAGGGTAAACAGCAGTGGCTGTATTGGATCACCTCACACTATTGTCTCTGTCTCCAAGTGGCATCAATTAGCCTACTAATACAAAAGCCTTGTCCTGTGAGAACAGAAAAGAGAAAGGCTTAGAGAAACACTTTGAAGCCCTTGCTCTGTCTACTTCCATGAAGGAAATCTGCTACAAGCAACAAAACCAGGAATGACAACAGCTGGTGAGCAACTGGCAAAACTAAGCCAGGCAGGCAACCTGTAGATAACTGTTTTCAGCAACCCAGACAGCTGCTGAGAGAGGACTAGGAGAGAACTCAGACAGCCCAGCTCTCCTTTGATTGCAGATATCTCGGCTTGGGAGCCAGCAAGGGCAAGCAGCAGAGGGGGTCTCTGATGTCTGATCCTCACATTCAAGGAGGAGCCAGCTGAGGTTGTGATGGTGGAAGATAACTTAAGAAAGAGCAGTGGGGTTCATAATGCTTTGAAAAGGATGGAGGAAGAACTGCAAAACACAAACAGTGCTTTCAGAAAGGCCAATTTCAGAGATAGCAGTGGCTGTATGAGGAGCAGTACTAATGGCACATATTTTCCTGTTGAGAAAAAAAAGGTGGCAATGTCAGAAGAGACCAACTTGGCTAAATCACAAGATGCTGATTGTTCTGAAACAAAGTAAGAAAGCTGTCAGGGCCGTGAGGGCATTGCCAGCCCTGCCTGTCCCTCCTCAGCCCCCTGCAGTGGGGCCAGTCTCCAGCTCACCGCAGCCCTGTCCTGGCCCAGGGCAATGATCTACCAAACAAAACATTGGAACCAATACCTGTGAGCATCTCTGTGAAAGCAATAGAATGAGTTACAAACTGTGCAGATCTGTTAGAAGGAAGCTGTGTCAGTTCATTAAATTTCTGTAGCAAAATAACGATTCTCCTGGGTGGATGAGAAGCAGTCAGTGCTGTTGGTCACTGCCTCACATGATGCACTGAGGGCTGAGATAGTGAAGCACACTCAACTGCAATAAAATGGTAGAAATGATTAGGAAAATTATGCTCAAAGATTGTTTACCACTGATTTCGCTGTCAAAATGGGCAGCATCCACCTTGTGTTCACAACTGCTCAGGATTTCTATGGGAGACCTCGATGATTAGATAAAGAATTTACCTATGAAGATGCAGAGGGTAAATACAGAAGACGACCATAAAGGAAGGCACAGTTTGGAATCATAAGGGCCCTGGCTAACTGAAGAAATAAACTGGAAATGATCAGAGGTCTAGAAAATGTCCCCTGTGAGGGAAGTTTGAACAAACAAGGGTAGCATAAAGTAAAGAGGGCAGCATCGAACTCTGCTGGTAGCCTTTAAAGCTAAAGGTGGCTACAGGGGGAGATAGATACCAGATGCATGAAGACCTGCACAAGAATCAGTGATTCAAATTGCATGTTGGTAGACTCACCTTAGATACTGGGAAAAACTTCTCTGTTGTAAGGATGATGAAAACCTGGAAGAGGTTCCCTCAGCATGCCAGAAAGCCTCTCTCTTGGGAGGTATTTAAATTCAGATTATGCAAACTTCTGTGAGACTGACACAAGCGTCATCCCGAGTTTTATGATCTTGCCAAGCAATCTAGATTACTGTGCAACCAGCTGGTCCTCAGTATCACCTATCACACTGCCAAGATGTCTGTGGCCACCATACCTTTGTTATTGCTGATTTAGTTTTCTAAGCATATGATGATGTTCAATTGTATCATACTTGGCACTGATCCTTCTTTTACTTTACTGGGAAAACAATGTATGCTATAATATTTTCCATTAATGACTATTGAGATCTAATGATAACTAGTCATCAACCAAATTAGTAATTATTGCTCTGCATTTCAGCTCCATGACATGGACACGTGACGAAGGTGCAAATGTGGTTGAAGTTTGAATTGATGCTAGCACGGGTAGAATAAAAGGTGGGTGCATGTTTCATGATGAAATAAAAGTGTTAGTTATAGAACAATATGAAAATCTAGACTAGTGTCTCATGAAAAAGGAACATTTTGTAAGTGTGAAGTACATTAGCCTAGAGCAATAATAACTTCTGTATGTATATTTTTTGATTTCACAAAATATTAAATGCAATGGATTAAGCCTCAAAATGTCCTTCTGAAGTGGGTGATCAAATACTACTATTCCCAGCTTTTCAAACATGAAAGCTTAAGGCAAAATGAGACTAGCTGAAAGTTACCGTACACAGGCCTTGAAATCACAGGTTCCTGATAGACCTTTGCTCATATTATCTGTGTCCTGTTCCTTTCCTTATATTAATTATGTAATTATAAGATTAAAACATAACCAAGAAAAAATGGGGGGAGGAGGGGGATGGGACTGATCTGACTCTGCAGGAGAAGAAGGAATCCTCTCACAATCTATGGTGCATCTAGGAGATGCTTATACATTGTGGTTATCTTCACAAGGTGATTGCAGAGGTCTCAATCAGCAAGTGCAACATGGTGCAGATCGGTCACAGCAGCTATTTTATTCACATAGGTTGGAAGCTTCCTACAACTCCTCCAGTGGGAATTGCTCCTCTGAGGATGGTTGCTGCTCTGAAATGTTTATACAGTATAAACTGCACTGCAGTTTATACTGTGCTGGGTGCCACTCATGGAGGCTTACAACTGCTTTTACTCTCCCACTATATCTATGTGTGAATGCTTGAAGCTGAGATCCCACACTTTTCTATACTTTATAGAACTGTGTCTTTTATTATCTGTTTCCTAAGAGGAAGGTATTAGCAAAGATGCCAGTAAGAAAGTAGAAGGACTGTCCATTGCAGAGCTGCATTTCTAACTGCAGAGGTAAGATTCGTCCTCTGGTTTATTGTTCCATGTTTATAACACCTACCCTGAATCTTTTTGTTTGGGAGGTTTTCTTTTTGTATTCAGGACATTTCATTTTGAACTTAATCCACTTTCTGAGCATGACATACCTTAGTTACAGGTCAGGACTTGGCTTTTCTAAAGCTATCACACTACTCAAGTGATTATTGTTGTTCAATATCACCCAACACTTCCAGTTGTCAATGTCCTGAATATGATAACCTGCTTCCTCTTTCCTGCAACATGTCACCCATTAGCATTCCAGCTGCATTACACACACTCTTTAGGGAAACAAAGTTAGGACACCAGGCTCTCCTAACATTAAACAAGGCAACTGACTTGCACAGGGTTCCGCAATAGCAGTTAATTGACATGAAAGCTCACTTGGAAAACACATTCAGCTGCCTAAATTTAGAAAAAATGCAGCCTCTTGAATTATGTTACTTGTCCCTTTAATTAAGCTGTGATTTTTTAAAAAAATTACATATTTAATAGAAATTATAATTTTGGAAAAATTATTTACTTGCTGCTTATATCTTACCTCTGTATTTGTTGCAGGTCTGCAGCCAGCTACTGGTTACTTAACACACTGAACTAGTAACTTTGATTTTAAGACTCAGCTCACATTACCAAAGCAGTCAGGATTTGGGTCATATAAAGTAATCCACTGGAAATACAATAAACAGTCATTCACTGTGGATTTGTATTCGTAAAATTATTATTTTGAAACAACTATAAAAGATAATAGAAACCAGAATGGAAAGGATCTTTTAAAACAAGAATTGCATCCATTTGTTGAAATGAAACTCAGTTTTCCTTGTATTTTTTTTCAGACCAATTTTAAAAATCCCAAGGGATATTAAATAACAAATTAGACATGAGCTTCCAATATGTTGTGCCTATGAAAAAAAGGTCAATGTGGTTTTGGGTTGCAGTCACCAGGCACCCTATCATCATATATTGGAGCAGGGAGCTAATAATCTTTCTTTATGTGGTTTTAGGATGCACAACATGCTCTTGCAATGCTGTGTTCAGTTGTGGGCATCTTATTACCAGAAAGGTATTGACAGATCATAAAAGCACAAGGGCTCAGGTCATCTTCATTTGTCAGAACAGTGTGACATTCCACCCTGCTGCTTCTCCCAGGAGGAAAAAAAAGCACAACAGAATTTGACTCTAGAAATATTCTGATTTATTTATTAGTAAGTTATGGTAATAAATGCGTTGTTCTGATATTGTATTATGCAAGTTTAAGTGACCTGTCAGTCTTGCGAGAACAATTCTGAATCCTTGCTGCATATCAAAAAACCAGAAGACTATGGCTTGAAGGTGCAGATGAGAGGTATAAGATGATGTTGCTGTATAATTCCTGCACTGGAATGGCAAAACAATCTAGGTGTTTTCACATAGTTTCACCCTTTGTTAGAAGCTGTTGTCATCTAGGAGTCTTTCCAGAATACCAGAAGATCATGGCATGTTCATAAAAGAGAATGATTTTTTTTTTAATTCCTATTACAGGCATTACTATTATTTTAAATATTTAGAAATCTGTAAGTACTCTTAAGCTGATCACACTTGTCTCCTTTGTAGAGTACTTTGAGATTTCTTAATTATTAATATACTTGTATTACAGTCTTTCATGATTTTAAGGATTTTTAAATTTTGTTTTATTAGTCAATGCCAAAAGAAAACATTTCTCACTTCTTTAATGACGAAGCAGATTGTTCAGTAGGAATTTTCTCATTAATTTCCTTGTGAAAGCTTTTGCAATTCTTTGGAGTTTCTTCCGTTTCTCACTGGAGTAAAATATTTCCAAAAGTAGGGCAACTTTTGTAGCTTTATTTTGTGTCACACTGAATTTGAAAAAGTCTTTTCTGAATTACTGATGCACAGGGCTTCAGATATGTCTGGGTGCAGCAGCTGCCAGTGCTGCTCGGCCTCCAACAGTCTCTTACCCTTGTAAATAAATCTATGGTTTTAAGAATAAACATGCTCAAACTTGTAAACTTTAAATGAAGATTGGCTCATATGACATCCCATGTTGTATGCAATATGCAATACATAATGTAATATCTATACTTACATAATAACATAAAGCTATATGCACATGTGCATGTCTATACGCAGACAGACATATCTATACACACACATTAATACACAAACATACAGTAGTAGTGAATTAGCATACATCAGAAGACCATGTGAAGACTTCAATAAGGTACATGCATGGGTCACTCCTGCAGGATTGGTCAGAGTGGGGATATGCTCCCCCTGCCCCTGTGTCTGCTTGTGTCTCTATCCCTCTGCCCCACAGCCCATAAAAGCTCATGCCATAACATATGAAGCTGAGTCCATGCCACTGTACAAGCACACCCTGTATAAGATACATAGGGAAATGTTTTACATGAGACAGGAAAAGTTACTGAGGAAAACTCTGTGGCTCTGTAATTTTGTAATAATAATATTGTCAGGACTATGGAAAACTGCTCAAAACAGCCTTGCATTTGCATGTCATTTTTCAGTCATATTTACTACCCCAGGCAGACTTGTACATTATATGACACTACCCTGATTTCACCCCTCCTTGAAACAGTGTTTTCCGTAACACTGTATTTGCTCTGATTTCTGCTTAAAATGTCATATTCTTCAGTTTCTGCAACCTGTACCTTTTGCTGAAATCTGCATAGATTTATATAAAAAACCAGAAATGTCTGCTGGCCTTTCAGTTTTGTTCTATATATACATTTAAAAATGCCACAAAAGTTGGAAATGTCTGTTGCCACTGGTGTACACATGCTTATACTGCTGCTGTCTAAGGCATGGCAGAGCCAGCATCCCTCTCCCTGTGTGCCGTTGTGGTCCTGGTCACTTGATGCCAGGCAAGACAGTTCCTGACTTTCTTACAGCATGTGCTGCTTAGTGACACGCAAGTTGCAGTGGCCTACTCCTCTTCCTCAGCCTTTTCACTCCCCATCCCTCAGCACTGTGAAAAATAAGACTTTTTCCTGCAGTGAGACATTTTTGGGAACTGCAATTATACAGCTCTCTATTGCAAAGTTAACTCTGGGAAACATATATATACATCACCTCTGAAATGTGACCCTGTCTTTTACTAAAACTTTCTGGCTTCAAGAAGGTCCAGCAGGGCTAGGGAAGTGATTGACCTCCTGTACCCAGCACTGGTGAGGCTGCACCTTGAATGCTGTGTTCAGTTTTGGGACCTTCACTACAAGAAGGACATTGAGATGCTGGATCATGTCCAGAGAAGGGCAACAAAGCTGATGAAGGGTCTAGAGCACAAGTCCTGTGAAGAGTGGCTGAGGGAACTGGGGTTGTTCAGTCTGGAGAAGAGGCGGCTCGGGGGAGACCTTATTGCTCTCTACAACTGCCTGAAAGGAGGTTGTAGAGAGGGGTGGGTGTTGGTGTCTTCTCCCAGGTGACAAGAGATAGAACAAGAGGAAATGGTTGTGCCAGGGGAGGTTTAGATTGGGTATTAGAAGAAACTTTTTCACTGAAAGAGTTGTCAAATGCTGGAACAGGCTGCCCAGGGAGGTGGTTGATTCACCATCCCTGAAGGTGTTTGAAAGACATAGATGTGGTGCCCAGGGACATGGTTTAGCACTGGACTCAGTAAAGTTAGGTTAATGGTTAGACTCGGTGATCTTAAAAGTCTGTTCCAACCAAAACGATTCTATGATTCAGTCTATCTGCCTCTCCTTTGGTAGGATGCACTGCTCCTGGCCAACAAATGGTGGAGCTGTTGCTTTGAGAAATGAGGATGAGCATTTCACTGCTCCCAGACTAATGCAGAAAGAGTAGCTGGCAAGGCACATAGCTGTTTTAAACTGTAGGACTGCTGAAGGAACTGTTTTGTCTGTTAGACGGATGCCAGTGGAGAATAGAAATGCTTTATAGCTAAAAAAAACCCTACATTTTTTTAAAAGGCAGCTACATTGAGAGGGGTGGCTAAAGTATGCTCCTGATTCTATAATCTTCATTATTCAGAAACTGGAATCAAATAGTTAAATGTAGCTTCCTTGGGTTGTTTTTTGTTTTTTGTTTTGTTTTTTTTTTTTTAAATTTAACAATTCTTTCCATGTGTAGCAATTAATATTTTAATTTTGTAAAGACAAAAATTTCAGTTTCATATTTTAATAATAATTCTTAGAAGGTAAACAAAAAATAGACTGTGGATTTTCTAATGCACTCAGTTTTTGCAGTATTTTCAACAGAGCAGCTTAAATTACTCACTAGAACTTTACAAAAGCATGTCAGAAATGGAGCTGTAAAAATAATATCTCTTGTAAGACTATTCTGTCACTCAAACCAGAATTTAAATTAATTTTCCTAGAATTACTTTTGCACAAATCTTTATCTGAACACTTTTCAAATACCCGTTCCTAATAAATATATGTTTTCCAATTTCAAATGAGACACTAATGATAGGCTTTAAAGAATTAAAAATAATTTATCACAGGGGATAAAATTATATGTGACCGATGAAGGTATTTTTTACCTCTACACAATAATGGTAATATACATTTTTTAGGG
>VZRW01010887.1:10939-87128 GCA_013398125.1 Aegotheles bennettii | reverse complement strand
GGGGGGGGGAGAATGTGGGTATGTGCAGATTTACATATCTACCCATCTCTGTCCACCTGCAGTAGGAAAAAACTCATATCTGTCTTTGTCCCCTGTCATTGAAATACATGCATCCAAAAGCATGAACCTGTGGTATACTACCAGTGCCACAGCCTAAGTACTAATTAGCTCCATCTCAGCTACTGACAGTCTTGCAGATTTGGGTCCAAAACATCTAAGTTGTCCTTCATATGCCTGTAAGTTGTGCTTGGGATACATAATCACCATGTAATAGTTAGCAAGCAGTGTGCTTGATAATTTGACTGTAGATTGTCCCACACAACAGAAACCCAAACAAAACAGAAACCCCACACGCCCTTAAGTCCAGCTTCCAACTTGCAACGAAACTCACATCTAACTCCAAACAACATGAAGCATTTCCGTGCAATTTGGTTTTTGGACAACTGTTTGGAAGCTGTAGGAAAGCTTTCCCTCTCTGTTTCTCCCTTTGCCATTCTATATTTCTTCAAGCGAGAGCGACTGCTTGTCATCAAATAGCACCTGCCTCCATTATTCCTCAGCAAGAGTAATGGATGGGGTTTTAGCACTGGGTCTTCTCAGCCACTAAAGGATCTACCTATATAACCTGCTGAAAAGCCATTATATTTGAAACAGCATATAATTTGTGCTTTAGTCTTCCTGCAGTTATAACTACAGGTGTGGGGTTTTTTAAAGAGCTCGTCATCAAAGGGGCTCACAGCACTGTGGTCTTTGCCAGTCAGATAACACCTGGCATACAGTGTGTACCCCTGGAAGTGACAGCCTCGGTAATTCAGCCCGAGTGCCATCCTGAAGCTGACTGAAATAGATTTATTTTGACACTTGGTTTAGTTTGAGTCTCTGATTGACTTGCCGCAAAAGAGTTTCTATCAAACAGTGTGCTTTAGTTGTTGCTTTTATGGCTGTTTCCTGAAGCAAAAAGGGGAGAAAGCATTTTATAAATGGTGGGACAGGATTTAAAAAATGATCAGATGCTGTCAGAAAGCTGTATGGACATGTGTAGAACTTGAAAATTACTACCGAATCCTTTCTAAAAGTCTGGGTAGATAACGCAATGCCGCTGCCGCCTTTAAACAAACTGGTGACAAAGATTTTAACTAATATGTCATAAACAAAAGCAGTTTGGAAGGCATTATGCTTCTCTTTTGCAAAGAAAACCCATGTTTGCAAGCCTGATGCTACAGCAGAATTCCCAGGTAATACTTACAGGCCGGTCTGAGGAGCAGCAGACTCTGCACTGAGAGAGGGCTTGCTCCCAAGGGGCCTGTGGATTTCAGATGCTCCAAAGTGTCTAATTTTTTGAAACCTACTACTAGAGCAGACTGCACTATGGTTTTAATAACTCGTTTTGATAAGATACTATTTTTTAGTGATAAAATGCCTCAATTAAATTTCTCATGTGTTATAAAAAATGACTGAAATGTAATTCAACGTTATAACTGGAAGGTGTTTAGTTGGAAGTGGATTTGGGATCTTCATTAGAGTTGGTGATTTGGAAGGAGGCATTTAGATCCATTCCACCAGTTTCCATCTCTGCTAATGTCAGAGTAAACCAGTCTAAATAGCTGTCTAGAAAGATTTTCCCCCGGTGGTGCTGTGCTTTAAATTAGATGATTATGAAGTTTTCAATGCATCTAAGTGCAATTTATATTAAACTGAAGTACATCTTATTATTTCTGAGGCTGCGCTTGAGCCTGTGGTTTCAGGTTGATGAAGTATTTCAACAGTATTCTGCATATTAACTCACTTCTTACAATGGATGGAAATGATTGAGGGATGGGAGATGGCTGGTTAACTAACTTTTATGCTGTAGCACTACAAAGCAGAGCAAGTAGATGTAACAGCTGTTAAACTTTTGCCAAATCAGTATCTCTGCAAATATCTTCCTGTGTTTCTCATGTAGGAATTCTCAGCAAGATTGATCTGCTGGTGGCTGGTGGCCAAGAGCAAGCCATTTATCGGCTTTTTGGGTCCACAGGAGCTTGAAATCAACAGCTACCTTGAATTGCTCAGTTCTTCTGAAGAGCAGAAATGATTTCCTTTTAATTTGCTATTAAACTTTAATTTGGATGGTTATTTCTGATTTCAGGGTAATTTTCCCTTCCTGTTATGTTGGTTTTGCAGAGCCCATTCATTTCTGTTTTGCCCTGATAGATGACTACTGGTACTACACTAACTAATTTGAAGCTGGTTTAGGTTTCTTTCTACCACAGGGCACTCCCTGGCTGTCACATTCATGCTAACTGCAATATATATGTACTGATAGCTATAGACAATCTGGCACCATGCTTCTTACGAGTACCAGCTATACCCACTGCTAGTTAAACCAGACAAAATTTCACTTCCATTTGCCTACAGAAAGAATCATTTGTGCTCTCCTTTCACATCTCCTCTGGGAACATGCTGTTGGATCTCTTCATCTGCCCTTAAAATTTCTCTTTATTTGCTTTTACAGACACTTAACTTTTTCCCCCTGTAACACTTAGGAGGAGAAAGGTAAAGCTTATGCAAAAGCTCACTCAAGGATGTTGATTTTGAAATCATCTCCTTCTTGAGGGGATACCCCAGGCATACTCTGGGAAAGTTAAGCTGTCATACCTCATTAGCTATGCCTTTTCAACCCGTGATACATCTTCCTCTAGTCTCTTCAACATTTATTAAGATTATTCACTTCGCAATTTTTTTTCCTAAATAAAATATATAGGGTTTGGTCTTTCACTGATGCAAAGCAGATAGTATGCTCCAGCTGAAGGTGCAGCCCCATAAACTGCCGAAGAGGAGATTAGTTTGGAAAGACTAATACATGCAATACCAACATTGATAAGATATAAGCTACCTTTGCACTTATATCTGTTTTCTCTTTATAGTATAGTATAGTCTGTTTATAGTATAGTATAGTTTAGTATATAGTTATAGTTAGTATAGTATAGTCTGTTTATAGTATAGTATAGTATAGTATAGTCTGTTTTCTCTTTGTATGCTGAAGAAAAGAGTTATCATTTTAACTCTTTAACAAATTACAACCTTCAAAACCAGAAAATATCAAAATGTTCAGCATGGACTGTATAAATTTTGACACTGCACTGCTGAATATATTATTGTACACACTGTACCTGAGAAACAGAATGTGGTTTTGTAAATAATACTTGCTATTTCCATACTCTTAGGGTACTCATTATCCTTGTAACCAACATTCCAGAGCACTGTTTTTTTAACTCTGGTTTCTTATAAGTTGTCTTGCAAATAAATATTCATGGATACTGAAAATATAAGACAAGGAATTTGTCTATGCAAGTAAAGAATGTTACAAAACCTCATGAATATTGCCATTCCAAAGATGGACAAAAAAATTTTGACTGATACTCATTTAGTTAAGCTGTCCTTGAATAATCAACCTCAGAAATCCTATACTCCTCACTAAGGTCTATTGAACAATGAGTGAACTTTACAGGATTTATCTTTACTTAGCTGCTTCTGTTGTAAAGGCTAAAGCATACAGTTTATACATATTGAACCTCTGGTTAATTATTTTTTACATGCATTAGCACCGGTTAAATTAATCCACATTAAATGACAATGATGTTAACTCTGACCTGATTTAGCAGCAGTTATTATCACTCAGTATGTCTGACTAAGTAGTTTTCCTAGGAGAGATCCTAAGACAACATATGCTTGCAACAGCAATGGGCAGTTAAATACATTGTACTACAATTATATTTTACTGTATGGAGAACTTTTCATCAAAACATTGCACTGTGATAGAATACTGAATCATGTTCCTGCCAACAAGTGATGCATCAAATCAGTATGATTACAGTCAGGATTGAATCAGGAAATTAACTGTCAGAATCAATTGACGGTTACCCTGCTTTTGGAAATTTGTAGTTGCATCTGTCAGAAATGGACTTGAGAGAGTGGGCCATTAAATGCATACAAGCTGCTGAAGACAAAAAATCACAGATCTGAAACCTAACACAATCTCAGAAATAGTGTACATTTTACCTGATTATAACCTAGGCTTTAACCTGTTTTTAAGATTCATAAACCCATCATCTAAATCACAGGCCTAGAAATGGGAAAAGAAATCCAGAAGAAAATTAACAGACTGTGCTTCTGACACCAACACAAGTGGAGATGGGTTTAATGCTTCTTCCCAATGCAGTGTCTAATCATCCCAAATCCTACTCCTCTCAGGTACTCACCAAAGGGCTATGTAAGAGCCAAAGAATTAGAATATCACAGAATCACAGAATCACAGAATCCTAGGGGTTGGAAGGGACCTCGAAAGATCATCCAGTCCAACCCCCCTGCCAGAGCAGGGTCACCTAGAGTCCATCACACAGGAACGCATCCAGGTGGGGTTTGAATGTCTCCAGTGAAGGAGACTCCACAACCTCTCTGGGCAGCCTGTTCCAGTGCTCTGGCACTCTCACAGTGAAAAAGTTTCTCCTGATATTCACATGGAACCTCCTATGCTCCAGTTTGCAACCATTGCCCCTTGTCCTATCATTGGTCAGCACTGACAAAAGCTTGGCTCCATCGTCCTGACCCTCACCCTTCACATATTTGTAACCATGGATGAGGTCACCCCTCAGCCTCCTTTATTGCCAGGAGGTGTTAGAAAACCTCAATGATTCAAAGTTTTGTGGAGTTGTTACATAAGGAAGGAAATGAAATCTGGGCACCAACAGTATGGGAAGGTCCTCTCTACTCCCCTGTTGCAGCAGAGCAGAAATACAAGGATGAGAAAGCCCTTCCACTGTGTCCTTGCAGCAGCAGTCTCTGCTTCCAGTCTTTGTTTCAGTCAGCTCTGTAGCTTTCTGAGTTGCAGCAAATTTGAAGCAGGCCCCTCCAGACACTAGGAAGATGGTGTCACCCCTGGGACATGCCTGGCTGGCATACTGCTTCTTTAAGCAGCCCCTCAGCCCCTGCTGCGCTGGCAGCCTTCAGCTCCTGTGCCAGTCCCTCCCTTCCTCTCCCTGCCATGTCCCACCAGGTGAAAGTTTCTCCTCCTGGAAAGTGCTCTAAGGCAAGGGCAAACACGACCCTGCTCTTATAAATACACAACATTCAAAAACTGAGAAGCAAGTAAGGCTGATACTGTCTTTCAGGTTGGGTAACTGCTTCCTTTGAGGGCATGACTGGGAAGGGAGATACAGCTGCATCCAGAAGCTCAGGAGACACCTCACTCACCCTTTTCTTCCTCCATTAATTTAATTCTCACTGTCCTCCTATCAGCTCTGTATTTTTAACTGAGTATTGTTGAAGTGACTTCACTTCAGTAGAGGGACTTGGTAGAGTCCCCATTGCTGGCGGTTTTCAAGATGAGATTGGGCAGGGTGCTAGGTAATCTCATCTAGTCTCCCTTTCCCATGAAAGGTTTGACCAGATGATCTTTTGAGATCTCTTTCAACCTGGGCTGATCTATGATTCTATAACTTTGTTCAGGAGTTAACTGAGCTGGAAGGAGAGGTGTGTCTCTGCAGAATTTATGGAATCTCTTTGGAGATTATGGAATTAATGTAGAAAGAGTGAGTCCTGGGTTCCAACTTGTGTCACAGTAACTGAATTAACTTTCTAATTCACATGCACATTGCATAAATGGTATGCATAATCTCTGGAGCAGGAACTAGAAACTCTCTCTTCTTTGTCAGATGTAACCAGACAACGAGTGTGCTAGAAAATTACAGTCCATTTTCCTCCTCTCTCTCGACTCAAACAGGTGTGTTCCCCCTGTCACATATCACAGAAACCTGCGGGTGCAGTGCTTGTCTCAGAGGCAGGAGACGTGGAGCTGAAAGGTGTCAAACAGGGGAAGGAACATATTCACTCACTAATCATTGAACTGTTCTGTAAGAAAGAGGCTACTACTGAATGGTTTGGCAGAAAGCCCTTGCTGCTTTTTCACTTTTGTTGCTGGAAGTTGTTGAAGAGAAAGCCAGAAGAAAGGGAGTCTTAAGCAAACATGTTGAAGAGATATCTAAATGACCATCTTGAGTAGGGAAGGTACATGCTGAAGGAAGGGCATGTTTTCAGAGCCTGGCCCTGGCAGGGGCAGCACTGTTAGCAATCCAAGGACTGCTCTGCAGCCACAAACTTGATGAAGAGACAGTTCCAGGGACTACAAAAGTGCTGGAGCCTGCTGTAGTCCTGGAAGCGTGGAAGCTGCCTTGTATCACGGAGCACCAGGATGGTAGCAAATAGAGAAATAAGAGTCCTTTCTTGACCTGAGTGTCTTCAAAAAATGGTGGTTCACAGACTGAAGCACCCGAGTGCAAGCACAGTCCCAGGGAAAAAAGATGACTACTTTTTGCATCAGGCTGGGATTGAATTGCTGTTCTGGTCCAAGCTTACTTCTGCATGTTAGCAGTAGGCCCAGACCTTCATCCCATATGTCTGGAGAGCACAGGATCATGGCCACTCCCTCCCAATGGCACTGGGCCATCATGTCTCACAGAAGGCCAAAGTGCACGGCAGGAAGAAGTCCCATGACCAAGCAGTTGGGACAGCTGGCTAGAAGCAGGAAGTCCTGGGATGGAAGTCCTTTCCCTTTGAAGGTTTATGTGCTTTATGCTGAACACCTGTTGGATAAAAATGAAACCATTGCAGAGTCTGTTGCTGGGATGATAGAGGAAAGACCTACCAAGTTGCCTGACATATAGGAAAATATATGAGTGAAAGAGGAAGGTAGTAGAGATAGTATTAAAAAGTTGATTTGAACCTTTCAGTACTAGCATCATGAATCTGCCAGCTTATGGCTGTCTTAACCAGTGTTACACAGTTTAGTGTCCATAGAATTTAGCGTACCAGAAAAAAATAAGGAAAACTAGTATGTGGATATCAAAGACTATCTACTGGGAGCAATATATCAACTGTTAGGAAAGGAATTCAGCATTAATGTGCCTGAAGAATATTGCCTCTACCACACCTTGAAAAAGACAAAATGAACTAACATTGCAATCGGATTCTCTGGTCACTGTAACAGATCATAGTCCTAATTGTATTAGAGTGTATAGAGCCCTTTCTGCACACTTTCCTGTATTCTAGTAGTATAAAATGTTTACATGAGACTGGAGGACTTTTAGTTAGACTAATGTTTTTAAAATCAGCAGCTTAATGCTTTGTTCCTAGATATTGATTTAGATCACTTGCCAAGTAATCTGATACTCACACTTATTCTTTAGAAGCTTGTTTGCTGCTACTGTGAAATCTATATGTGTTGGGCCAAGTTCTTCAGCTCTTATTTATGAATACTCATAGCAATTCTGATGTAATGACTTGTTTGCATATAACTGGTGAAACAGGACCAATTTGTCATGCAGAATACTAGGTAAAGCATAAGAGGAAAAAGTTAAGACCAAAGCAGAAAGAAGATAAATATCTGCAAATCATGCCTAGGACACCAGTTCCACAAAGAGCTCTACTCACTGCGAGCAGTCCTGCTGACTACAGTCAAACTCCTAGCAGTGTCTCAAGGTAACCATGTGCCCAAGGCTGGACATAAGTGTTGATCAATAAATTGTCATTAAAACCAACTACCATTACATGGCAAACCTGCAGGAAAATCACAACTTAAAAAGGAGAACAGTTACAGGAGAAATACTTATTTCTTTCAGTAATTGAAAGATGCAAGTGTTCTCTTTACATTAAAAACTAAAAGCAGAAGCATCTGTTTCAACACAGGATACAGACACATTTTCCTCAGTAGTGTTAATGCTGAATTTTCTACCAAAACCCCTCAAATACGTAAAAGCATTACTTGGTGTTGTACAAGATATATATATGTACAAGATATATATGAGAAAGAGTCAGGATTTTACTGATATGGTGTTTGTTCACTGAATGTGTGAAGCCAACCACTCTCCTCCAATCCACAACATGAAACCAATAAATAAACCACTGCTTTCACTAACAAATGACTGGAGAATTATTGTTTTAAAACATGATAAAATTTTTACATTAGCCAAATATCTATAACCGTTCATGCCTACTCTTAGCTTTAGGTAGATGAAAGATAATTGGAATTAACTCAGCTCACAGTGAAAAACAGGTGGATTAAATCACATTACCTGCTCAGGCTGAATAGCAGATTTTGTTATCACCAGAAATTTCATGAGTGATGTGCACAACTAAGCAAGCCAAACTGCCAATCTGCTTAGTGTGTAGCTCAGGGTTCCACCAAGATTTACAAGTGAGACATCATCTGCTTATATCACACGCTAGCCTGACTCATATAAAGCAAGAAATCTGGACTCAGGTTTATCCCTTTTGCAGAGAGGCTTGACCCTGGTTTACGCTAATGATGGAAGATAGTCTAACCACACGGATACCAGGTTAAACAGAAATAGGAGAACAGAGGGAGGTGAAAGGGAGAAGTGGAAAAGGATTTTCTACAGTATTATCTCTGCCACTTCTTGGTTTGTTGGAAAGAAGGGACTACACTATCTTCAATGCTTGGAAGAAAGCCTCAATGCCTAATTCCAAGAGGAAGGCCGTGGTTATGAACACCAATGGAGATAAACATCAAGGATACTGTGAAGAATAGGACTTAACCCATAGCCTCCCTATTACCATTGCCTTCCTCAATATCTTTAGCTTCTTATTTGATATGCTGGTTTCTGCAAATCCCATTCCTAAATACTTCAGTCTGACTGTGTTTTCTACAAAGAACCTGCTTCTGCCTAATTCACAGCTGTGAGCTTCACTAAGCAAAACTGCCTGGAAGCTAAATGCTGCAGTGTTCAACATCTATGGGCCCTAGTGAATCAAGCCAGAGCATATCATCTTCGAATAGAAAATCAGAAAACACACTGCTTCATACACATTGAATATTGATCTGACTTCTGAAATTAAAAAAGTACAACTTATTCCTTTCAGAAGAAACAACTGGTCATGAAATACTCTTTTTCCTGTGCACCTAAATAAATGGACTGTCACATGTAGTGTCATGACACAGTAGGCAGCTCTGTCTGTCACAGTACATCACAGGAGATGGTGTATGAGGAAGAGGAAAATAGGAGCGTGACACCAAATTACTAGACCTGTGAAATGTAGCAGTAAGATTTCAGAACAATAGATTTATTTGGGGTGTTTGTCGAAGAACAGCCCTCCTCTAGTTCTTTCTCCAGTCAACACAGGCTGAAGTTTCTGATGAAATACGCCATATAAGATTTAATGTGTCTGCTTCCAGTTTGTTTATTTGAAAGAAAATAGGTTGTTCAACTCAAACTGTTTTAATAGCAATTGTTTAACCAAGCCCAGTTCCAAGTGGTTAACAGCCCTTCCACTGTAGCAACAAAGACTGTATGTTTAGAAAAAGATTATATTTACTCACTTAGAATAAACATTGAAATATTTATAACAAGACATAAAATCATCAGTAGGTATTTCTTGTAAATAAAAATGTAACCCTCTAGCAAAAGTAATTGCTTTTCCACTATATTACAGTTGATAAAAATAATTAATAGAAGTATTAAATATTGTAGTAACAAAGTTTGCATGTGTGGATTAGTTTAGCCAGTTCTCAAAATAAAATATTGGAAAGTACAAAATATGCTGTATGTATTAGAAACCATGAGTTTTTCTCAGTAGGAAAAAATCAGAATGCTACTTCATGAACATTTCAATTCTTTAAGACCAAACATGCCATGAAACCTCATGATATATTGGATTATTTATGGAACTAAGGCTACTCTTCCCACCTTTGTCATTAATAGTATTTTGAACTCGAATTTCCCATTCATTTTTAGTTATAAGATAGAAGTTCACCTTTTTCTTACACTGAGGTCAAGTTTAGAGACTTCCATCTTATTTCATAGCAAATTAACATTAGAGCCAGGCCTAGAAGAGAGATCATCACTGCCTAAGACCATACTTAATATGTTCTTTCTTTCCATATAAAAGACAGGCAATTACATTTACCACAGGTAAAAATGGATTGGATTCAAGTTGTCTGCAGCCTTGGGCATATAGGCAAATGAATACTATTAGCTCAATTTTATGGATTTGAAATATAAGGCTCTTGACAAAATAAAGACTAGATTCTTTGGTTACACTGAATAAACCTTGTTACATGAATAGATACATTCTTTTTAGTGGGATTTAATGGTAAATCATTACTCATTGTGAATAAAGAGGTAATGAGCACAGCAATCCTCTGTCACAATTTCACATGCCACAGCAGGAATTAGGCATAAAACCAATTTTGATATTTCACCTCACATACTGCCCAGTTCTGGGCATACCACATGATTTTCCAAAAAGTGGCCTATTTGCCAAAAATTTGTTGTGGTTTCCTTACACAAATTTTAAATGTCATGCATCAGAAAGAAGATCTCTATAACCACTTTGTGATTTGATGTAAGGCATGCAAGACTCTATGCCTTTTCTCTTCCTACCAAGTCTATTTTTATGCAGAATGAGCTGTAAAACTGATCACTGTGAACTTCCATTCTGTAAAATGGGATCAAATCCATTGAATTTAAACACGTTTTGAAAACACACAAGAATTTAGAAACATTTTCATCCTTTAAATATCCTTGTTAAATCAGTTTGTACATAGTTACAGTCTTCTTTCTTCCCATTTGTAGTAGCAATCATTGCAAGTTAAACTAAAAAAATGAATAGAGAGCATGCATTACGCTGTGGTAACTATCCTCAGCCCTCTGTTGTGGAGAAGCTGCAGGGACTAAAACAATGAGTTGGAGTAGAGGTAAAGGGTCATGACACCTGAGCTAAAAATTAAAATTAAAATAATAATAATAAAAAAGATAAAAAGCTATTGATTCCAAAACAGAAAAACATAATAAAACCTCAACGAATCACCTTAGATAATTATTTTGTATTCTTTTACCTTCTTTCCTTGCCATCTTCTCTGCATGATATAGTCCTGCTTGCTTTTGAGATTTAGTTCTGCCTTACAGATCTTTTCTAACATGGCTCTGTTCTCTGCCTCCATAGCTCAGTCCAAGGCAGGGAAGTCTGTAGGGGCCGTATTCAGAAAAGTCACAAATCAGGACACCAATGAACATTGGTTCCTCCTTTCGTTGACTCTTTGACAGCACTTCTATTTGCCAAGCAGAAGAAAGGCAGGACTGCCCTGACTGCTTCCCAAGCAGCCTAGATAACTCCTTCTGTCCAGAAGACAAGCACCTGGAAAGTGAAGGGGTTTTCCTTAAACAAATCTAGTATTCATCAAAAGGATACCATTTCTTTAATGGCAGACATGGACTGCAGGATGGGCCAAAATCTCAAGAAAAACCCCAACCTTGGTAAAACTGAAGTAAGCAACAGACTTTAGATGCAAATGTAGATGTGCACAAGTTTCTGAAATTCTCAGTTTTAGAGAATTCAGATTTAGAGAAATCATTTTTAGAAACGAGACCCATCTATGAAGCCTGGATCCAGGTTCAAAGCTGATGTTGGAACACTGAAAGCTGAAGAGAAGCTTGTGCCTTGGGCTTGGGTTCTCCTACCCAACAGCCACGTGAAAGATGGTCTGTCCCACATCATCAAATGAGAAACCTTCCATGCTTTTGAGTAATGTGAAGAGCTTACAATCAGGGAGGCTTACAGAAAAGAAATGGCCAGTACAGGACAAAAAGAAAAAGGGGTAGAGATGTCACCTGATCCTACCAGAGATCAAAGAATTCCAGCAAATAGTGGAAAGTGTTGTGCTTTTGCACTTGTTAACTGATTGCACAAGAGGAAAGACAAAGGAGAAAAGCTTAGTCTAGGCATCTGCTTCTCTGTGAACTGTGACAAAGACATGAAGAGGCATTTACTTGTTATCATCAGCCCAGGGAGAGCCGTTCTGAGAATGGAAATGCTAATCATCAATCTCCCTGTGCATGCAATGTCTCTGTTTAATAGCTGATAGAGCGTCTCCAAAGGGGCTTTTTTTTGCTCTTTGTTTAAAATGACATATAATGGACCTGGACTTATCAGTGTCTCTAAATGCGTTTTCTGTGCTTTATCCTTACTAAGGGATTTAGTCCGTTCTAATGAATATGTGCAGAATTGATTTTGAGCTTGGTATAATTTAATCCATCAATTTAACATTAAATTAATATGCGAAGGGGGTCTCTTTGTGGATGAAAAACAGAAGGGGAACATTCTTATTAATTTAAAATGGACTTGAGAAATGGAAAGAGGCTGCTGCTATTAGTATCTGCCACTGGGCTTAACCACTGGTTAGTGAGTTACCTTGTGTGAATACTGCAGCTGCTAAAGTCATGGTGAGCAAGAGATGCCTAGCACATGCCGAGCCTGGAGCTTGGGAGGCTGCCATCACCTGTGCGGGTTTCAATCTGCTGAGTGACTCCTTTCCAGGCACAATGATGGCTGAAGGCTCCTCACCATCTTCCTGCCGAAAATGTCTTTCTGTAGACTGGCACTCCCCAGACAATTCTTCATGTGAGAGAGGAGTCCAAATGAAAGTTGTGTCCCAAGCACCATTGGATATTTGGGTTTGTGATCAGATTTCACAGCTGTCTCCTCATTCTTGAATTGGACAAGTTCTGAATAGGAAAAGATACCCAGAATGGGACATTCTGCAGCTTCATTGAGCAGCACAGTTTTAAACAATGGTTTTTAACTTACCTACAATGATCTAAAAGGACTTGTAAAGATGGCACATAGCAACAGCTAGGATTGGTAAATTATGACTATAATTATGACTATAATACAAGGTGATGTAAAGAGGGCACTAGTAGCTGAAGCAAACTTGTCCAGAGCAGCATGCTTTTAAAAATCTTTATCAAAGGCCTATTTAATCACTCCTTTATTTTCCTTGGGATAAAGGCAGACTAACAGGGCTGTTATCTGAGCAATCTTGACTCCTATTTTTAATCAGTGGCACAATACCAGGAATGTTGGAGGGCTGGGAGGAAGCTGCCTTCCAGTTTCTGCTGAGAATGACCCAGGGAGTTCCTTAGTTTTGCCCTGCACAACACCTGGAAGCCACATGCTTCATACTCTACGGGTATTTTTAAAGATTGTCAAAATCCTCCAGGATTATAGCTAGAGAAGAAAGTTTTTCACCTTCATTACGTGAGAGATCATTTGCCTCTTGCCCCTAAGAGCACTGGTTCTCAAGAGCAGGAAAGTGGCCCCAGAACTGGTCTGGGGCTGATCCAAAAGACCCAGAAATAGTCCTGAGAAATGTGACAAGGGGAATCTGTGGCTTAGAATGGCTTTCATGTGAGGGGAGAAAAAATAAACTAGGAAACCTCAGCTTAACCACAGCAGATATAACAAAGCATAGCAGGGAAAAATTACTGTTTTATCATATTCAGAGAACCTGGTGACAGAATCACAGAATCGCTTGAGTTGAAAGGGACCTAAAAGACCATCTAGTTCAATTTGCCTGCCATGGGCAGGGACATCCTCCACTACACCAGGTTGCTCAGAGCCCCATTCAACCTGGCCTTGAAAGTCTCCAGGAATGGGGAATACACCGCTTCTCTGGGCAACCTGTTCCAGGGTTTTACCACCCTCATGGTGAAAAACTTCCTTATGTCTAACCTAAATCCACCCTCCTACAGTGTAAAACCATTACCCGTCATGCTATCACAACAGGCTCTGCTAAAAAGCCTGTCCCCATCCCTCTTATAGCCCCCCTTTAGGTATTGAGAGGCGGCAATGAGGTCAACTCGGAGACTTCTCCAGGCTGAACAACCCCAACTCTCTCAGCCTTTCCTCATTGGACAGGTGTTCCAGGCCTCTGGATATTTTTGTGATAACCTAGTGAAGTTATGAGGAAGAGTTTAAAACAAAGGAAAGTATTTTTAATAACACATAATTAAATTTTAGAATGCATTGTTGTAGGGGATTATAGAAGATAGAACTTTAATTCAGAAACACACTAGAAAGATTAGTGAACTGATTTGTGAATATGAATGTTTTAACCAAGGAGTTGGCTGCCCAGATAGAACTGGTACTATAGAAGTATTTAGGTTACTGTTACACTTTATGCAAGAAAAGCACATTTTCTTGTATCAAATCATCAGGGCTTTTTTTTTCTTAGTTGGCATCTGCTGATTTGCAGCAGAAATATGAAGACTTCCTAAAGAAGGAATGCAGAACACGAGGTGAGAATGCACTGATAAGTAACATGACACCCTGGTTAGAAAGACTGGATGGTCTTTACCTCTCTCCTAATAATATATGGATGATTCTCTTGCAGTTTTATCATGCTCAGACATTAAGCTGTGAAAAGACTGATCTACATTACATGCAAATCAGGAGGATGTTTTCTCTTGAATTGATTTAATGTCATTTAATAATTTTATCTGTTCAGGCACACATTAGTTCAGAAACCTGTCCATCAGAGAGTGCTAGTGAAAGCAAATATTGGAAAGCTGACTATAGTGGAATAGCTAGTGCCTTACCAAACAGAAAGTAAGCATAGACAAAATGTGATCAACAAAACAAAGTTAATGGTCTTTGGGTCTGTTAGTAGTATGTTAACTACATACTAAAGTTGTGATGGGTCTTCATCACAGTTTAGTATGTATCTCATCAGCTGAAATACCATCTGCCCATAGGATATTGTGAGTGACATGCAAAGTGAGGATAAGCAAAAGAAAGGAGATGAAAAAGATTTTTCCCTGTCCACAGCTCCTCCGTACAACCCTCAGCACTTTGACAAGACACTTGCAATCAAGACCTATCTTCCTTGGAAAGGGCAGATCCTTCATCAGAGCTTCCTACTCCCGGAGAAGGAACCTGCACCAGTAGCCCTGAGCAGAGGGACACACAACACTCTCCCTCTCCTCCCCCTCCATCATGACTGGTACAGACTGTCAGCTCAAACCTGCAACTCCAGTACTGCTGGAGATGCAACAAACATGTGAGGCTATCCTGCATTCACTTTTGTGTGTTTTCTTCTGTATTTCCCCTCTACCACTTTTCAACACATGTGCTTAAATGTAGCAAAAAGGGGAAAGATTCATCTGCCTTCAAGAATTATTTACAATAAATGTCTCCACAAGAAAATTGTAGCTTGTTAACAGACCTTTTACAGTTCTAGATATATTCAATGGTGGATGACAAAAAAGCTCATTACACCTCATCACCTAATGTGTGCTTATGTCATTATAAAATTGCTCTCATGATGTAACCACTCAAGAGCTTCAAGTGCTAGCACACCAACTGCACTCAGTTTGGCCCATGACTTGCAATTGTTAGAGTAGCTCAGGTCAGTTTTGGCTTTAATCCTCAGCAGAGGTGGCCATGTCTTACCTGCAGGCTTGTGAGGACAATAAAAAAGCCCTGATGAGAGTCATCCCCCATCCAGTCTCTGCACCCCGCTCTTGTGCATGACACCGATCTTCCTTACCCTTTTGGGAGCAAATCCAAAAACGTACCAGCAGCAGAGATGTGCTGCAGCTGTGGCACTGGAGGAGGAGATGCTGCTGCCAGATTTCTTCTGCCGGTGCCAGAGATGGGAGAAAACAGAAAGACAACTTTTTCTCACCTTTGTGGCACCTATGTCCTCTTCTGTTGTCCAAAAGTCTGTTGAGCCCATCCTTTAAGAGAGATCTGTGCTCCGGAGGGGAGAGGGGAAAGAGGCCTGGTTCAGTCACAGGGGAAAAATGAGGGCTCTGCTTGGTACATGGGGTAAAATGTCATTCTGACCAGATGCTTACTTGGCCTTGCAACATTCAAAGCTGCCTGTGTTGCTTAGGATCTTAAGCTACCTCTCATGATGGTCCAGTCCATCAAATCCTATCTGTTGGTTTCTCTGAGAGTCTTTGGTGGAGGACTTTGACAAAAGCTTTTTGGAAATCTCGACCCCTTGTCCCTCAGCATAGCCCTAACCACATGAGTTTTACTTCTCCAAAGAACTCCACCAAATGCAGAGTCCTTGGCTTGTCTTTGTAAAGGCACTGCATTTATCCATGTGTTTGCAAATTCTACTCTTTTTTATAATGTTCTTCCAGAATGTTGATTCTCGGATAAGCTCCCTGCTGTGGATGTTTGAATTTTTTTTCAAATTGTAATATTTTAACTTGTTTATATTTTTATTATTAATTTATTTTTAGTTAGTTTTAGTTACTGTTATGCCTCAATCTATTTTGGTCTGCATTATTTTGGTCACTAGATCTGAAGTTCCATTTTAATTTGATTGTTTGAAGGATCTCCAGTTTCTCCAGTTTAGTACTAGTAGCCCCCTTATTCTACTGTTTTTCCACTCTGATTAGGGGTGGCAACATTTTGTTATTAGATACTGTAACTATACCCTACTTTTCTAATGGGGGGCCTATAATATGATATAAACATTTCTATTAAAGAGATAAATATTTATGACAGGAATGTTTTCTTATGACTGCTTTTATTTTTCATTTCCCATTTTTAGGCCACTCTCCTTCTCAAAATTAAAAACTTTTGGGTTTTTTTGTTCTGAAGTGAAAGCTGAATTTAAAACATTGTGTCACATCATTTCAGCGTGGTTCTTCAACAGTAAACTTTTGTTCCAGGTTGAAGTCAGAAGCTGCTTCTTCGTGTGTGTGTGTGTGTGTGCACGCTGGAGGTCTCCCACTGGACTCAATGGATCTTCATATATGGTGTGATAAAAGTTATGTGGCCAAGTGCCCAAGCTACACCACGTCAGCCTGAAACATTGTCCTTCAGCCAGAAGGAGAAGCAGAGAGTGCATTTGCCCTTCAAAGTGCTATTGTAGTTTCCCTGCAGTGCGGTAAGACCCATCACAGGCAGTTTCTCCGTACACTGGCAGGCACCAACAGATTTCATCTGTTCCCCTGGTGACCGTTTCCATGGATGGTGGTGAGGGGCAGAGCCTGGTCATATCCTTCCCAGTACCTGCCCTGGTCCTGTGAAATGTGGCTGGAAAGGCAGTGATGGTGATCATGGGGATGGAGGCTGGAGAAGCAGAAGAGCAGTGCATGGGCCATGTTCTCAAGTGTCTGTTTTGTCTGAAATGGGCCAGCAGAATGGAAATTATGAGGGAGTAATGTGTTCTGTGGCAGGAAGGACAACCTGATGCATGGGCAGATCACAGAAGTCTGATTTTCATTGGAAATGCAGCTAAAATCCACACAAGTTGTCCTGGGTCATCAGAGGTACTGCTATACCTTTAATGGGCTCTTGAGTATTAATTATAAACCTAGAGTGACTCAGGTTTTTTCCCATTTTGGAGAAGAAAAACCTTTACTGTACATTTGTCCTGGTAACATATACAGCTAACAGTGTTGTTATTTCTATATTTACCTATTCCTTTTCCATGAAACTAATATTTTCACCACCTTCTCCTGTGACTCAGAGATGAATGAATGCTGCTTTCACAGATACAGCTGGGCAGACAAGTTTTAAGTTTTTATATTTTAAGTTTTATATTTTATCTCAACAGTAACCATTATCCCAAGATTATAGTCAACTTTTTAAATTAGCAAGAAAACATAGATGTAGAAGATTTGGTACAGAGTAAATCACTGATTTCTTTCATTGCAGATCTACAATACAGATGTTTGTGAGTGTCTAACCTGCTAAGAATGTAGCATGTAGTGGATGCTGCTAAGGAAAGGAATTGACAGACATATCCTGATGTGGCTTATCTCAAATTCCACTGCATTGTTGATGAGAAATCATTTTAATCTGGGCAAGCAGTAACACTGCAAGAAGACATCAATGCGAGACGACACCTGCATAGTCAAAGACTTCAAAGTGGTAACTGTAAAGCTGTGAGTCCTGTTAAGAAATAGGTCTAATAGGGATGAAGGAGGTGAAATCAAGATTGTTCACTGGAGATGGCAAATAAACCATCAGAAAACTCACACATTTGGAGCTTTTTGGGGTGCTGCTATCCCAGGAATTGCATTCTCTCGCATTTTTAACTTTCTTTTTGGGCTGGGTTGACCACAGCTAACAGCTAAACACCCCCTCAGCTGCTCAATTACTCCCCCATCCAGAGGAATCAGGGGGGGAGAAAATAGGAAGAACAGGAGCAAGAAAGCTTATGGGTCTGATAAAAGATGGGAGATGACTTACTAATTACTGTAACATGCAAAATGTATTTGACTTGAGGATACAAACATAATTTACTGACAATTAAAATAAATATTTAATTACTGATTCAGGTAATGGGAAACAAAAAAACAAAAGAAGAAATGAACATTTACACACATAGGGGAAAACACCTTTCCTTCTGCATTCCCAGGCTTGACTTCACTGCAAGCACCTCCCCTCACAGAGAATGCCCCTGCCGCCCTGCCCCCCACCACACCCCAGTACTTCTCTTATCTTAACAGGTATATCTTTTCATAGGTTGAGTGTCTAGATAGTGAATACTATGCAGCTACTAAGACACATCACAAAGACACAAATGTATGGCCACACCATACATTATAAGCATTACAAATGCTTACACATGAACAGGAACGTGCATATGCAAGAAGAAGCTCTGGCAGAAACCTGTAAGATATATATTTTCTCAAGGTGTCATGCTAGGTTGTGTTGTCCTAACAAGAGACATCACAGACTATTGGCACCCATCTTCTTTATGAAAATATCATCTCCTTCTCCCACCACAATTGCACCAAATAAAGATTCTCATGGATGAAGAACTGTGATGAAAACCTTCTTTGTAATTACCAGCTGATGCCAGATGTGTTGTCAAGAAGCCACCTGTATAAGATAGGTGACCAAAGGTGATGACTTCCCTGGTTTTGACTTCATTAACAGCCGGAGATCAGGAGTCAGGCTAAAGGCTGGTCAACCCAGCAAACCAACCAGAAACATCACTGACTTGTTTGGTGCAACCACAAGGCTGGTGGCTTTCAGTGACACTTGACTCTTTGCAGGATAGTGCTCAGGGACAAGGGACAGTGCTGATAGATGGATGCTGATGAAGTAGTATCATATCCTTCCCTACTGAGTGGCAAAGTAGGAAGGGATGATTGACAAAACTTCCTCACAGACTGGCTCTAAAGTCTCTTTTCCTTTGGTTTAAACTGTAAACGAACTATCCAAGAGGGTGCACATGGTGATATAAGTGACACATGTACCAGCAAAATGAGTCTAGAGCTCAAATCTTTCATTTGAAGAGGATGAGAAAGGTGTGCTTGGGGCCATAGTTTGAGTGGTGCACAGAGAATTTTTGGAGGTGGGGGGAAAAGAAGATCATAGCATGCTATAAAGTACTGAGGGAAGTATTGGTTCGGGGAAGGAATCTGGAATTGAATGCAAATGAGAACTTATTTATAACCCCAAATTGTTAGATTAGCTAAAAATACTAGGTGTTTTATCTACACCTGCTTTAGTAAGCTTTTAAAATAAGGTTTTTTAAGACTAGGTTAAAAACCCTTAGGGTTTTAAATCTTTTCTGGGGCAAATAAGACTAGAAGCAATCACCTTTTTTTCCTCTTTCCTGGAAATGAAGATTTCTCATATATTTGTAGCCTCTGTAAGCTGACTCTTTAAAATTAAAACCATAATGGTATATGAAAGAAAATCACAAGTTTGCAATGCTGACCTTTGATCTAGGAGGACCAGGATCTACACAGAATTCTTTTTTGACCTTTCAGCAAATAATTTAGCCACACGTGATGAAAAACTGACAGAAAACTGACAGGTCACTGAGACAGTCCTCCACGCTGTAGGCAACTACACCAGATACCCTTATTAACACTTACTTTGACTCTGTTTTAACATTATATAGGTGTTTTGCCCTCCACAACTCCTATTATAGGGCTGTTCCAGAACCTTGATTCTCTGGTACTTAGAAACCTTTTTCTAATTTCCAGTCTAATTTTATTCATGACTGGTTTATACTAATTTGTTCTTTCGCTAACATTATCTTTTTCTTAAATAGCTCATTTCCTTCTGTGGCATATAGCCACCTTCTGAATTTATACAGTACAGTTTTAACTTCTCTTACCTTTAATTTTTCTAGGCCAAACAAGGCAACTTCTTTTATATTTCCTCTTGTACTCTAAGCTGTCTGCTTACTTAACCATCTTTTTTGACCTTTTGTGCACCTATTACTATTTAAATTATTCCTCTTTTTTGAAATGAGTTGCCAGAAATGTGTTTAATAATTTGTAGAGGGTCTCAACAAGGCCTTATATAAAGCATTCATATTTCAGTCTGCATTGAAAGTATTTTATTTGGCAAATTTTACTTATTTATTTTCCTGACCATCTCAGAATGTTATGAATTCTGGTTTTGAGTACTACAATCAGATTTAAGTCTTCTAAAATTTTGAAGCCATATTCTGACAATACTAGTGCTATCTTTAAAAGTAGCTCTATTCTAAAAATCAACTACTGAGCCAGCTTTCTGTACACCTGACTACAGTGCTAGATATATATCCAGATGAAAACATTTGGAAACTTAAAGCATTCATTTATTTAGAAGTTTTGTAGTAGCATCTCTTAAGTATATCCCATGATTATGGTTGCAAAAGCACATGGTACTAGAGAACAAGAATAAAAACAATGACGAGGAACGAGTTGACTTGCTGTTTATACTAACTGATTGGGGAAAGGTGGGCTAAACAAAGATGACTTAACATTTAAGTATTAGTAGGCGAATGTTAGAAAAACTAATATGAAAGCAAATGCCTCCTATCTTGTATAAAGCATTGATTCCACTAATTTTTATTACATACACAACCTCTTCTTAAAATTATTCCCTGACCAGAAATGTCCATATCCTCACCCTTTAATAAAATCTCCAATATTTACTACATACTAAAAAGTGAAAAAATATATTCCATAATACCTTAGCATACCATTGTAACCAACTAGATCTTTCATTTGTTTCTTTCCAGTTCTTCATGTGAAAAGGCATAACACAAGATACCTCATCCAAGTAGGTTTAGTGAAGCAGTATTTATGGAAAAGAAGGAGGAAACGGTTAGAGGGCTGCAAAATAAGAGAAACATAAAAATATACAATCCATTCCCTGAAGTACATAAAGGATAAAGCTTGCTCTTCTTTTTGTGAAGAAATAGGGGGGGAGGGATAGGAGAAGGAGGAGAGAGTTGCTGAGTCTACTACCTCTCATTAGCACATTAGCTTGCAATATATTTTGCATTGAATGTAACATCTCTCACCCATATCCTAATTTAGGCTGCAGGATAAAGCTCCCTACTGCAGCTGCAGTTGACAACGTGTTCCTTGCTAGCCATGTGTCTATGCTATCAGACTCGACTTGACGTTCTGGCTAGCTGCTCCTTCTGCCACACTGCAGGAACTTTCTGTTCTTCATTACCCTCAGCTCCTAGCTGGAATACCACAGTGTTTAATATTTATGTCCAGATCTTGCTGTAGGAGAACAAGCATGATCACTGGAGACACTGCTTCTTGTGATGTGTAGTAGTTCTGCACCCCAGGGTGTGAACTCTTGCATGAATTAGGGTGACTGCTCATCATAGGTGAGTCCAGGTACAGTTTCATTGCCTGTGCTATTGGAGAAGCTCCCTCAAATATAGTAGAACATGAAAAACTGTTAAAAACAGCATATTGGTGCCTTCCATTCATCTCCCTCCTTTAGCAGTAGGGATCAACCACATAGGATATGGGTTTCCATCCACCTTGCGCTGTCAAGAAGGGGCTTTTCTCATTAAATTTGTATAACTTACATCACCCAAAATGAAAGGCATCAAGGTTCAAATCTTTCCTCCTATATAGACTATAGAAACACAGCTCCTATTGGTATACAAGGATTCTGAAGGAGAGGGAAGGAGGATAGCTGACAAAGCAAGGATTACCACATCTCAGGCACCATTACTTTCTTTTCATAGTCAGCTTTTATATTTATATTTTGATTTTGGTTGCGTTTGCTTTTTTTTGGGGGGAGAGGGGCTAGGGGGATTGTTGTTGTTTTGTAAAATTTCTCTTTCAACAGATTCACAGTCACTTTACAGGAAATCCAAATAGTCCCTCCTTTATCTGAAACTGGGTCTTAAAGTATACAGATGAACAGCAGCCTGATTGATCAAATACAACATCAAACTTAGACACCTTTGTGCCTGAATGTTTAATGCTTGAAACATGGATGAACGACTAGTTTTGCAAGTACCTCCCTAGACCCATCTGGTGTTGAGCTGTTCTTAGTGACCTCCCTAAGAAAGGCTGAGCTCAGACAGAGTGAACCTTTGCTGTTAGGTGTCTTTGCATGTGATGAGATGGTTATCCTGCCAGATTTCTCTCATGAAGAGAATGTGGGGCTCTGAGAGGTTTTAGCTAATGATGAGCAAGACATGGGAGGTTATATAAATAGAGATTTCTTGAGTCTTGGAGAGACTTTTTTCCACACACAGTGTGTGACACCTCAGATCTACCTATGAAATATGTGAGGACATGTACAGAGTCAGTGAGAGGATTCAATAGGAAGGATTTTCCCTGTTGTCCTGAGGTACTGCCTACTCAAAAAAACCATCTTAATGGGAAGATAACCCAGAGAGCAAGACTTCAAAGACTCATGTAAGAGTCCTATCTGAATTCTCAGCAATATGTTTAAACTGAACTTGAGAACAAAGTCTGTCACATTTGAATTGTTTTAATTCTACCTTTCAAAAGCTACTGACTGGCAGGAGACTAGATAAGATTACAGCATGGTAAATTGGATTGAGAGATAACCTTCTTTGAAATCCAAGAGACTCCAATTCAGGGTGAAAAGATCTCATTGCAAAGCAGGTTGACCTCATTAACTGAGTGTCATGAAATCCCTCCAATAATAAAGAATATCCCCCCCTGGTGTTAAAGAGTGTTATTCAGTGGTTGAGAGCTATCAGGATCCATATTCCTGTGCTGAAATGGACAAGCAGTCACCATGGCTCTTCACAGAAGAGACAGGTTTGCATTATTTGGACTGGAGGTGGAGGGTCATTGCTCTGTATCATCTCTACTACTCTATACTTTTCTATGATCCTGCCCAAATGTTAACCAAGTAACCCCACGGTTCAAGATCCACCATGGTAGCCTCAGATCTATGGGAAGGAAGTTGAAATGCCATTTTTGAGCGGATTTCATCATCAGAGAAATGAGGTGGCTAACACACTGAGATGAGCGCTGAAGTATTAAAAGATATCACTTCATAACAGCCATATATCTATTGATGGTGTTAGGCTGGTCTATATCTCTATACAAGAAGAGAATTTGCCACCTCTAGAATCTTTGTATTGGCTCTCAGTGCCTCTAATGTACTGAATTACAAGTACCTGTACTGGAAATGCCTACCCCCCCAAGACTCTTGCTAGAGACAACAGGAACTTTCCTTCACTCGAGTGTCTTACTTTTCTACACTTGTTAAGATGGAACAAACACAGCTATGTTGGGGAAAAAGAGCTACATAGTGGTGTGAAGACTCTGGCAGATTGAAACTGGGGATAACAAGATCCTGGCAGTCTGGGGGAGGTTGTATGACCATATCAACTTGTGTCTCCCTGCCAACCACCACCTACACACCTTTGGCAAACTTTTCAAGCACAAGGGCATCCATGCCCTGCTCACTGAGAGGAGAGCACAAGCCACTCCATGGAGTGACAGGACAATGGGCAACAGTTTTCAACTGAAAGAGGGTAGATTTAGATTAGACATAAGGAATAAATTTTTTATGATGTTGGTGAGACAATGAAACAGGTTGCCCGGAGAAGTTATGGATGCCCCATCACTGGAAGTGTTCAAAGTCAGGTTGGATGGGGGCTTTGAGCAACCTGGTCTAGTGAAGATGTCCCTGTCCATGGCAATGGAGTTGGACTATATGATCTTTAAAGGTGCCTTCCAACCCAAACCATTCTATCATTATATGAGTCCACATACGACTGATTATGTCTCAGACTGGCTGGCTGGTAGACAGTACTGGGATGAGTGACTACAACACTGAGGAATGGATAAATACTTGTCAAACAAAAGTCAGCTCTGCAAAACTTCTGTAGCCAGACATTTGCACAGCCACATGGTACAGTGAGCTTGCACATGCTTGTAGGAACACAACTCCACACACATATTGTTAAGATCACCATTTGTAGCTATCAAGACAGAAGTTTAATGACCAAGAAATAGTGTGTGTTCATGACACTATGCTCCCAACACTCCCTTTATATTTGTTACCTCTTTTCCATTTCACTCACTCTTTTCCACCTTCCACACCCAGTCCTGGGAAATGTCCTCATACTCTGGTGGTTTCCCCCATCAACCAGAAGTCTGGTTTCCCAGGTAGAATGTAGCACATGACTTGTCATCACAATATACACGTCATTTTAGTCAAGGACCAGGACCGTTTGCTGCTTTCTTGTGTAGAGCCATCTGCAGACCCAGGACTGGCATTAGGTATGGCATAGCCAGGAAACATGAGACTATTTCCTTCACCCTTGCTCAAGGTTTTTTAGTTTCTGACCATGAGATGCTCTGACCATGGCAACTCAGATGTAGACCTGCCCAGAATAGGAAATACTCTGACTATGGCAGGTGCTCTAGGTTGGTGTGCAGCAGTAGAGGTAGTCCGTGTCTGACCTGTGTTGGTAGGTCACCAAGTAATGCACTCCTAGGTACGGCTGAGGAACTGGATGGTGACTACCAGCAGCTCAGCTCACTGCTCATCCCAGACATGCTGGAGAGAAGCAATGAAAATAGCACAAGGGTTTTGATCCATTCACTGGTCAAAATACAGAGGCAAAGTCCGGCATGTTTCATACAGATGTCATGACCAAGTCTTCTCTCCCTTGTTCTTTCTCCTTCAAGTAAAACTAATCTGTAAGTTGTTGCTAACTCTTTTACTTTAGCTTTTTTACTATTTAAATATATTTATATATGTGTGTATGTACCTATAAAACCTTTCTTCCTTGTCTCTTCTCCCCTTTTGTCCAAGTATATCTTGCAAACATTTCTCTTTCAGAAGCTTGTTTTAAATTCTTTTCTTCATTTTTACATACTGAAATTCCAGGGCTTGTTTACTCCCATGGGAGTAAATGAATTTGAATATATTCTGGTACTATTACACTATGCCCTTTTTTTGTCTTGTGCATTCTCTGACTAACTGCACCAAGAACCTGTTATCCCTTTGTGTCCAAAATTCAGTACACATCATGCCACTGTGCAGAATTCATCCACTTTACAGAGGGGTAAGTGAACTAATCCATTATTTCCTAGTTTTCTCTCTCTAAAACCTCGCTAATCTTCTGTAACACATTACCTTTAATGAACATCCTGGCAGATTGTCTGTAAGATAGCCCCAATATTATAGTTTTATAAGTTTAATATTACAAGTTTTTCAGACAGATTTGGAATTCAAATCCTTATGTAGATGATATATAATAATATATTTAATGACTTTGTCTTATTTAACTCCACATTTTAAACTAGAAAGCCACTCCTTCACAAGCTAGCTTGATCTGCATCCAATTAATTACAACAGCTTATTGGTATTTCTTCTATAAGGTTGTTTAAAATCTGGCAATTCTGGTTCATCTCACTTGCTTTACTTAAGGTTGTATAGAAATACATCATATTTGGGCTTAGTCTATTTGCTCATTTTTATGTTTCCTAATAAAAAAGAATTTTATTTGTTGACACTTTTCCTGAATTTTGCTAACGTCCACCATTTTCGTGTTTACATAGTGTGTATAGAATAATTTCAGTTGGAAAAGATCTTTAGGATTGAGTCTAACTGTAAACCTAACACTGCCAAGTTCACCACTAAAGCACAACATCTACACATCTTCTAAGTGCCTCCAGGGATGATGACTCCCCTGGGCAGCCTGTTCCAGTGCCTGACAACCTTTTCAGTAAAGAGATTTTTCCATATATCCCATCTAAACCTCTCCTGGCACTATTTGAGGCCATTTCATCTTGTCTTATTGCCTGTTACTTGGGAGAAGAGACCAACACCCACCTCACTCCAACCTCCTTTCAGGTAGTTATAGAGAGCGATAAGGTCTCCTCTGAGCCTCCTTTTCTCCAGGCTAAACAACACCATGCTCCCTCAGTCTCTCCTTGTAATACCTGTGCTCCAGGCCCTTCACCAGCTTGTCTGATCTTCTTTGGGTGCTCTTTCTCATCCTCTTCTTGGATGACAACACTTACAGACGATATGTCATCCTGAAATTGTTTTGTTTTTCATCTGCTGGTATTTTTCCCTCACTTTTCCTATAATCTTCCTGACTGCCTATGTAATTGTAACTGTGAGCTATTGATTCTGTTTTTTTATAGAGATGGAACTTATATGGGAAAATAACATGTTTGTAAAAATGGTGTTTTATCTGCAGATAGTTCATCTCTAGGCTTATTATTATTATTATTGTTAGTATTATTATTTTGCCACAGAAAGTTCCTTGAGTTCTGAGACTAAAAACTGTTATTCACTGAAGAAACTGAAACATCCAGTCCATCAATAGCTCCAGGGCAATTTTTCACCAGAGGTAGTTGCCTGGAACATACTTTTTTCCTCTCTCTCTTCAGATTTTTTATTTTATTTTGGCAATTACATGAAACATTACTTCATCCCTTATTATTCTCTTGCCATTCCTAATAAGCTCTGTTTTAATTTAAAACGGCAATTTACAATTCAATTAATATATAACAACACAATCCATTGTAATCACAATGCGATAAATTTGTGTTTTAAGTAATTTTTAATGCTCATAGCAGCTGGATCTGTGAAGTGTGGAAATAGCTACCATTTTTCACCATGTGCAATACTGCCTTTGCAAAGCACCACTTTTTAATTATATCACCAGCAAGGCTCAATGTATGGAAAATGAAGCAAGTGTAATTGCAAAGGAAGAAAATCTTTGCTTATAATATAAAGATAGTACAGAAAATATAAAAGTAATACCAAGATATAATTAGTAAAACTGATATAAGGGTGAATTCCCTGATATAATCACTATGTAAAGATGTGTTTCAGATTGATATCTTTCAAAAAGTAAAGGGATGTGATTAACTTACCTCAGCCAACAAAGAATTACAAGATTACTACATCTGACCAAAAATATATTCTTTAGAAATTGTAAATAGTGTATTACTATCTTACTGGTGGATGTTTTTTCCTTTTCTTTTCTGACAGCCTTGTACTCTTTCAAATTTCTGCATTTCCATACTATGTAGATAAATGCTTCCAAAGGGCTAAGTCTTCAACAAGTTGACAGTTTCTATGACTTCAGTGAAACTACTTTCATTCTGATGTATTTGTTACTTATATTTGCCTGTAATTTAGATATTACATATGAACCATCATATGCTAGTTGGAAAAAGTACATAAACACTCTACCAAGCTCCACTCCAAAAAAGGAGCGTGACTTCTAGTAGACCCCCTTTTCTGCTCCTAACAAGGTCATTTGGACTTCCTGTGAAGAAAACTTCTTGCTACTATGAGATCTATCAGGAAGAGAGACTTTTCACCCATTCATCAATGTTGTTACTCTTTAAATCAGGAGTAATCCTACTGAATTGAAAGGAGTTGTAGTGCTGTAAATGTAAAATCATAAAAAGGTCTCACTAAGTTTTTTCCTCTTCTATCTATTAGAGCATTAACACAGGGGTTTTCTGTAATCTTGATTTACTTCTGAAGGGACTTCAGTACATTGGTTTTACTTTAATTTCCCACCCCAATAGTGTGCCCTATGTCAACTTGCTCCTGGTCACATGGAGAGCACTCATCAGAATTAATAATTCTACTGATGAAACCTGCAGTATAAGTGTTTAAGGCTTACAGGTTTTGAAAATGGGAATTAAGTTGCTTTCACCAACCTGCCATTTTATTTACTATTACTATTACTATTACTACTACCACTACTATTATTATTATTGTTGTTGCTGTTGTTGTTATTTGAGTTTAAAAGTTGTAGAAAAATGTTTCCAGAATTATGTAAGATCACATATGTAAAAAAAAAATATACTGGAATATATATCTCCTCTTCAGTTATTTGATAACCAAGATCTTTCTTGATTAATAAAATGCTACAATTTTCACTTTTCTGAAGGTAGTCAGAAGAGAAAATATTGAAAATTATCATGTAGGAAAGTGTATCTATAAACTGGTTATTCTCAAAAGGAACATTTTTACACAGGCCATTTCCATACTAAGCTTGTATAAATGTATGTAAAATAAACATTCATATTCCTTTATGAGAAACATGATTATAATACTCATTGTTAAGAAATACAATGTAAATTAAATACAAGGCTTTTCTTACTGGAAACCTCTGTTGTATAGTAGGAGTCAGTTTGAGTTTAGAAATTGGATTTACTTGGAACAGAATTGGGACTAGGACCCCAAAAATGTTAATTTCCTACTATTCTTTATTCAAATGAAAAGATACTGTCTCCAGCAATTGCACCACAGAGGAAAAAAAATGCTGTTCTTTTATGTTATTACTGGCTTTTCAATTCTTATATTTGTCATTGATATATGTGGCATGAAAGTAAAAAATGCATACATAACATAAAGGCTGAGTAAATATACATTAAGGAGAACTAACCCATCAAGTGATTTTACCCTTATCTGCATTCGCAGGTTGGTTAGATCCATCAATGTATGTACCGCCAAACTCTATAATTCCATTATAGTGGTAGGAGGAAGAAGGTGGGAGTCTTTGAGGTGATGCCATGTATTGTATAGTAAAATCCGCAAAGTTTCATTTTCAAATATCTGCTAGAGAAGGGGCAAAATATCTCCAGTAATTTTAAGGACATTTTCCAAATGTTTATTTAGATAAAAGATAGATAACAGTAAAACTATAAAACCTGCAGCCAGATAACTAGGTTTTATTAATGACCTGCCATATACCGTGGCCGGATAATTAAAGTTCTCCCTCCCTCCTAACACCCTCTTCCCAGAAAGGGAGAGAGTGGACAAATTTATTTGATAGTTTGATAACCAGGGGACACTGGTTGAAAACTATTGATATAATCAGGGCCTATTCAATTTGCTCGCGACAGACACTCCTATCTGCTAATTTCACCTGTGAATAGTTAATTATGCCCTGGATGCATATGGTCGAGCCATTAATAAAATTTGTCTGTCATAGGTTTCTGTATTTTCCTTTTTTGTCATTCTCATGTGCATTTTATCTATGGGAATCTTTCCCCTTTTTTTTTTTCTTTTAACATTGCACAAGACAGATGTTAGTGGTATGGGCATTTCGGCAAGGCTACGTTATAGATGGCATGCAGCATGGATCAGGATTGCTCTTTTAGCCTGTAAAAGACTGGGTCTGTGTACATAATGAAGTTGCTGAAGCATGAATGATAATGGAGTTCTTAACCATTTCACATTTTCAAGCTATGCTTAGGGAATTTTCTTCCAACTAAACAAATGCAAGGGAAAATGTGTTGGGTTTTTGTTGTTGTTTTTTTTTTTTTTTGGCAAGCTCCTGAGGATTTTACGGATATAGGATGGCTGGTTTTACTTTGTTTCCTTTAAATCTGGATGCTGTCCCTTTTCTAAGATATTTCTTTGGGTGAATGCAGGTATCAAAACTCAGATTTCTCCCTCCAGTCATCTGAATTTAATAAAGTGCATATTGTATGCCAAAGCAATTTGTTTTAATCTCTGAAAGGCCTCTTAGGACTCAGAAAGCTCCTAAAATTCACATCAAATTTCCCTAATTCTGTTATTTCCTTCAGCTGGGACAATTTTCCTTCAGTCTTCCCTACCTTATAAAAAGATTGCTCAGTTCATCAAAAAACATTTGTCTATTCATAGTACTGCAGGCTAGAACATGTTGTTTCGCCTAACATCTCTGAATAAAATTATCTAAAGAACATAAATAAAACTATGAGTAATTAATCATTCCCTAACTCTTGTTTCCTATTTTGTTCTCCAAATACAGACTGTTTTGTTCATAATCTAAATGTCATCTTTAAACTTGCTGAGGGCTACTCTTTCCTTTGAGGTAACACCTCTTTGTAGATAAATCTTCTGGTTTCCTTGTCCAGTAGTTTTGTTTTGTTTCCCTGACCTATGCATTACCAGTAAAACCATGTCCTCTTCTTACTTGGGAAGACCGAGAAGATCATCAATGAAGGACAAAGGCTTTGGGCTTTGCTGGCCTCTCCAGCAGCAGACTTCATTCCAACATTGCCATAAAACCTAGCTATACCTTAATTTAAGAGAAGATCACCCGATTTTGATATGTGTTGGTGTCAGGCCTCCAAGAGGACTGTTGAGTCTTGAAACCTTAACGTCAGCTTTACTCCTTAGGTCTTCTGAGTCCAGTCCTCTGTATGATGACTGTGATTATCATGGTGGGGTTTTCTTGACAATTATTTCTGGATCAAGACTGAGTGAGTTTTTAATCTTTCTCTTCCAATGAGCTGGGTTGGCTTCATGTATTTTATGAAGTCATTTTTTATTTCAGAAAAAAATCTAGAGATTCTTGCTACCAAGTTTTCCCTAAATATATATTTCATCCCCTCTTTTGAGGTTTCTATGAACTCTTTTGGCTTATTGGAAGCTGAATTGTAAGGAGAAGATTGGGTATTTTGTTTCTCTTGTCACACAGTCTCACTGCGTGACAGTGCTAGATAGTCTTCGTAGGTTGCCTTGATGTGTTCATCACAGGGGTGATCATCAGTGGGGGTGAACATGGAGAAGCTGGAGAGCAGACATGGGGAAAGGACTGTTGTTTATGAGTATGTACAATGCCTAGAGCAATTTAATTAGAGCAAATAAGCACTAGTATGATTCTGGTAAAAAAAATGATTTGAAGTGAAAAGTTTGGCAAAAGTAGTCCAGTTCTGAGAAGAAAATTTTGCCAGTCAAATAAATGGAAACAAGGGCTTTCAGAAAAAATTGGAAACTAAGGAAGATTTAAAAGATTCTCATTTTCTTGAGTGGAGATCTGAGATTTCTTTACTTTTACTAAACAAATATTAATTGTTAATTGAGTCACAAACAAATATTTGACATAGTAGTGAGTTTTTTAGTTTGTTTGTTTAAATTTCAGAGCTCTAACAGTAATTGAGTCAGTGACACTGTGAATTGTTACCCTGAGTACTGTATCAGAGTCTGTTCGAGATGTCTGAGACAGCACCGTGAGTTCCATGCATAAAACTTCTATGTGATCCCACTTCTAGGAACAGTCTTATACAGAAGGAGAAAGGACAAGTCAAGTACTTGCCCTCCACCGTCCCACTTATTTTTGTGGAATTGCTTTGGGTTTCTCCTGCTATTGCTGGTTTTGTCTTGGGGAAGGTTTCTGCTCAACACCTAAGGGCTCATTACCAAGCCCTAAGCTGTTTTTTGTGGCATGGCATTAGCAACAGAAATCCACAATGAGTTAGCTTGTTCAGAAATAATGACTTTGGCTTAAAAAGCAAGGGGATGGATGAAAGAGGAATCTATGATTTATGTACATTCTAGTTTTGGAAGTTTTAAGGTGAACTGAGAACACATTCAATTCATTCTCCACAGTATAAGACACAGAAATCTTCTTGTTTAAAGTTAAGGCTGACATTCTCACATGGCCCCATACCTCCAGGTTCCCAAACCTGACCTATGGTGCCTCTGCATTGGGGTTTGAGCCTCAAGAAAACAGGTCTCCCAGGCTAACTTCTCTTCTGACCTGTTCACATTTCTGTGTGCAGGGTGGACATAGCAACAGTGAGTTATTCAGAAATTCAACCTGAAGGTCAGAAAAAGAACATTCAAGTGTGGTAAACCACTTTCCAGCTTCCTGTGACTTTGGAATGTTCCTCTCTTGTTTACTTGCAAAGCTAAATATATTCGCTCTAATCCCTGTAACACAAACCTTGATTATGTTAATTTGGACCCAATTATTATGTAAGAACTGGGACAACTATTCTGAGAAGTTACATGATGCTTAGGGGCCTTCAGTATTTCCTTATGGCTCCCAAGTAGATCTTACAGATTTTTTATACTGACCTTTTTAGACTCCTGGCCCAAGCCTAGCCTAAGAGCCTTTTTTTTGCTGAAGCTATTATTGCTTCCTTTCCCTTTGTATACTGTAGATGGAGGTCCTAATATAATACTTTGTATGTGAAATAATTTCTAGAAAGCATTCCTAGTCCAGAATAGTCTTATTTGTCTAAGCATAAATACAGACTTGATTTGGCTGGACCTTAAAGAGAGACAAATGGAAGTGTGCTGCAAAACATATATAGCATTTGATTAGGTGCTGTTGTTTAACAGAAGGTAGAGTAAGTCTATACCTTTTTTCTTTTTTCTTTTTTCTTTTTTTTTTTCTAATTGGCGAAACAACCAGACATCAAGCAAGAGTGGTTGGTGTTTTAGAAAAATGAGGAGTTAATGAAGCAATGAGTGAGACCCCTTCTCTCCAGTAAGAATCATCAGTCATGTCTCAAGGTCTCATCAAATGAACATGATGACACAGGCTGTATGATCGCCATCTTCTTTGACGGGCCTCTTCAAAAGCTCATACCAGATGAATCTCACACAATTGCTGGGATGGACAAGAAGTTATATTGTGCTGGAAATCTTTGGCAAAGGACTCATCTAAACCATCCATGATGACAGGCCAATCTAAGCTTAGTCCAAGAGGCACAGAGGTTCATCTGTTTTGCATGTCTGGTTGCCAAATAATTGCAGAGCATTGCAGCCTTAGGAGCTGCTTCTCTGCCTTGTTCTTTGACATGGAGTAGAAGACCACAATCACAACTCTCTGTGTTTGAAGCCTATGCAGTGTAGGTGGATATCCCTTAATCGTATTAAACTTACTAACTCACATCTAATGTGGCACCTTATACATCTACTTCAGAGTTGAGCTTTTACTTCCCCTTCTCCTCATTGACCAGAAAAACATACGATAAAGAAAATCTTATCTGTTTTATGTAGTGTTTTTTTGGTTGTCCTCTGCTTGACAGGGATCTTATGGATGCTGTGTGATTTTTCATTGTTTAGTCAAGCTGAGCCTGAAGACCCTGATGAAAACTGTTATCTTCATCTGAGTTTCAAGACTGCTCCTCAACCCAGCTCCCATGACATCACCAGAATGCAGAGGTGGGGACAGGGGATGCTCTGAACTCACCTGGAGTTATAAGGATGAAGCTCTGCTACTTGTTTTACAGTCATGTTCCTCATGCTCCTTTGAATTACAAGGTATTTTTATATATGTGTATATATATATATATAACACCTTGTTGATACTATCAAGCAGTTCAAAGGTAGTGATTGGTAATTTCTTAATACTTCATAGGCAGTCAAAACAGGATTTGGTTAGATCCACTTATTTCAAAAACATCTTACCTACCTCAATTACTCAATTACGAAGAAGTTCTCTTGCAAGCGTTGGAAATGCTGGAGTTCTCAAGAAAATGTTTTGAGTATTCCTTTAATGGAAAGTCGTAAGTATGAAGCTAATACCAACACCCCTAACAATACATATGCAGGGAACCTAAGAGCCTTTCCTGCTTAATTGGACTGCTTCACTTCAGTAAGTTCATAGTGTGAGCAGGAAGCACACAGAGGACAGTGCACATGAAACATCTAGAATGACAACTTGAATATTCAAGACTTAGAGGCTGGTAGATGGATATAATGAATTCATCCAACCTTAGTGAATGGCCACAAAGTATTCCAGAAAGAATATTAGCTCATTTGTATCTTAAGGACTATTCTGTGAAAGGCTTTCCTTTTATTATTTGGACAAAGAGAAAATATAAACCTTTATAATTAGACACAAATATATCTTTTGTTTTGGTTGTGGTGGTTTTTGAGGGGATTGTTGCTTATTTTAAAAATATGTATTAGTGAGAAAAGGATTTTGTGGAAGATTTCTGGAAATGTGCTCAGTACTTAGCTGTTATCAAAAGGCAAGTAAAACCATAGGAACTATTGGGACAGAAGCAGAACAAAATAGAAAGCATTATCATGTCATTATATAAAACATTGGTATGCCCAGGGATATTGTGTGCGGTTATGGTCCTCTCTATTACAAAAAAAGAGAACATTATAAAACTAGAAAATGTGCAGAGAAGAGTGACAGGATCAGGAGCTGAAGTAAGGAATGATTTCTGTAAAAAAAAAGATCATATAGCCTTGTTCTGCCAAATGTTGGAAGCTGGATGAAATACTGCAGAGAGTTACTACCCCATGCTGTCCTTTGATGCTTTCTCTCTAAGCATCCAGTAATGGTTAGGGGCACAATACAGGGTGAAATGGGCCTTTGGTCTGAAACTCTGCAGATGTTCTTAGGAGTAGAAAGGCTCCTTGCACAGCCTTCCTCATCTATGGGGAGAAATGTCTGTGCTCATGTAATGTGAGGGATCGGATCAAAGCGTGGATGCTGTGAAAGGGGTATCCTCAGTGGTAACAACTAGACAATCTTTCTGCAAATGCCAAGTATTTGGTAGCTGTTGCTGATACTGTAAGCAATAACACAGGGCCTCCTTCTAGAATTAATTTTCATAATTTGCCTGTATATCCATACAGGAAAGCAGTAGACCAAACTGTTAGCACTGGGCCTTGCAGAACTTTTTACACTATACTGTGACTAGCACCCTCGATTACCCAACAGGGGCTCTTACCCCTACCCCCTCTGCTAGCTGGGTTTTGGGTATATGTGCTTTGAAAGGACCAGAGAAACTGAAAGCAATATCTGGCACTTCTCTGAAGAGCAGAGCTGCCATTAGTCAGCTGTGGAGGAGTAGACAGATTCTGCCTCTTAGAGGGCTCCAGCTATACGAGAGCACTATCAAACCACAAGACAATGAGATCTTTCTTTGGCTGTATGAGCTCCCATGTGGCCCTGAAACAGTGGTATCTGTCATGGGAAAATGCTGAAGTAAGCTTGTGCCAGCAAATGCCAGCAGTGAACTTGACTGGCTGCCAGATGCCATAAACGAGAAAGTCTGGCTAGAGAGCTGTGAGCCACGGGTGGTCTTGAAATTGAAAGGAACAGACTAGAAGTGATGAAATAAACAGTATTGCCTGAGAAGTTTTAGTCTGGGAAAGCCAGAGGTATCAGGCCAGAAAGATGTCATATGCTAAGTGACAAAGAGGGGAAGTTGAAGTGCCATAACCAAAAGCGTCTAGATTGCGTAGAGCTGATTCTCAGAGGCACAGCATCTCAGCCTACCCTGTCTTGCTCTGTCAGCTGGCTCATGAAACCAGGCTACTGTCCATGTGGGAGAGTCCCATGTTTAAAAACATAGCACATCCCTGCATGACACACTGCAAGGTCTTCTCCCTTCAGGCAGCCAGAGCTTCCCTGCCAGGAGGCTGCCAGCTTCCCGGATGAGTCCTCCCTCTGGCTGATGTTGAGTGACATGAAAAACTCATAGAAGACCATCTTCAGAGTCATTTTTGTGACAGAGTGCCCCCCATGACAGGTGAAAATGATGGATGGACTGTCAGTGAGTACCTTCCTCAGGGCACTGAGCACAGCAGTGAGATGGCATGGGCATGCTCAGGGTCACTAAATGTCCTTAAACCCACACTAGCACCCTCATCCCTGCAAAGCTCATCCCCATCCTCACAGATGTTTGGCATCCTTCACCTTTTGGGAAGGTGGTATGGTCTGTCTGTCCTTCCTGAGACCACTGTGAATGGCCATGGCAGGATGCCATGCTTTCACATCCTTCTTCTGCATAAAGAAGGGTAGGAAAAGGCAGAAACTTCTGGCACAACGCTCAAAATGGTTTGCTATTAGCAGGGTTGTGTTTCCCACAAAGAACATGGCAATAAATTTTAAATGTAAAAAATGGTCTCTCTCACTGAGATGGACCATCATCTGAACAAAAAGTTGGGCTGAAAAAAAAAGAATATTGAGGGACTACTCTTTAGCAAATAAAAATGAAAAAAAACAAACACCAAAACCTACTTCTTTCACACAAAGCATTTGAAGGCTGCATATAAACAAGTCAAATAACAAAACAAACCTTTCTTGTACCTTTACATGCACAGGTACAGTTATCATTGATTTTTATGAGATACAATTAATAGAACAAGTGATATTTCTGTTGAACAATGAACTGCTTGCACAGTGTGTAGACAGCCATGTTATATTTTGAACTAAAGCAAAACCCAATGATTAGATTGTAGATATAATTGTCCTAGGAAGAGTACAAGAGGGAGTTTTTCCTATGAGCTGTTGCCAGAAGATTGGGATCTTCCCTCTCTCTACAAGATGCATTAACCTCTATTGCAACTCGTTGTGCAAGTACAATTCTTCTTTTGATCCATTAGCAGAATATGCAGCAAGTAAGTCTATCTCACTGCCAGGCTTAGTCACATTAATCCTGGCACTTGTCATTAGGCATTTACATGCAATGTTATCCATCCTCTGTATGTTTTGCTAGACAACAGAGGGTCAGAATACATATTTATCACTCAGGATAAGCAAATTCTTACTCTGTTGAGCATTCCAGTAGTTGAACTGAACCCCACAAGCCACATGCCTAATTTGATTGCAGTGCAGGTAGACACTGCAAAAATCTTGTTGAACAAATCAGACAGGCTTCTTGAGACAAGTTCTGTTTCTGAAAATATTTGCAACTCTGTTTTAAAGTTTCTGTTAATAATAAGGAAGGTGATGTTCAAAACTTTTGAATTCAAAAGCATAATTCACCAGACAGAGTACACAAAAGATGCCTGCTTAGAAAAATCCTGGTACCAGTGGCAACACTAGGATGAGATTATTACAGTTGCTGTCCTTTTTGTTATTTCTGTAATAATTCTGTAAAATATCAAGTATTCCACCACTACCTTCAAAGAATTTGATTACATTTTTAAGCCAACTTAACATCTTTTAGCTCATATTAAAAAAAATAATAACAAGAGGAAGTGTTGCAACAGAATAGTAGTCATCCCATTATTTTGAAAGTAGATTTTATGCAAAGCATCACAGCTGCAGAAATGGGCAAAGTTTTGATATGGCACCACAGTGCATCCCTTTGTGTTGTCTTTTGCCTATTTGAAAGAGAGTCTGTGGAAGTGTTTACAGACAAAATCCTTCCCTTGGAGGGGAAAATGTGTAGAACCTTTGTAGAAATGTCAAGTATTTCCAAATAGTCAGCAACCCAGCTATGTCCTATGACAAAATTCTCCATACCTGTGATATTGTAGATGTGAAGATTTTGTTTCTAGTAGTTTAATATAGGTTTGTTTGTTTTAAAAAAAGTTTTTATTAACTTGCAGATGAAATCTTTTTGCTTATTATAGTGTTTAATTTGCTTTATGTTGTCGTTAATCCTCCAGGAGACCAACCACCAGTCATGGTTATGCAGTGCTTCAGGAACAGAGGGCACAACATGCTCCTGCACAGTCACTGACACACACCCTCCCCCCAGGTCAGATTTCTTTTCCAAAACCATAGGAAAGTCACTGGCTCCTTCAGAGTTGTTTCATTTCAGGGTTATTTTATTTGATTGTTGTTCAGCTTTGATTGTTCCTCTGTGACAGAAAACTTTTGCCAAGTGAAGAAAATTGAGTTAATGTATGTTGGCATAACGGTGCAGTGCAGCTGATCAAAGGGACACAGACTGGTTCTGTGTCAGAGATGTGTCTCCACTACGCCTGCTTTCATTCCTTACTGATAACACTCCTACACCAATGGCTATGTTATTGTGATTGGTATCAACATCAGACTTGTTAGCCTGTATTTATTCAGATCATTACACTTTCCCTTTGAAAATAACCGTACAACAGTGGGTTTCCCTCTGTTCCCAGCACTTTCCTTACTGTTTCAGTAGTTACTAAAAGTTATTAAAATATTGTCAGCTATTGCTCTGCAGGCAATGCCTTGAAAATCTGTGTGAAAATTATACAGAACTGCTGATTTAGCGTTTAAGTTCATTAGATACTATCTAATGTTGATTTTATATAATGTCAAAAATAAGGCCACCATCTCAAAAATTTGAGAGATATTTCTCTTCTACCTTTAAAACAAAGCCCCAGATGTTACACTTCTGTCTATTCATTGAAATTTCTAAATCCTGTCACTTGATAGAAATAGATTTGTAATCATTACTGGGATTTCTTTTGCTACTGCTGGATAGTTAATATTATAATATTTTGTCCTGAAACCATGTTGTAATAAAACCTTTATTGATATGTTCTTAGTATATCTGTACTCCTTGGCAGTTAAATTTCGTAGTATAAAATATACATTATTAATTAAATAACTCTCACTATTTGTTGATTAGTTTTTTAATGTTGTATTGCTGATTTTGTCATTTAAAACAGCAGAACTATTTCATTACTGCTGAATTACAGCTTTTTGATGGCATTTTAGGCTTAATGGTATCAATTTTTATTCATATTGTCTTGCTGGAATTCTTGCTTCCAAGCCTTTTTGTTCAAAATTATTTCCAGGTTTAAGATGCTAGCCTTTTTCACTAGTTGCCTAGTTAAAGTCCCAAATTATTTAGACATGTGCTTAATCTGTGTTACATAATAAGAGGTGTAGATGAAGTTGAGTGTATGTGTGCATTGTAGACAAGAAGAGGGGCTGCTGAATTGGGTTGCCAAGTTGAGAAATATTAATTATTCTGATGAATCCTCTGGTGGATGATTAGTATCTTCTGGCAAGATGGTGCTTCAAGTTCTGTGAGATTTTTGCTGCACGGTATATAATGAATCACAAACTTTCTGCTTCTTGTTATCTCCATCTCCAAAATGAATAGTGAAAAAGGAATGAGTCCTTTTAGGTTCTCTTTTGTGTGTCTGGAAAGTAGTTAAGCTTAGTTTTTATTCTTGGTAAAAAAAAATAATAAAAAATAAGACATTCTTTTATATATTGCCTTATATATTACAATTTATTGACAGAAAAATCTGTCAAGTTTTAACATAAGAGACAAACATGATGCTGCAAAAACATCTCTAGAAGTGACCTATCCTGTAAAAATTTTGAATTATACTTAGTTCAGCTGGTAGGATAAGATTTGTAAGTAATATAATTTATTAGAATAATTGGTCTAGATTAGTTGGTCTGTTAAAATATATTACTTCTACAAACCTTGTCCTGCCTGTCTCATTATGCTGTTCGGGTTACAGAAAAGTATCATTTTGTTTTAAATATTCTTATACTTATTAAACTATCAATTTATTGATTTTTTCATTTTATTTTATTATATTAAATATAAAAAGAGGAACATTTTTTGAGTTGGCCATGGAAGTAAATGATTAGTTTTCATGATTTAGGAAGAGAAACTATTTGGTTTTCAAAGGAATACTGCAACTAATTACTAGGCAGATGCCGAGGTTCATTACACTATGGAATGGATGGCCACATGGTGTAAATGGATGGATGGTGGAAATGCACAGGTTCAAAAAGTTTTAGACAAAGCCACAGAGGAAAAATTGCACAGGGGTTATTAGGCAAAAAAATTATCAACTCTAGCTTGTGAAGCTTCTGAGCTGCAAATTTTAAGATCATAGAATCATGGAATTATTTGGGTTGGAAGGGACTGTAAAGATCATCTAGTTCCCACCCTCTGCCATAGGCAGGCACACCTTCCACTAGACCAGGTTGCTCAAAGCCTTAGGAGAAGCATTACTAAATTGGGTAGGCAGTCGCTAGCTGGACACCATGATAATGTGACTCCATGGTTCCAGGACTCAGCATGTACAGCCATGCAGACACTCCTGCTGGGCACATCAGCACTGTGAGCTTGGCTCTTTCCCTGTTTCATTCACTGGCTCTGCTTCCATCACCATCTGTACTGCCCTCTTTAGTCTCAGGATCCCTTTTGATGTGAGGCAGTGTTACTCTTACAGAGATATGAGTCAGCTGACAGGAAAACCAGCTCCAAAACCAGAGACAGTTTGGGTAAGGCAGCTCCAGGATTTATGTTGGGAGGAAGGCAGAGGTGAGGAGAAAGGAATGGAGATGTTGACTTTTAGAGATTCATGGTCGATGTCCACAATCCTACTCTGGGAGTGGGATGAATTTCTTGATTAGGGGCAGGCTATATATATCTTTTGTGATGAATGGGGTTTTTATGGAGAGAAACTGCCTGCTTGGATAATGTGCAGGGAAAGGAAAGAGACTGTCATTACCTCTGTGAAGTGAGTGCAGGGAAAGGGGACAAAAGCAGATGTAAGTCTTATCTTCTTTGACTTTCATATGGGCAAGAGTCTGCTGAAATTCTACTCTGAAGTTCTATTGGCACTAGTTGTCCTCACACATTTATTTGGCATCTTACCTTCCTCATCCACTGCTGATGATGGTGCCAGACTGGGCACACAGAAACCAAAGGGCTGCAGCCTCTGGTTTCCCAAATCTCTGGCAGGACCCCTCTGTGTCCTACCTTGCAGACACACTTCTTCAGTGATGCTCCACGGCAGAGAAAGAAGCAGGCTACTGGTGAAGTGGAAACTGCATGAGGAGATATCAAGTATGTCCACAGTGGCAAATGCAGGGTCAGCAGATGCAGCAGCAGTGGGCAGCTTATTGACAGCATGAACATTAAAGAGCAAGACCCACGTACCACATTCTGGAGTCTGATGCAACGGTTGCATGAAAGGCACAGGGTGCATAAGCCTGGACAATGGTGTGCTCAGGCATGCAGATGAGCAACCAAGAGGGACCCTGGGACATGTATCAAGGTGGATAAGTCTCCAAATGCTGAGGCCCATGGAGAGGAACAGTCTGCAAAAAAAGATGCAGGTTATGCTGTGCTGCTTGGCCTAGGAGGCAGGGATCACTTGGTAGCTTGTAGGCCACTTTGTTGGCTTTATGTTTCCTGGAACAACCCAGAAAGCATCTGATCCAGCTCAGATTCATCTTTCTGGAATACAGACACAAAATTCCAAGTAACATTTCAGTAGCAGCACAGTGAGGCTTGAAATTATCTATAACTAAATAACACTATACTCTTTGTTTAACTTGAACCTCTTCTGCATGTCATTGGTGTGTGAAATTTGGAGGAAATATGAAAGAAAGCTGCTATTGTAATTTATATTAAAAGTACAGGAAATTATTGAAGAGCAACTTTATGAGTACAATTCCTCCAAGAAACATAGATAGGGCCAGCTTTTAAATGAGCTTTGTATAAAAATGACCAGGACACCATGTCTTAATTTCTTTTTTTAATATGCAAAACTCCTTACTTTTGCCTTCAGATTAAGAAATAACAACATTCAATTAAAATAAGTAGTCAAAGACAATATTATAAAGAAGTATAAATACAGCTTTATAATGGAAAGTAACTTCAATGTAAATACAAATGTTTCTGTCTTTCTTTAATCTTCTCCAGAGTACTATATTTATATTAAAAATCAGAATTAAATAACAGCTGTGCATGTCCTCAATTAATTATGTCTCTTTAACAGATAGACCTTGTTCCTGCCTCTCTCTATTTTCTTTCAATGTTCATCCTAACCCTTGAAATTCCTTAATATCTTGAAAAGTAACTAAGAAATAGCAACTACTACAAAAAGCTATGTCAAGATACCAAGGACAAGTTTTTAACTACTCCCAACCTCTCAAAAGGTCTAGTCTGAGTAAGACAAAGTCTTACACGAGTAACAGCTTTTCTATGCCTGAAAAATTTTATTTTACTCATTTCCTTGTCTCTTAGAATGAAAATGAAGACCCCAAACCAATTCCACCCTAAAACCACATTCATGAAAAGTTAAAGTTGAGAGTATAGTTAACAAATTAAAAGGATATAATAATGAAAACAAGGATTACAAACTTAAAATACTTAATTGGTGCTATCATACATGAAATAAATTCAGATGTGTGAAGACATGAAAATGTACATGAATGCCACAAATCTTTGCTGGGCTCTGTACTACAATATCATGAGAGATCTGTGATTAATGTTTAATGTTATGGTGAACATCACCACAGGCTATATAGTTTCACAAATTCTTCTTCAAAGCACCAAAAACCTAGAAAAAAACTGCATACTATCAAGTATGTGATACTGGGTTTTGCAAAAGGCCTTTACAAGTATGAGGAACAGTTGTCAGTGTTAGTTTAACTAAAATCAATGTACAGGGTGCAGCTGTTTCCTCTGAGCTTTCTTTGATGTTGCAGCTGATATTTCTGTTGGTATTTTTTTTTTTAAGAAAGAAAAGGTTGCTTGAAAAAGCTTTGCAAACAAGAATATTCAAAAAGAAAAATGCCTGATCCCTCTTTAAGGAGGAAGATAGACAAAATCAAATTGAGCAAAATCAACAAGAGACTCTAAAGTGTAGCTTTATCAGGCTTCACTTACATACTTTGTTGTTCTGCCCCAAACCTGCTATTTCTCCACAGCGCTGTCTCATCCTGTGCTGAGCTTATGAACAGTAATCAAATGAAGAAAGGGATATCATGAACTTAGCAAAATAGTTATGAAATTAATGTATAACAATCATTTGTATATCAAGAATATCAAAATAATAAAAAGTCTGATTATGTTGTCAGTTATTCTGTTAAAAGCTAATAAAAACCTCTGGTGAAGCTGATTTATTCTTATATAAGTAACTGGAAGAAAATTTTAACCATAAAGAAGTATTTTCCATACTTTTAACCATAAAGAAGTATATTTAGAATACAAGACAAATTTATAATACATTACAAATAGTAATTTTGGTTTCTTCATGTGGAACTACACTGTATTTGTTTTCTTCAGAACATCTGTCACAGGTGAGTATACTCCATTTTACAGACAAAATAAGGTTTCACAGAAGAGATACATTATAATTATGATAAAGCATAGAATAAGATCATAGAATCATACAATAATGTATGTCAGAAAGGACCTCTGGTGTCATCTGGCCCAAAGCCCTGCTCTGAGTAGGGTTGACTTTGAAGTGAGGTCTAGCTCTGAAGTTTGACCAGGTTGCATATTGTCTTTTTTGGTTGAGTTTAGAGCATCCCCCAAAGAAGGAAATTCCATAGCCTCCCTGGGCAACCTCTTCTGATGTCTGGTCACCTGGCTGTGAAATTGTTTTCCTAATATCATATTGGAATTTTCCTTCTTTCAACTTAAGCTTGTTACCCGTTGTCCTTTTGTTGTCCACCTCCAAGAAGAGTCTGGCTCTGCCTTCTCTGTAATGTCCTGGTAGGTAGTTGAAGACAGTGATAGTTCTCCTCCTCTCTCTTCTCAAGCGATCCCTTGATGCCTCATATACATGAAGAGAGAATGATTATTTATATCTTCTTGCAAGTGTATGTGTTTCTAAAACTACGTTTTGCAAACCTTCCTCCTTCAAATGCAAGGTGGTACAGGCCATTCTACTAAACTTGTGAGTCCCCAACAGTGTGTAGAGCTAAGGAAATTCCCTTTAGCCCCATATTGGTAATCTACTGATGGTGCACTCAGTAGCATGCTAAACTTTGATGGCTGTACCTCATTTTGTGTTCAATAAAAGATAACATGAGAGATCATTAGAGTAACTATGTCAGATTAAATGTGTTTTCTTGTACAAAAGTCAAGTCCCTTCAGGAATCATTGCAATTTACTTTGTCTCGTGGAGAACAATATTTTCCCGCTAGACCTCAACACAAAGGGCCATTACAAAATGTAATTCATATTTCATATGTTCAGAAACGTTCAGCACAAATTACAAATGGAGACTTTAGTGAAGTATTTATGTTCTGTTACCAACAAGATATGTATAAGTAATATGTGTCCCAGGGCTCCAGCCTACACTGCTGACATTTATTTGTTACAGACTGCACTTATACTTTGCAGTTAAACATAAGGTAAGTCATGTTGCTTCTTTGAAAACACAGAAAAGTGCAGCAGACAAAAACATTATTATTTCTGAGATTTTCCAACAGCTGCAAAATGAAGAAGGTGCCATACATCACTTAACTGTTAAATCAGCAATATCCTACACAAACTCCAAAAGTCTCTTCACAGAACTTCACCACTTTCACGCTGAAAAACTTGAGGCTGTGTGGCTGCATTTAGAGACTAAAATGAAGCCCTTAGAGAGGGCCAGTGAAAATTATTCTGCCCTATTTTGAGTACTGGCACTGGTACGTGTGCTGGTGAAGGATTGACACACAGCTCTTGTGATGACCCACCCTGCCAGGAGGCATTTCCACTAGAAGATGTTGAGCAGGGTTGGGGTTTTTGTTTGTGATTAAGCATTTTCAGTGTAGGAACAGCTTTCTGCAGCGTCCAGAACATGAAAACACAATGTTTTAAGTACTAAAGGATGTATAGAGCTTGTGGTCTTTGAAACAAAAAACGTCGGTCAATAAAAATCAGTGTGACAAAGTTTTCTTGCAGAAGGATTTAAACAATAGTGCATATATTGGTAATTTTACCTGGCTAAACCTACTAGGGAGGCCCAGAGCGCCTCATAAAATGGCAGTTGTTTGGTTTTTTAAGTTTCTTGTTGATAGATCCTAGTGCATCTAGAAGTAATATTATGTTAGACAAAATCATCAGACAAATGCTTTTGTGTTTCAGGATTATTCTGTTCTTTTTACTAAGCTTTCTTAAAATTACAGTTTATATAGTTTTAACAATTGGACAATTTAAAACTCCATTGACATTTTAGTTTTGCAATTCTTGAATTTCAACTTCAAACAAATTATGAGTGCTGAAAATTACAACAAGACCAAGTCAGAAAAAGCAGAGTATCTGACAATTATAATATCATATTTTCATTGCTAAGCAATTATAAATTCAAGAAAGTAGACATCTCATCCTGCAATATTAATTTTTACTTGCATTCACTGGCTGTTACTGTCACAGTATTTTTCCTTCATTCAGGTGAGTCACCTAGCAGGGACCACATTAATTTTTCTCTTCCAAGAACATGATAGTCAGTAGTGCAGCCAAGCAGCAGGGTGGTGCAGCATCTAATTCCTAAACCCAATTCCTAACGTTACTTTCAGATTGTAGAACAGAGAGAGACAATCCCTCCTGATTTAGCCCCCAACTCCTGCTCAGCTCCTTCTTCCCCCAAGATAGCAGTAGTGTCTGTGCATGTGTGAAATTACACGTGTGTGTGTGTGCGCATAAACAATTTTGAAAATAAATCTCAGCAAGTCTGGACTAGGGTGGAGGCACAGCACATCGGTACCATTTGTGACTGAGATTTTGCATTTTGTGGGGGGACAAGGTCAAAATAGTATCACTCTTTTAAGCTGGACATGTTGACAACTCTAGCGCTCCCCTCTGGAACACATGCCAATGGTGTTAATGATTTGCTAATCTCCTATGAATCTTTGAGAAAAAAAAGCAGCTAATAAGTCTTTTCAGTATAAATTAATAGGAGAAGAGCAAGTTGCATGAGAAATGGAAGTAGCACTAAGACTCATGCCAAATTATTATCTCCACTCACATTGTCCATATTTTTGAAAGGATGTGGGGAAACTGGAGAAAACAATCAAATTCAAGAGAAGGAAAAAATACTGTAAAATATGAAATTTGAATGGCTCAATTAGTTTATCAAAAAGAAGAATGAGAAGTGATATGAAGGCAATATGATTAAAGGGAGAAAATATCTAATAATAATGAATTTTGTAAAATCCAGTGTATAATCATGTAATTAAAAATGGGAGTTAAAAGTAGACAAATACGAATTACTTTGAGAACAATGGGTTCTCTATATTAAAATCTAAAATTTATGGATTCCTTAAAAATATTCTGTTTTTACACAGGAAACATCTTGGGAGAGAGTTAAGTGGATCAAAATTCAGGACCTTATGTTACAGGTGGGGGAGTAACAACATGATCATCTCAAAGTCCCTCCCATACTCTTAACATTCCTGAGATTGATAGAGTTGAGAAAGTTGAAGAGGAGCTCAGTTGTTCCTATGCAACTGAAGCGGGAATCTTCTAAAACACATTACTGGTTACATTTGTAAATTAAACATGTGCTTACATTTCAATAACAGCAAATTCAAATGTTAATTAGATTTTCTTACTGAACCACAGTATCTATGCACATCTGCTATAGTGTAAATCCTAGTGAAACACAACAGCAGTGGTTTCTGTCAGGAACAAGAACGAGTTGAACAACTTGAGTTGAAACAGAGGTTTGAACAGTTTTGCAGAAGAGAAGCAATGAAAATGTAGAAATACCTAAATAAACAGTAATAAATATGGTGTGGTACAGATATTCCATGTTACCTGGAAGCAAATAGTCTCTTCCACCGAAGTGACACTGCTAAAAGAGGAGAGGATACCATTTTAGACTTATTTTGGTGCTTGATAAGGACATTTAAGTGAAATAGAAAACATAAAGAAAACTTAGCTTAGTGATCACAAGTCAATTCAGTTTTAGTCAAATGTAAGGCTTAATATGAACACATCTATAGCTAAGTAAGAAGGCAAAACTGAGTAAACAAGGGGAAATGGAGAGTGAATCCAGGTAGAATGAAGTCTCAGGGTTTTCAACATCAAACCCAAGGTGTCAATGTTATTAAAATTTGTCTCAAACAAATGGGAAAAAAATCATGGGAAAGGACATCCAGAGCTAGCTGGATGAATAGCCATTTCAAGAAGGATGTTAAGAACAAGCAGAGACTCAATAAGAAGCAGTCCTTGCAAAGAACAATAAGTCAAATGGCAAAAAACTAAAGGAGAAGTAAAGCTGATGCACAGTGACTATTTAACCTCTCAATGGAAGGCATTTCCAGTTTAGCCTCAAAACTAAGTGAATACTTTGATTCAGTTTGAAATAATGTGATGTTTTAGTGGGGCTTTAGTGGAAGACGGGAAATGTTAATTAGATTATTGAAACATAAATAGCTTCAACTGAGACAGCAGTAACACTCAAGAAACATTATTGCATTTAAACTGGGGGAGATTGGGTAATCTCAAAGAATTGGCAAAGGAATCTCCAGCTAAAGCATCACAAAAGAGATTTTTCGACAGTCTTGTAGTCAGATGAGGAGAAGGATACTGGGGTCTGAACTGGTGTTGGGATGACTGAGAATATGATTTAAAGATAGTGAATGTAGTGCCTGTTTTGCAGAATAAAAAAATGAGACCTAAACCAATTGCAGGCCTTGAAACCTCACCTCAAGGGTATATGATACTTTATAAGAACTTCTGGAAGAATAGATGAAAAAATATAGAAAGAAAACAGAAAATTATACAAAGTGCAATAAGAATGAATCAAAACAAAGTCTTGTGGGATTGACCTGCTGAGATTGATATACAAACAAGCAGAGGGAGTAGTTTTAGTTGGTTTGATTTGCATTAGTGGACCTGAAGAAGTGCCCTGTGGGAAACCTCAAGCAAAATTGAGAAAATGGGAGTTACTGGAAAAAGTGTAAGGGAGGTAGGAACCAAGTAAAACAGATGAGCAAAGACTGGAACGGGTAATGCTGAAAGGGGCTGTTTGAAATAAAAGGCTGAAATGTTACTAGTAAAGCTCACAAACTTTGGAGTCAACTGTATTTAATATTTTAATGATTGAACATCACAATTGTGTTGAAGTTATTCTGATGACACTGGTACGAAGTCATAAGCTCCATCAATACTGAAGACTTCTGGAATACTACAAGGACAGGCAGTAGAAATGTAGAACGGCTAATGACATTGAATGTGGACATTGCAATGCTTTACCTAGCATACCACAGGTGATTCCTCTCACTTGTACCCAGAAGTGATGAACTGAGACTGGATCAGGTGAACAGAGCAGCTACTAAGAAAACTAGAACAGAGAACCCATCTTTATGGGAAGGACATTGCAGAAGGCTGACTTGTTTATCTAAGTAGATTGTAGTCCAGAGGAGGTTATGATTGCCATCTTTAAATATATCATAGGTGTAAACACAGTGAGGGGAAATAACTATTTAAACTAAGAGGCAATGTTGGCATAAGAAGAAAGAGACATAAAAAGATTGTAAATCTTCCAGAGAAGTCATGGCAGTTAAAAAGAGCTAACTTTGAAATGAAACCAAATACATTTATTAAATCAGTTTTAGGATACAGTTGTTTGTGATATCAAGGACCAGGACTCAAGAAAGATCCTAGTCCTATGTTCTGATGAACCGTACTTAAGATCTTCAGTTACAGGAACACAGTTATTGCTACAGGACAGCATTTATATACACCTTCTTTCTGTGTTGCTTGGAGTATAAGCAACTGTGGTTATTGAGGGACAAAAGTAATTTTTTTCCCCCACAGCGTGGGAATAAGTCTAAAAAAAGTGCATTCATTACCAAGGCATGCAGTCTCTGCCATGCTCTCTGCCACTGCACTTTATGAATGTATTTCTTTACTTTTGGAGTAATTTGCAGCAGAAGTTTTTTCACGTGAAGAAAAAATTTGCTACAAAATTAAGACTGAACTGGGGAGCACAAGTGTAATGTCAGATGGAGACATTTATTACAGACATACATTTGATAGAAAGTAGGAACTTTGGGTCCAGGTGTGGCTGGCGATGCAGTTCTCATCTCTTTTATAGCTAGACCTGTGAAACACACAGTGTGGCAACCTGTGGAAAGGCACCAGAATGAACTATAGAGTCCACACAAACGACTCTGTGTTTGCCTTTCATTCAGTGAAGGTATTGTGAGAACTTGTGGGGACTATGAAGTCAGTATTGGCTGAGAAGTACTACTGAGGAGAGTAATTAATGCATCTTCTGGGATCCAAAGAATAATGGAAAAAGAAATTATGAAGGGCAAATTACATCTATTCTCTGAATGACCCTAATTACAGGGAGGAATTCAGAAAGATCCTTAAAGAAAGCTTGAAGGAAGTTCTGAGGAGAATTTAAAATTTACTGGGGTGATTGTACAAATTCAAAATGAGACCATGACAGCTAGACAGAATATCTCAGAGCCTAGAGAGTATTTAAGTGGCTATTTTAAGCTGCTTTTGCAAAATTAATTTCAAATGCATGAGTTTTAATCACTCCAAGATCTGGCTTAATTCCAATACCACTGATGCAGATTTACAGGGAAGTCGGAGCAACGCAGCACGTGTCATTGTCTCCAGAGTTACAACTTCTCTGTGCACCTCTTGTGCTGGGAAACCAGCAAGGCTCACCCACTACACAAAGACAAAATGTCAGTTTGTATTTTGGTGTTCTCTTTGGGACAACAGTTGGGACGGTGCTATGCCCTTAGCAGCTATGGTAAAGAATTCATCCCAAATTCAGAATTGACTTTCGATTAACTAGAGGACCATTCTGCATTGTAGAGGAAATACCACATCTTTAATCCTTATCTGACATCAATGTTATTCAGCAAGAGCAAGAAATTGAGAGTCTAGGGAAAACAAAATATAAAAAGCATGGATCCTTTTCTTTCTTAATTTGGCTATATGAAAGTCTTTTGAAATTATTACACCCACACAGACACACAAACCTGGTGTTCTTGTCTACCAGTTTAAATATGATGATGCCTTTACAATGTTACTTTTAGACATCTCATATGCTATGATTCTTCCTCTCCTCACTGTTGGGATTTAGGATTGGAAATAAGATTTTTTTAAAAAGTTAAAACAATAATCAGAGATGGAGTGGAATTTGTCAGTAAATCACACAACACTGAATGGCAGTTTCCTTTCAGAAGAGACAATACAGTTCTTGGATGTGTAACAGATGCTAGAGGGAGAGTATAAATTTGGTAATGTCAAGATGTAAAATGAAACATGTTTGGTTGAATGAAAGATATTGTGGAAGGAGAAAATAAGTAGAAGAAAGAAAGTTTTGACAGAATAATTTACTGAGATTCTATTGCTTATGTTCTAGCTATTTTCCTCTTCATATATCCCCTTCTTGAAGAAACAGCTAATCTGAAGATGTTAGTATTGAAAAGAATATGGGGATGCAATTATAACATGGGGGAATGTGTGATTTTCCCATTTGAAAACTGGTGTTGTTTCTCCACAGATACCACATTTGTAGTTTAATCTCTAGCTGAACTTTCTGGCTACATTTTTTATGTAGTCCAAGCATGTCTTTGAGGACATCTGAATCATCAGCACTTTTAAAGGCAAGTTACTTATTTCAGTGTTGAAATACAGGATTAGAAAATTATGTCTGGGCAAATATCATGAAGAAGAAGAGAAGCAGGAACCAGACCTACGCTTATACCCACCACAGGCTATTGATCTGGCTCAAAAGATTTCAGGCACTATCCTACTGAAGCTGCCATCTCTCAGGGTTACTGTACCTCCCTCCACCTCAGCTGTACACCATGCATTCCCTTCAACTGCTTTGCACGTGTGATGTGATCCTTTCCTGCAACCTGCTGGAACTTGCTGTTCACCTTTTTGTATTTGTGCCAGTGCAAGTCCTAGAGCAGAAATGTGCTTTTGGTTCTGCATCAGCACCAGATCAGGTGAAATATCCATGGACTCATTCACTTCAGCAACTGGTCACGTTCACACATTTCCCTTCTTTTATTGTGAGGAGTACAGACAAATCTTACTTTTAAGCACGGTCCTAATCACTAAGAGAAGGAATATTTGAAACAAGGAGAAAAGGCAAATTCTTGATTTCTTCTCTACTGCATTTCCTTTTCTAACATATCAAGCATTTTTAAAAGCAGGTGAGAATGCTATGAACACTGTATATAGTCCCACTATGCAGGCAAGCACCCTAGACACTTTTACAAGCTTACTCTTTATCACAGTGACTTCAGACAAAGTGAAACTGCTCTTACTGGGGACACAGGGAGAGTTTCAAGTACAAAACACTAGCTCGCATCCTTCATGCGTGTATTACAGCAGGCAGTTATATAAAATGCCTCTTATCTTTCTAAACAGTTCAAATATAACAACTCTTATTTAGCACCTAAATCCAACAACCTATCCATGATTGGTGAAATACTGGCTGTAATAAGGCTAGGTGGGGAAAAATCTTGAATGTGACTTTCAACAAAATCAGTAGTGAGCTTTTTCTCTTAAAATGCCTCCTTTTCGCTCTGTTTTTCTGCTTTAGTGAAAAAGTAGCCTAATGGTGAAAAATGATCAGCTCGAAGGCAACAAAATTAGGAGATTTAAAAAATCAATACTATCTAAAAGATAAAAGCATATCTTTATGTTGGGAATGACTGCTAGTATTTCAAAGGCATAGTCAGAAAAAGAGCATCCAAACTATAAAGAATAACAGGAAACGTATTCCAGTTTAAAAGAAATAGTGAGAAACAGAATATTTTCCCATTCCTGCCAAGGGGAGTCCTGAAGGAAGTGATATTAAAACTGGTTTCCTGGAATAGCAGGGAGATACATAAGACTTTTGTATTCTTCATCCAGTGTCCTGTGATCATTGGATTGTGTAGATGTATTTAGGAGATGGTCTAAACCAATTCCTGCCATCTCAAGTACGCAGAGGATAAGAAGGAAGAAGTACATAGCCAACCCACATCAATGGAAAGACTTCTGACTGCAGTGGCCTTCAGATTAACTTCCAAACCTTTATTTTAGATGCAAAACAAATAGTTTTTTTGGTAGGTGTTTTTGTCAATTTAGGTCTATAGTGTGTTACATAATGTTTGCAATTTTTTGCATTGTTATACTAATGAAATATTTCCCAGGTTGTGTGTAACCTGTCAATGCAAAACGAAGACTCTTGTGTGTTCTGTGTGTATAGCATTTCTCCTGCATTCCCTGCCCTCAGTATGTGAAATTCATCCTATACGTCCAAAATGACTGCTTGTAAGTTTTCACGTGGCAGTCACAGTGACCAAGAATAACAGTGCACTGCTGCTTAGAAGCGAGTGGTCTCACACCTCTCTGGTAAGGCAGATACTGGTGCAGTTACATAACTAGAACTTGGGACCATATAATACAGAATGATGAAGTAACTGGGGCTTATTATCAACAAAATTACAGTGAAAATAAAATCAGTTGCTAGCTCTGCAACATTCACTGTGATCCATGTTGAGTTTTTTCTTACTTCCCACAGAAAGATGAGAATTAAGAAAAACTTTTTGAATAAATGCAGATACAAGTAAATAATTCAATAAGCATGTTTCAGTCTCATGTGCATCTACTGTAAATACCAATGTAGGGCAAAATATTTTTGGCTTTATCTAAGTGAAGCCAATTTCAGATAGCTTGCTGGGGCTTTTTATTCTAAATTTGCCTCAGAAAATATAAAAAATGCAAAGTGCAACCTGATTTGAATGAGCCATTCCTACTGGGAGCTGAGAAACAGGAAAAAAGGGAAAATTCAGCTCTTATTATAATCTTTGACTTAAATTATGGAGTTGTAATTAAGGATTATGTTCTTTTAATCTGAAAATAAGTCTCTCTTTCAATGATATAAGGTGGTTCATGATTTAAAGTGTGGGCTAAGAGTTCCTTTCATTTCATTGTATATTTTAAAACCATATTCTATGAGTCTGTTTACTTCACATTTGTCCTCTTCCCTCTGCCTTTTTTGCATAATATATTGGTAAGTAATAAAAAGCAGCACTGCCACTAGAATTCAATGGGAAACAGAACTGTTTCTTGAACCAGATATCCATTATTAATTTAACAACTGAATACAAATGCTTCTGGCAATCAGTGCAATAATTCTGTTTCCTTGATTACTTAAGGTTTGCCATTGGCTTCAGTGGAAGCTTAATCCAACCCTCAGAGGGGAGAAGTGCTGCTTTTTAACACTTGTAAAGAAAGAACATGTACCAGCTTAATTCAGTTATCCTGCATGCGTTCCCTCTGACATCTTTTATAGACATACACATCCCTCATGTGGTTTCAGGAAGAGATTAAAGCTATTCTCTTTTTTTGTCATTTTCCTAATGATTTTATGACTCAATTGGAATGCAAAATATGTGCAGTAAATTGGCTACAAGTAATTTTTTGTAATGAGTTATCAGAGCTCATAGTAAGTGAAAAAAAATTCCATCTTGGTCTTGAAATTGTGTTACTTACCTTTTCAAGCAAGCATTGTATCATCCAAATTGGAGCCTGTAAAGATGTGCTCATTTCAAAGCTCACCTGGAGAGAGGAGTTCCACCAGAGATTAATTTGGCCCAATGAGACTCTAGAGGGCAGTCTTGGTATAGTAAAAGAAAAATATATTTTTCTGTCATTAGAAACCTCAATCACATAGAGTCAGTACAAAATGTTATAACGTAGTTAAAAAGCACAACTATTTTTTAAGAAGATTTTAACAAAGTTGTTTAATTTTATATGAAATATGAATACCTTGTGATGTAAGATAACTGTTCACAATAATACAATATAATTAAAAATTCCATGTATTTTTTATATTGCTAAGTAGGATAGCCATAGGGTGTAATGAATGCATTAAAACCAAAGGTACAAAATGTGGTTGCTTCTTGGTTGTGGCTGGTTCAAGCATTAGTCAATTCATATGCATTTCCATCAGCGGTTTAAAACTCAACCAGAAGTCCGCCAGAAGTCCTTCACTTAAAAAGAGAAGAATAAAATCCAACATATAGTGCAGATGCAAAATTAATGTCTGTTTTTAAAAGATGTGTTTTACTTTATAAGTAATTAATCTTTATACACAAGTTTTGACTATTGTCGGCAGAAATCAGAACTGCATGCCTTGTAAATTTTTAATTGAGCAATTCTTAGATTAAAAAAATGCATTAGTCACTTTGACTATGTTTAATATTTTAGAAGAAGTTGTTCTGCAAGAAAACAAATCATTGGTAATGAAAAACAATGTGCAGCTTGTAAGTACTTACTGTGCAAACTTTTGAAACACGTAACCTTTGTTTCTTTGCAGGCAAACAATATTGCAGGCTTGTTTTAAAAAAGGGACTTACTTCCTCTGTAAGACATTCAGCTGCATATTTCAAAACATTTCAAGCAAAAAGAGAATAATTATTTCCATTTTATAGATGGGTATTGCTTTTCTGTTGGCTACAGCAGTCATGCTACAAACTAGTTGGTGTAACATGGTTAGTCAAGCGACCAAAGCTTGGATGTTTTGGGTCACAGATACAAGGAGGATGAAAGATTGGAAGAGGTGTGAGACAGATGACAAACCAAGTCGCAATCCCGTAAACTTCTGCTCAGCTGTCCTTCATTCCGGAAGCAATTAGACTTCCTAGATGTCCTTGTCTTTGACATTTTGATATTTTGAGGAGCAAAGACCCTTACTTCTGCTGATTGTCCAAGCAGGAAGGACTTTTCTGCTCCAGCTCGTGCTTGAGCTGGACTGTGAAACTGTTGGCTTCTCTATCTATGTCACATGGGAGGCTGATCAGCTCTAGTCTTGGGGCCTTTCCACAGACTGGATTCAGTAGCTGAAAATATGGTTGTATCCATTTAAAACACAGTCAGACAGAAAGAAGCCATGTTTAAGAAAAAATATCACGTGGTTACAGACCTTTTTTTAATCTGGCAAGTAGAGCATTCACCCAGTACTTGGAAGTTTGATTCAGTTCCCTCACTGGTCCAGGAAGCTTTAAACCAACACTTTGTGCAAGTTTGTTCTTTCTATTTTAGTGGGATGTCAACCTACACTCAAAAAAAACCCCCAAAAACCAAAAAAACATAGGGCTAGTGGGAGAAATAGGGAGGAGCTTGAAGAAGGACTTGTAGGGATCTCCGTGCTAACCATAGGCAGGCTGGGATGCCCTACCTGTTAGATCAGGTAAGAAGTATTTGCTGAACAATTCTGCCTTTTCTACGGTGTTACTACCTTTTTTAACACTGTAAATCTATCCTTGGCCTGTGCTGCTGCAATGCATTAAAATTACAGTAATCGTGATTTGGTCTGTAGAAGTCTTACTCTTTTTCTGCTTGTGGATGTGTGTTTCACCTCTCCCTGAAAGTATGCAGAGAAACTTTCTTAAATTATGGGTATTTTTGGTTTGGTATTTGAATTTCAAAACTGGATCCACAGTTCCCAGTGATCATTGCTTATGCTGTTTTGAAACCTTTCTGAAACTAGGCTTCTTTCGCTCACAAATTAAAAATATATAAAAAACCCAACCAAATAAAATACAACTATGCTATTCTCTGCCTACTAGAAAATGTCTTCAGATTCCTATTGTTGAAAAGGGCACTTACAGAGATTTTCTTCTGATATATAATTTCTTAATTCAAGTTGCCATTGATTTTGTGTAATGCTGGTATGGTTTTGAAATACATATACCATGTGAATCAACTAATGTTTTTGCTGATTTTGTTCTTTAAAAGGGAGAAGTGTTTATTAAAGACTGAATTCATTCAGAATATAATGATTAAAAATAATGTAAGTAAAACTTGTATGTGCAAGTCTCCTCCAGCGAATAAAGAAAAAGATCTGTAGGAATATTTGTAATTTCTACTTAGACAATTAATTGAGTTGAAAAAAAATACTATCCAGGAAAGCAATGTGTATTTCATGAAAATTTACTTCTCTGTTACAATTCATGCAATTACTACTAGTGTTAGTAATCCTGACTCTCACAGTAATTTAAATAGTTGAATACTAAAAGCAATGTTTATTCTAGAGAAATATAACAGACAGTAGAATACATGGAAAGCAGTTTCATTTAAACAAATAATACATTCTCATTATGCAAGTCTGCTCTTCTAAAAGATGTTAGAGCAATTTCCTTCAAAGAATAAAAATTATTACTTTACAAAGGCAATGCCTTTATCTAAACCAGAGCTCCTTGCCTTATTCTCAGTTCACATGGCATTTTTGTGAACCACACTATGAATTTTTAACTGACAGAATTTCACTGTTGTGAGAATTCAAGTGGAAAAGAAATAAAATTCAGAAGTTATTTTGTTTTCTTTTGTGGGAAAACTGTCAACATAAAAAAATTATCACATTTATCATTCTCAATCTTAAAATATAGACAGAAATATAGACTACTGTTGCCTCTTACAAGCTTCCTGTCGATCTTTCCCTGTCAAAGGGAGCTCACGTACCATAAGCAAAACCAGCTGGGCTGGAACGGCACAAATGAGATGCCAGGACAGCATACAGCAAGGGAGAGAAGAGGGGAAGATCCTGCAGCCAGTACCACAGCTGGACAATTCCAGTGGAGGCACCACAGCAGAACAGTAATTGTGTCTCACATGGAGCTTGTTGGGACTTTTTGCTTCTTGTCAGACCTGGCTAGAGGGTTTGAGATAGATGTCCATTGTCTCCAGTCGTTTCAGCTGGTCTGTTAAGATATATCGCCTTTCTTTACCGGTCTTGGTGGTAGATACATAACAGCAACCCAGACATCCAAAATGAACCCCCTAGATATACATGAGGTTTTCCTTAAATATACATACAATAATGACGTTCATAAAATTATTTCATCCAGGTGTATCCTCAGTTTTTGTCCTTGTAAGCATTTGATAGGACACACTAATTTCTAAGGACAAACATCATGGAAGTCTGCAGGCTTCTAGGTGCTCTAAATTCCTATAGATGGAAACTGAAATGTCTAAATCCTTATCATCCACAGCTCGGGCCTTTCTAGGTGTTCTCCTACCACCTGTCAAAGTACGCAGAAAGGGAAAGCATACACTCCAACAGTCCCTTACAGTGGAAAAAAAAATATAATTATGTATTTAGATACATTGGATTAAAGATAAAATTGTGAAAATGCCTAAATGTATCTGAAGTCACAGTAGAATTTCTTGAAAGTTTTAAATATTGTAGTAGATCATAACATCTAACAAGCATCAGGTTGCTTAGACTAAAAGCATGTTAAAGATATGACAGAGTTTTGTTATCTCATCCTAAACCAGCAGATATGATAAATTTGGGGTGGGAAGTTGTCCTGCATTCCTAACTTTTTGAAGATGAATTAGATGTTTGTAGCAACAGCTAGACAGAATTTCTGGTAAAAAGGTTACTTTCAAACTAAATCAATATAACAGTATTAAAAGAATTGATTACATTCTGTTGATCTCAAAAGGTAATTGTAAAAGACAATACATAATTAAATGGGTATAACGTCCATAATGCAGGTTACCTCAATATTCATGGAACCGTAAATAATAAGGTGCCTACATGGAGCAACTGGGTTTCTTATAAATTTGTGTGCAAATTATCATTATGTGTTTTGGTTCAGAAAACTACATTCTACATCACTTATCACATACAATATGGTGGGGAACGTACGGTGTCATTTTAAGGAAAAGGGGAATGCTGTGTATTAAGAAGCAGCAACTGAGAATCATTTATATTCAACAATGAATAACTAATTGAATTTGAATCCCCCTGACCAATGCTGAGGCTAAGAGTATATTTTTATAGTCCTTCAAAGGCAGGTATTATTCATATTACTTATCCCATTTTCCAAACCAAGCAAAAATCAGTTAGCAGCAATAATACAGTGCTGAGAAAAAGTCAATATGTTTTGTCTTGCTCAAGGCTTTTCATCTGCTCTTAACAAAGTACTAACTAGAGCCAAGATGCATTGGAAAGAGGAGCTGAGCTTGCTCATCCTTGCCTCAAAAAGTACAATGTCATGGTACACTAATCTGATCTTGGAGGAGAGATCTACTTTTTCAATATATGTAAAAAAAGGAAGAGATACTCACTAAGTTTAAGGAGGTGCAATATTGAGATGACTCTCCAGATGACAACATCTGCATTCTAGTGCTCCATGGTCTCAAAAGGTATGTTGATAAACCTAATAATAGAAATTTCCTCAAACATTGCTTCTGTAAAATCAATGGTGCCCCACGAGGCAGCCAGTCCATGGCTATGAAACACAGTTCAGCAATGTTTGCAGCAGTTGCAGATGTTTCTGCAGCTTGCTGGGTTAGAAGCCAGTCCTTCCAGAGGCACAGTCAGTACCTCCAGGTAAGGGCAAGTATAACTTTGCAGCATTGAGGTGCTCAACATTGTTTCTGTTCACTGTTAGAGCACGCAGAGTAATTTTAACTACAGGTGTAATTGCATCAGCCTTTGCAAGAATTTCATCAGGCATAACCTTGAAATCACAGCTTTTTTTCTAATCATTATGCAAAAGTTACATGAATATAGATATAAACACTGTTGACTGTCTCATCTTCTTGTCCTTATTTACTTCAGTAGGAAGGAGGATTCTGTTTCTTCTCCTTTCAGGGAGGAAGAGAAAGATAAAACTCACTCTAGGTCCTGAGTGAGAAATGGAAGCAGAATACACAGTGCACCTGACTTCTATTATACACATACTCGGATACCAACAGGGGCTGAAAAAATGGGTGCTTTTAGGCAAGGTCATTTATGCTGTTGGGTGTGTTGAGACCTGGTGCTGTGGCAATGAGTCCAGGATTTCCCCTCCTGAGTGGAATAACTAACAAATAGCTACAGCCGAAGATATTCCAGTATGAATCAAGAGAGATGTAAATCACTGTCAAATTAACAATGTTGACAAAGTGGTTCAGAAGTTCAGCGCTGCTCTCTGAAAGTGTGAAAACGTAGTGCAGAGAATACAAATGAAACCTGCAGGACTCCTCTTAAGGGTCATTAATCTTCAAATCCATGCTAAAGCTCTACTCAAAGTGTGTTTACAAAAACTGCAAATAGACGTTAGTTTTGATTTGTAGAAAACCTCAAAATATTTAGATATGCTTTTCTTTCAGATGCTGGGGCAAGGGCACCTGACAGCCATTTTAGGGGCATTTGGGCTTGGGCAAATTTGACATGCTAGATGTGAAATGCAAGAGTTATGAGCAAAGTTAAGAGACCTCTAGCTGGCTCTTAACTGTACAAGGAGAACCTTAGCCCGCAAAAGGCTAAGGAATAATCTTTTCAAGTATAAGGGAACTGTCTCAGATAATGATTAATTGAGAAGGAGTGGCAATTCTTCTATCAGGAACATGCTAGAGGGATTAGGTGTCTTGCTTTTCCCTGTCAGGATGGAAGATTATTCGCGGTTGAAAAGACTTGAGTGCTAGCAAGGTCAGCATTATTACTTTTGTTAATCTTGATGTGGTGCGATGTTTCTTATTTAATGCTTGCAATTTGTATGTCTTTATGCTGAGCAAAAAAGAGCTGCTGCCTTTACTTCCAATTACGGTGTGTGACTGAGCTAATGTGAATGGGACAATGGGAGTGGGAGTACTGATGAGTTCTTTCTTTCTTTCTGCTGCTAAGCAGTTGTCATCTTGTTTATTCTCTAAAATTACTAATTGCCACACTGCAGTCACATAAAAGCCAAATGAAAACACTACCCAAGCACTTCCATAATTTTCTTTTGCTGGTGCATTCTACAGGTACATGAGTTAGGGCTCAAGGTATTTGAGGGTTCTGAACTCTGTGGCTCCCCAACAGAGACTACTGTGCTTCCAAAGGAAGGGGTATTTTTAGAGCTACCAGCAGATGATGCTCATCAGTAGGCATTTATCTGTGGCACTCACTGCTGTAAACTCAACGCCACACCATAGTGTGGTAGTTGAAGCAGAAACAGTAAAGTGTTACTATTTAGTTAATTTTACAACCAAGAGAAACACCATAACAAGGCTCACAGCCATTTTATTAAGGGGAAGTAACTCTTATTTTGTCATCAAAATGGGTGATACATTTCTTGTCAAAGTGAACTAAAATGTCTGGACAGCAGACGGTGGTGTAGCCCATACAAAATAGTTGATCCATAGAGAAATAATAGATTAAATTGATGAATTTTATTTTTCTAAGAGCAGCCATAATTATAAGCAACAATTTACTTCAACTTCTTAGTTGCTGTCCCAAAATAATGGAAAACTATTCTCAATCTAAATAAATTTTTATCTTTTTATTTATAAGAATTTTCAAGCATGTGTACAGGAAGGAAAGTGTGCTAAAAAGTGCGAGTGTGGCTTTAAATCCTTAGTATATTATATGGACCTACGATTTTTTAAAAGTGCATACACATATGTGCGTGTGTATATATATCATATATATAAAAATAAATTTTTGAATGTGCCCAGAAGTCAGCTTTGTTCATTGACAGATTAATCAGATTTTTAATGCACATTGAAATGTGACTCTTGAGCAGTAAGACACCTGTGTGTATTCCTCATGGTGGTGCCACAGAGAAGTCAGAGGCCTCACATATGCAGCATTCAGCACTTCAAGCCCAATGACTGTAAGTGGGAGCACAACCTGTTTGATATTCCATTAAATCAAAGAAGGAGTAGCTGATATGTTAATGAGGCCAACTATTATAGACAGAAAAATCTTTCCTTTACTCTTTGTTTTTAATTACTACTATGGGATCATGATCAGGGAGAACACATGTGCTGCTTTCTGTTCTATCCTGGTATCACCAGTACGATAATATCTTCTTTTCATTCTGAAGCAATTAGTTCACAAGGCAAAATAAAGATAAAATCTACAATTTTTACAGTCTTGTTCAAAGCATTTCAACTGACAACTAAGATCTACATAGCTGGTTGGTTTGCTTTTTTTATTCTGCTTTATTAAAATTATTTTATTTTAGTTTTTTTAATGCTGTTGATATTTTTAACTTCACTTCTGTTACTATCACTTTTTCTTTATTTTTAAGTTGCTACTTGTTGGGATTTGTGGTGTTTCTTTCTTTGTTTAACTGCTCTTTGTCATTGTTTTCCCGTGTGTCCTCCAAAACAGTTAAACCCAAGATTTAGACAATACTTCAATAATAACTGCTGGAACTTTACATTTAATTAAAATATATCAGTGTCATTACATTCAGAAATTTATTGCAATTCCAATCTAAACAGAAAATCTGTAGGATGCTTTGCAACTGAAGAGGGAAAGTTGAGGATAATTTAATTGCTGTAGGAAAAAAATATGTTATGGAACAGACAAAGGGGACAAAACACAAAAGCACCCTGTGCCAGCACATCATACAACAGATAGTAGAGAGGGAATAGGGATCTACAGCTACAGAAGTCATTTTGTTGCGCAAACAACAGAAGAAGTCTCACCTCTGCCCCACTCATTCTCCCCAGTGCTGCCCACACAAGCTCCTCTTTCAGCTGCCTGTAGCTCAGGCAGGTCCTTGCAGGTACCACCAGTGCAGCAGGATTCTCTGCTGTTCCTCTCAGTGACTACTCAGCTACAGACAGCACAGTGGGATGCTTGGCTCTCAAAACATGCGGGAGGGGATTGGCCCACACATGCCCACCTTACTGACACAAAGGTGCCAACAATGGTTTGAAGAAGCTGAAAGAAATTATGAGAGCAGGCTGTCTGAAGGGGAAAGACCATTTGTTCCTGCATGCCGTTGCCGGATGACTGCTTCCAGACCCTCTGATAACAAATGCAGAGAGTCCATCTTCCAGGCAAAGGAAGGAATGCACAACCCAGGGCTCAGTTTCCCTCCATTTTGGAGAGAGAATGAATCCAGCACAACTGAGGCTGCCATTGAGCCTTCTGCCACACACCTCGATGAGATCCATCAAGCCAAGCTGACCAAACCCTTTCTGTAGTTCCCCTGCTGGAGTCCTGTGAGAAGGAGACTTTGAAGAAGGACTCTTACTGCTGGCTTTTGGTTCCCCAGTGACTCAGTGTGACCACTTTAAAGCCAAACCCTTGAAGATGCTCTCTTGGGTGCTCATTAGTAAGTCCCTGGGTACTGACCATGGATCTTCATCCCAGGACACCTCAAGTTCCTGACCAAGTCCTCAGGCAACTGCATGCTCCTCCCAGGGAGGTGGGCTGTGCTCACTCTGCAGTTGAAGACCAGCCTTCGTGAGCGGACTGGGTGCCACGTATGACTTCTGGGCATGATTTTTAAAAGCACAGAGAAGTCATTTCTCTACAGCATGGATCCAATTTGGGGAACGTGATCCATTCAGGCCAAACCTGTAATTTCTTGGATCACAACTATTTTGATGATCTGTGCTGCTTCCAAGATATTCTCCAATTGACTTATCACAATCATTTATCATTTGGCCATCTAGCCTTTGACCAAGAGAAAGTGATGGACAAGCTGAACCATGACTATTTTATGAGCATCCCCTCAGTCTCCAAGGGCTCTGCTATAATTAGCACCTCTTTTACATCTGTCACAAGGTTTTCTAAGAGACCTTTCCAAGCTACTTCCCTTTTATTAGGACTTCCTCAGATCCTGAAAGCCTTGCCTGTGACCAGGTCCACTATGAACACTGAACCATGGAATTAAGCATTTCAAGCAAAAAGTAAAGTCTTCAATGTAATGAAGTAGAACATTTTGGTACCAGAAACAAGGGTACATAAAATTCCTAATAATATGTAGATTTAAGCAAAAATTATACAGCTGATTATTTATTATTTTTTTTTTAATGTACAGGTTTTGTATTTATTTCAAAGGGAAGGGGTGGGAAATAGGGCAAAAAAGAGAAAATTTTGAATATTTTAACTTCAGAAAAGTGTTTCTGTTGTACTTCTTGCTTTGAGTGAATTTTATTTTTCTTGACTGTGGAGCCATAAGTTTTGGGGTCAATCAAGTTTCTGAAGGAAGAGAATTCCACATTAAGAACACTCATCTTTCTCTTTGCTTGAGAAAGGCTTTTAACGCTTCTGCACTGTCTACTATAAAATATGGAGCAAAAGGGTGGGAACATTTAATATAGTGGAGCTTAAACTAAAACCTGGACAATGAAGCATGAAATGAAGTATGCTTGATATCACAGAGAAACAGAATTAACAAATAGGTAAGACAGAAAAAGTATGTAAAAGAAAAATCTTTATGAATAAAAGGACACTAGGATGATTGTATCGTGAAGAGGACAAAATTAAAGATGGAATGCATTTGTGAAGAAATAGGTTACAGCCTGTGCAGTCATCAGAACACTTAAGGATGTATCATAAAAATCTGTTTTCTCCTCTGAAATATTTCAAAATTGATACATGACTGGGTTTCATGAAAAACACTGAGTGCTTCAGAGGTGTAGGAATTTAAAGGATTATAAAGCAATTAAAAATTACATTCATTACACTGCACTGTTTGATAGTATTATGTACTTGCCTCTTTTGAAGGAAGGATGCTCTTCTTTTTCCAGTGACAAGCTTTCTTCAGGAGAAACCATAACAGCAAGAGAAACATAAGGAGTTTCTATAACCGTGTAATCACACATGTCATACACAATGTACTATTTTCCCTCTTTATAGCAGAAATACTCAGAAATAATATATAGTAGATGCTTCAAATTATGTTTTCTGTGACAGAAGTTAATTCTAAAGTAAGTATTTGCTGAAAGAGAAACAGAGAAAACATTTTTACATGTCTATCATTTGTCCTTAGAGGACACAAAACAAATATGTTTTTTAAAGCTTGACACTGGTATTATTCTGTGTGGCCTCCGGCTATATGCTTTTTCCAGTTTGTAGAATTGAAGGGATAAGAAAACAGCTTTGCATTAAGAGGAACACATTGTACAGGTTAATCATAACCACACAGAAATCAAAATGCTGCCAACAAAATAATGGCGTACTAGTGCCAAGGGAGTCACCAGCATGACTGTGAGGGAAGCTGGGGGAGAATAACAACTCCTTTGCATGTGGGGAAGCATTTCAGGCATGTGCTTCTAAATTAATTATTGATGTGGCTGAAACAGAAGTTTTTACTACTGTCGACAATAGCAAATACTCGTAAAAATTTAATTGGCTAAAAGTTAATTTCAGTGTTCCTCAATCATGAAATGCATTAATTGAGGAAAGCCTTTTTTAAGGTGTTTAAATTTTAAAATGAAATAAAGCAGAAAAGCAGAATCAGGCAGGGGAATTTAACAAATGTAAAAATGTTGACAGAAGTGAGAGTCATTACTTAGTCAATATTGTATCAATTAACCAAATTAACCATAGCCCCTGATGAGAACTAAGTAGAAAGGCATGATTTTCTAGTTTGTCTGACTCAATCACATTATACATTATGTGTGTGCATTAGTGTATACAAATCAGACAAACTAAAAGGCAGTAACACATAAAATGTGGAAGAATTAGACAAAATAGTGTTTGTAAGGATTTTAAATGCTCTAAATCCATTAAATAATAAATAAATCATATGTTGTACTGGTAACAATTGTTACTTTTGAAGGAGAGTGGCTAGTCTGCTCCCAGCTACGAGCTTTCCTTAGGCTGCCATGAGAACATCTTGGCAGAATCACTTGCCTATATTCTAAACAAACAGCATCCCAAGCCATTGGTAGAAGTACTTATGGATTTTCAGTTTAGCTAGTTAAAGTGTAACTATAAAAACCAGGAAAAATTAACAATTTATTTGTTAAGATGTGTGACATCAGACTGAGACTGACGTAACTGTGACAGTAGTCTTTTTTGGGTAATGTTGACACTGAGTTTTCAGTTCAGAATAACAGCATAGTATAGACGTATTTAAATAATTGAAATGGAAAACTACATATGTTATTGGGGAGCAAAGCTTGGAAAAGATTTTCTCTTCACTTACTGAGTTTATGTTTTTAGCCCTGAACATGCAACATCTCTATACCTCTGAGAAGCTGTTGAACATCATCTGTTCAGAGGGGACCACAAGCAAGATAACAGCATGCAATTTTATCACTGGAGTAACAGGACAGCCTTTAGTTACCTTTGAATACAGGGACTTGTGGGTAACACAGGAAAAGCTCATGTATTTGCTATGCCAGCCAAGTGTCTGAACACAGCAATAAACTCAGGGAAATACCTGAGAAGGCCACTCGCCCTCCATATTCCTCATAAGAAAAACTGTGTGGTGAAGCTTCCTCTGACACTGGTATAGAAACAATGGAGGAGAGTAAGAGAAATTTTTTGCAACACTGAGATTCACTGTAACTTTCATATTTTCTCTTTCTGGACAGCAATGAGAGTAAAACACTTCAGTGAGCAACACTGCTGGCATGCAGGCTCATTTGATGTTGTTTTGTCACAACTGTTTACTACCTATGGTAGCATCCAACAGAAAAATATACAAAATTTATTTTATTTAGTTATTTTAATATTAATGGTCATAGATAGCTGGCATTTCTTGAATGCTAACAATCCTGTAATTTTCTTAGTGAACTTTCTCTGTTAAAAAGAAAATAAAAAATGTTATTGATTGGTAAGGGCCAGCTTTTAGCTCTGAGCTATAATTACTCATGAAAAAAATTGTTTAGATTAAACTGTACAGGAAATTGTCTGAAAATCATTCCAGCTATGAGGTTTGCATAGACAAAAGACACCCCCTTCTAATCCTGCATTGGCCTGTGACAGCTATGGTAATCTAACAGGTGCCACAACACTCCTTCCCAGTGTAGCTGATTCAAATTGATTACCACAATGTCCTACAGTAAATTTGCCTAGATAAGTATACCTAGATCACAGATAGATAGATACAAGCCTCGTTCACTTTCATCCTACAGTTTGGAGACTTGCACATATATTCATTTGGAAGAAAGTTAAAAAATTCAAACGATGTAACAAACTCCAAAAGAAGAGGAATAAATGAAGAATCCTTTGCTGTATAGTTTTACCGATACTGATAACACAATAGCACTATAACTAAATCTAATCAACAATATTATACATTGAAAATAAAGTAAGTACAGCGTGAAGTTTGGATTTTTTTAGGAGCAAATTTTTCTACTGTTCTTATGAAAAGGCTACAATATATGTGGCCAGTGGCAAAAGTGTTAGGCAGTATGAGTTCCTGTTTAACTGAGGCTGGATTACTTATTAAAAGAAAAGTCTTCTGAAGGAGCTTATTTGTACAGAAGCTTGAGATTTGGTCTGAAAAGGCTGCTTCATGGGTTAATATATTCACCTATAAATAAAAGCAGTGACAGCTCTCCTGTCAGTACATGCTGATGGACGGTTCCTTTTTTCACCATTACAGCCTTGTGAATGTGGGAAAATTAATTTAAGTGGTAGTTAATTTCTAATGAATTCCATTCAAGCGGTTAATATGGTCCCTTGATGTTATGGTAACCTTCATGGATCATTGCATTATGTAAATAAATTCTACTTTATGCTGGTTTATTTTTTAAAAAAAGGAAGATTGGTGAGTCCAGTCAAACCTTCACATATACAAACACACATAAAATTTCTTAAGGAATCACAAAAAATAGACTGTTTAAGAGGAGTACATTTGATATCCTACAAAGCATACCATTCATCTTTATAAGACATCCAATTTTTGTATAATTTGGGCAGGATCATCTTTTATTTGGAGCTGAGAATAAGAAGATTTTTGGAAAGGAAACCCTCTTCACTCAAAACTGTATTAGAAATGCAGCTTGCATGTCCTTGAGGGCCTCCCCAAGCCCCTAGATCAGCTGTTTTGCAGAGGAATGAATCATTGCACAGGCTTCACACATCCAAGCTCCCACCTTAACCCCTCTTCTGGGGAGAGACCTTTGACAGTCTGTGCTCTGCAGAGAACATATACATGGCATCTTACTCCCCGAAGTCACTCAACTTCTTCCCACTTCCTTCATTGGGGTTTAGATCAGGCCTATGTTATTTTACTGAAATCCTGAAATCTTAAAAAAAAAAGTGTGCAATCCTTGTTTTCAAATATTAATGTATTTCAGTATCCAAATTCATGTACGTGTATCGTTTGAAAGGAAATAAAGAGTTCTTTTTACTGCATCATACATACTACTTGAAGGATAGGAAAAAAACCCTATGGTGTATGTGCTGCATGGCTAAGAAATGCCTGGAGTTTTTGACACCCCCAGTAGTATGTGTTGAAACGAAACTTTTCTTGTCCTCATGAGGAATTGAGTTCCCATTGGCTAGTATTTTAAAGGCACGTTGCTTTCCCTTGTGAAAACTTGGCCCCTTGTATATGTCTAAACTTAGGGGGGAAAAAAGAAAGCAAAATAGCCTTTGCTCTTATTTGCTGTTTCCAACAAACAAACAAACAAAAAACCAAAATGTAAGCTGTTGAGTTGTTGTTCGGTCTTTTGGTAGCCTTACACAATCAAACCAGTTGATGACAGACTGCAATTAGCATGTATCTATGCATAAGTACATTACAGCAGCTGGTCCAGATAGTTTATGACAAACAAAAAACAAAGAGCTGGATCAGGATATTTTTGACCTATAGATTTAATATATTTTTTTAAAATACTGAAATACCAGCAGTTGAAAGTAAGCACCACAAGCTTGTAAACTAAATTCCACAGTGTAAAAGTGTTTTTCATGTGTGCCGTGGTTTAACCCCAGCCGGCAACTAAGCCCCACGCAGCCACTGGCTCACTCCCCCCTGGTGGGATGGGGGAGAGAATTGGACGAGGAAAAGTAAGAAAACTCATGGGTTGAGATAAAGACAATTTAATAGGTAAAGCAAAAGTTGCACACACAAACGAAGCAAACCAAAGAATTAATTCACTGCTTCCCATGGGCAGGATGTTCAGCCATCTCCAGGAGAGCAGGGCTCCATTACACGTAACAGTTACTTGGGAATACAAACGCCATCACTCCAATTGTCTTCCCTTTCCTTCTTCTTCCCTCAGCTTTATATGCTGAACATGATATCATACGGTATGGAATATCCCTTTGGTCATTTGGGATGAGCTGTCCTGGCTGTCCTTCTTGCGCACCACAAACCTACTTGCTGGTAGCAGAAAAGGCCTTGACTGTGTAAGCAGTAACCAAAACATCTCTGCATTGTCAACACTGTTTCTGCACACAAATCCAAAACACTATGAAGAAAATTAACTCTACCCCAGTCAAAACCAGCACAACATGGAACAAAAGTAGTGACATGAAAATAAATAGAAAAAAGGATTACATGAAACCTGAGGTAGCCTGTGTACGTCATGTAAAATGAAAGCATATTTCTCTGAATTTTTCTAAAAGAGGAAAACACAGTAGATCTAATCTATCAGGACTTCAGGAAAACACATGACAGTTAGTTTATGCAGTTTATTAAAGCAAAGAAAAGAAAGGAAGGATTGCCTAATGAATTTTAAGGTTGGTAAGGAAGTGACTAAAAGCAACATGTTAGATAGGTGTGCTAAACCCCAGACATTTATTGAGAAGTTAGTTGTGTGTCCCTTCTGACCTAGCACAAAAAGTGGGATATTCAATCAAATGTGCAGGCAAGGCAGCAATAGGAAACCAATACGGGGGGAAATGGAACTATTTTATACAAAGAATAGAATCACCTATGAACTGAAGTAAAGCAGGCTGCTGGCTACTTGTAGGACAAAAGTCTGCGTATACTGATATCTCAAACAGAGACGCTGATGGACAAATGTAAGCTGGCCCACGAGCTGTTCAAAGGCAATCCTAAAATATCTAGGGTGAGGTGCGTCTCCAAGAAACACAGAGGTAGGTACTCATCTGTCATATTGGCAAAATCAGAAATATTTGGGAGGATGGGATCACATAAAATATTTCAGGAAAGATTAACTCAAAAGGCGTATGGTGTAGCCAATAAAGTCTAAGAATGTATGAGAAGAAATGCTTGTAGGCAGAGGCAATAACTTTTATTAGACAATTGAGACAGCTGGAAAAAAAAGCTGGTAAGCTTTGGGCATATGTGAGAATGACTTGTATACCCAAAAGCTTTCCTATTTTTTTCTAACTATATCAGTGATCTAATAAAATATATTACCTCTCCTTACAAACCTTATCTCACAAATTCAAAAGTTACATAAAAGGGCCATTAGGATGATGAGAGGAGCAGAAAGTCTGCTTCATGAGAAAAGACTAAAATGACTTGTTCAGCTTAGGAAAACAAAGATTGAGAAAGGACATGATAGCTGCCTAGAAATAAATATCAAGCAGGTAAATTCCCCAGGAACAGAAGTACTATTCAATAGAAAAGATATTGTTGGCATAAGTATAAACAAGTCCTGAATAAATGTAGAGCTGAAGTTAGAGGAAAATTAGGAAGAGGAGGGAAGTTCTAGACTATCTTTCAAAGAGTGGTGTTAGCTAAAGACACTTAATTTCCAATGCAGAACGTAATGAATTTATTTAAATTATTATATTAAGTAGTTGCCAGAAGAGCAGGGAGTTGGAGTTGATGCATATATATTGCCTTTATGACTTTTTTCAGTGATCACCATTCTTCCAATGAACTGGCTTAGAGCTGATTGTGACCATACTACTCATAGGCAGAATCTTTTAAAGTGCTTGGAGACACTACAGCTACATAATGCTTAAGGAGACCCCAAACACTTAATGTCTCACAAGCCTTAACACCAACGACTTTTACCTTGGCCCCTACCAACAGCCCTACCACCACAGCTCTCGAACTGCTGCTCGTGCCATACACAGCCATTATCTGATTCATTCTTAGCACCTGACTATGCCACCTCTCACTGTGAGCCTTAATGTGTGATGTTTTCAGTTTTGCTCTTCACTTCCTAAAGCAGCATCAAGGATGCACCCAAAACTCATCAGAAAGGATCTTCCAACACAATCTCCTTGCCTTTCCTTGCCTATATTCCCTCCTGACCTCTCTTTGAAAATCATGCCTTATAAATCTTAAGTTCCTTAAAAAACCAGCATTTCCTTACTATGTGGCCAAGACAATGAGATGGGCAATTTGCAGCCTTCCGTGGCTGTGCTTTCCCTGGATGACACTAAGGATATGTGTGCATGCAGAAGGCCATGGTATGAAGCAATGTGAGACATCAAGGCCAGGTGGAGCAGTACCAGAAACCTGAGATGGGCTGAAGGAACCAGCCATGCTGTGTATCAGAACAAACTAGACTAGTCTAGACACTGAACTGTTTCTGGGTTTTGCCTGAGGAAAGGAAGCATCCTGGAAACTGTCCATCGTGCATGCAGAGCAGATGATCAAGACAACAAGATGCCTGAGCAAAACGAGAGTAATACAAACTGACTTATGAGATGTCTTATGTTTCAAAACTCTAAAAAAACCCCTGTAATATATGTATATGAATTAACAACTGCTTGAATAACAGATGTCAAAACATAACTGCAAATGGGAGCCATCATGAAATTTTAATGTCTTTCACTGTGGCTTTAGGACAAGTGATAGATACCCCGGATTTTTTTATTAGTGATTCAGGAGCAATATACATCAAACACTGATAAATCCAGGGTAATAAATATCAGCAAAGTAGTCATAATCATGATAATGAAGTCATGGGGGAAATTTTTATGCTGCTCAACACTCTGAACCTACTCAAAACAATTTTATTATGTTACATTCAAGTGCAAAGTCGTACATCTAGGGATCAGTCATTGCACCTACACCTGAAGAACAGAGGACTGTGAAGTGTTAAGCAGTGTAAAGCCTTTAGCGGTCATAGAAAAACTGACAACAGACATGAACTCTTTATGGAAACCTGTAGCAATAATGTGATCTTCAGATGAAGGAAGCAGAAGATTGGAGAGTGCAAAATTGAGGAGCGTTTTAACCTCAGTGTTCAGCATCACTAAGGTTGATTCTGCCCACTGTTCATGTGTCTGTATTTTTAAAAAGAAATGGGGGTGAGTTACAGAAAGTAGAATTATCCAAAGGGTAGAAAAAATATTTTATAGTGAGAAATGTAAGATTATTAATCTGATTATCTTATCAAAAGGGTGATTCCAATTTAGTGACTGTGCCTTCTGAAGAAAAACAATACATGATTCTAACAAAATTCAGTAACTGCAAATTAAAGCAAATGAGCTCACATTTTTAACAGGGATGTGACAGTTATTTTCTTTGTAGTCTCTTTTTAAACTATATAGAGTCTGAGACTGCTTGTTCCAAGCCTTTTCCTCATTTAGACACTGTTACCAATCTTCAATGACACACAACAGAGGCTTACATTATTTCCTGCCTTTTCCTTTGCATATTTTCAACCACTAAATGGAATAAATGTATTTTTAGATCAACCAACTTCAACAAGTTCACTTTTTTTATCCTTTTTGCACAACGTAGCACATATAAACAGGTGGCTCCTTGAAAAATATTGCTCTTTCAACACTGTATTCACATTTACAGACAACCGATTCCAAAGTATGATGCACAATCTTCTAGGTGAAATGGTGAATTTTCCATTTCTGGAGGCAGGTGGATAACTCCAGCAAGTGACAGCTTCATCTTGGATGCCAATATTTTCCCCGTACCCACTTTCATCATTTTTAGATAAGGTTCAATGTCTTCACTGTGATGAAGCTCTTATAAAGATTGCTGCCTCCACTATGAGTGGGATACGGAGCAATAACAAAACTGCTGCAGTTTATCTCCCAGAGGTATAGAAGCAAACCACCACCACTTACCTAAATAAACTGGGCTGCAAAGTGTGACAGTTCAATAACAGCTTAGTGGGCAGTTCAGCTATTCCTACAGGAAAACAAATCCAGTCCTGGAGAGCAGAGGAGGAGACCGGATAGGTGAGGGCATGGCCCCTCACAGGTGTGATGACTTAAACTGTCCCGGCTAGTTGGGAAGAACCCGGCTCCTTTTCAACCTCTGGGACTAACATGGTCAGACCCTCTCTGACTTAAGCTACTGGTACAGGTTTCAAGCTCCAAATTAAAAATCTGGCTGCAATGGAATGAATGCAAGTATCTGAATGTATAATCAGCCTTTCTAAACTGATAGGGATGACCGTATCCTTAATTTGCATCTTAAATGTAATTTGATGGTTTTCAGCAGTGTATATGAAGGTATGTCCACCCTTGCTGATTCAGAACTTTAGAATACAGTGACACTGCAGATGCATGTAAACTAGCTTTGGTAATGAAACCTCCCTAATATCAGGTGCACGGAGCTCACTGAAACCACAGAAAGACCCTGGGGTTACAGAGAAGATATTCTGAACAGTGCCTGCAATACAGTGTTGTGTTCATTTGCACTGTTAAACAAACACAAGAAAGCAGCCTGCTTCTCACTTGCTTTTTCCTTGTTTAAGAGTATTTGTGCTTTAATTACATTTTTCTTGTAAAATGATACTTCCAACTTTTAATTTTCCTTTACCTAGTCACAGACTCAAGGATATTATGGAACAGCTGAGTCATCTACTTCATCTCTACAAATAAATGAAAGCTTCCGATTGTTAATACTTCGCAAAGGCAGTAGCAATTACTCTTAAGGTTTGCTCTTTCTTGTGTTTAATTTTTTTGCTTATGTACATGGTATGATAAAATAATTGGAAAAGTAAATTACGCCTACAGAACAACAAAAAAAAATAGCTATTTTTTTTAACTGAGTCTGGGAAACTGACTTTGGTGGTGCCAGACCCTGGAAAAGTCACCTGTCAGTCAGCTAACCTCAGCATGTACTGCCTCGATCAGAGCAGACACAGCTCCCTCAGCACTACAGCTCCCAACATCTTCTCCCTCACCTGTCATTATTGAAGAGCTATTGTCCTGAATTCAGCAACCAATACTGCAATTCCCATACACACAACCACAGGAAAAGTCTGACAGTCATTAATATACATGAGCTGTAAGATTTATCCTCCAGTTGACCTAAATACATCTCTACCTGTTGCGTATCAGGAATTTGACAGTCTCATTGCTCAGAACAGTCCCGAGGAGTTAAGCAAGTTCCGTCACTCACAACTGCAAATCATTTTCACAACTGTGCGATGGAGATGGTCACAGGAGCCATCAGTTGTCACGCTCCTACTCCACCGCGGGGATTTAAAGAAGAATGAAAAATTTCTGGAAGAAGTAGTCTAGAAACAAAACCAGCAGGAAACCAGAAGCTGAAAACGTAATTGGAGCCTGAGGCTTATTTCAGATTTCAGTGTACAGATTCTCCTTCCTGTGTTAATGGGTCCTATTTCCCCCCCTAAACCATTTTACATTTTAGCTGTGCTCTCCTTATCATTCCCCTCCCTTTCATCTTCTGCCCACGCAACATCTGTGGAAAGGGGAGAAATAAAAAAGAAAATGCATACAAGTATGGAAATAATATAGTTTGGTATTTTTAGTATTCCGGGACTAAATTTTCGGCCTGGGTAGCTTAAGTAGCAGATATGTACTGTATCCTTTGAAAAAAGCTGTTTAAGTAGTACAACATTCAGAAAGCCTGTATTGAAAGATGTGAACCCTTAGCTACCCTCAACTAGGCTACTGGCTGCCAGCTTCTCACTTTGTCGGAGTTGTAAATAAGCCTAAAATAAATATGCACCACCACCAGCTCTAGATACCTTTCTCATGTCATCCAAATTACAGAATCTGATATATATATGTATAAAATATAATATATACATAATCTGATTATTTTTAGAGCACCTTTGTAACAGTTTGTGGACATCAACTAAAAAGAAGTACTTGGAAGCGTGAGTCAGTACTCCTGCCTAACAGATGGAGAAATTGAGACAAAGGCAATATTACTTCTTCAAGATTACACAGCAAGTCAGTGGCAGAGTAGTTACATTCAGAGCCTTCTAGTTTCTAATCCTATAATTCTTTTTAAAAAATCTATTAGCACAACCAAATATGTTGTGTCAGTGATGACCATGAATGCTCCATTCTTTTGAATGGTCCAATCCAGGTATAACAAACTGACTGTTCAGATGATAACACATGAATAATTTACAGCCATATTAAACATCTGAATTTAAATAACTTCACGTGGCTTAAATAGAAAAAAAAATGTTTCACAATTAAACAGTTGTTGAAATGGACTGCTGACTCAGCATTGTATAGAAACAAGTCTTGGGCTAAAAGGTGAGGTGAAAACAGAGTAATTTGTGACCCCCTCTGCTGTACAGTAATCCTGTCCCTAAATTTCACTCCCAGTTGCTGAGCGTAGAACCGCATTTAACAGACACCAGCCTGGCGTGAATAAACTTGTCCCTGAGTCCCACACACTACTGCATTCAAAGAGTCTGGCCAGAGATTGGCTGCTGCTCCTAGCCCTGGCAATCCCTATGCACAGGTCTCTCTTATCTGGCTTTGCTCTTGGCAGGCAAGCCCTGGTTTGAACACCTCCCCGGTGACCCACCAGCACAATTCTCTGGTACCAGAGAGCTGCCCTTTCTTCTGACAGAACCAAGGGGATGGATAAACTGTTAGGGAGGCAATACAACCAGCTGCCAACTATCTTTCCTAAAAAACCCCAAAACCCTGCAGATCCTCACTCCATCTGATGGCCAACTGATTCAATCCACAGCTCGGCCCTTGCAGTCATCACTGTCCTCCAGCAAAGGAGGTGTGCCTGGAAATCACTGGGTTCTCTGGACATACATATATACTGCTTACCCTACAGGCATACTAACAGCTGCCCTCACAATGCATCACAGGGATTCACAGCATGCAGCCCTTTCCTTCAGCTGGAACAAAACAGCGCACGCCTAGAAATGTGTACCACTAACTCTGAGAATTAGAGCTTTTAAAATCTCCAGTTGCTTAGGCTGCATAGCTGGCAAAGTGTGTTAAAGGTATAAAACTTCCAAGAGATTTCTCTGCTTACATTTTATTTATATGCACAAGCTACAGGTATTTAAAAGGTTCTTATTCACAAGTGCCTAAATTTCACCCAAACCTTTTGAAGTACAGCAGGTTTCCTACTGTTTCAAGGCTCTTTGGTTTTGAGGAGGCTTTTATGTTTTCAGTCTCTCTTTCTTTCATTAGACAAAGCCAGCCATTTCCCCCCCTTCATTTCCACAAAGCAGTTTGATGCCCTAAGATACACGTGTGTTAACTACCCGGCTCTTCTCTCTCCAACCCTGTATCCAGTGATGAGACAGAGGAGTGAAAAGACAAACTGCCCAACCTGTGGGAACCAGTCAGTAACTATTGCCTCTGGGTTGCTTAGCCACAGCTTTCCAGGCCTAGCTTCTCAGTGTCCACCAAGCACCTAGTAAAAAAGATGTAAGTCTAGAAATTACTGCAATTTTAAAGTTGTGGGATTATAACTGGACAGAGAAGTTCCTCAAGTCACTGTGCTACCCATACAGCAACCCGAAACACAACGCTTGACCAATTTCACCTTTTCTAAGCTGGGGACACACTCACAGTACTCTGAACAAACTCGTAGCAGTAACCTGGGAGTTGTCCGAAAGTTTAGTTTGGTACCTTCTGTTGAGAAATTGTGGTTCACAGGAAGATTGAACACTCCTGCCTCAAGCACAGCCACGTACAGAAGCACAATGAATACCTTTGTGGATTGTGGTAATTTTGGCTACTTGTAATCCATGGGTACCAGTCCATTAGAGTTTGCATTCAACAGCACACTTGGCTACGTGACCTCTGAAGCACTACTTTTCCCCATCATTTTCCCCCTACCTCTATTAGAGGAGAGTTGTTTCAAGGGATAGAGGAAAAGTTGTATTAAAATAGAAATAAAAGTATTTCTAAGGCCTCATTGATTTATGTGAGGCTGAAGTTTTGCAGAAACTTAAGGCAAATTAGCTGGAATCTGAAATTACTTTTATCTTCTTTACTGTAGACCACCTACACAAAACCCTTTATAAACTCCACCCAAAAGGCAATGATTCCCAGCCTTTTTGTTTGGGTTAAGGTTCGGGAAACTGAACTGTAAAGTTTGGGAAACTACTGAATAGTAGGTACACAAGAAACACCAGAGGACTTCTCCGAAGGATGAGGAGGTTAGGAACACTTGGGAATAATCTGTGAATGGTCAATCACAGAATCACAGAATCCTAGGGGTTGGAAGGGACCTCGAAGGACCATCTAGTCCAACCCCCCTGCCAGAGCAGGGTCACCTAGAGTCCATCACACAGGAACGCATCCAGGCGGGGTTTGAATGTCTCCAGGGAAGGAGACTCCACAACCTCTCTGGGCAGCCTGTTCCAGTGCTCTGTCACTCTCACAGTGAAAAAGTTTTTCCTGATATTCACATGGAACCTCCTATGCTCCAGTTTGCATCCATTGCCCCTTGTCCTATCATTGGACGTCACTGTATTGATAAATGACCTTAGACACTAAAAGTTAAGTGTTGATTACTTTATACCAATTAAAATGCCACCATCTCCCCTCAAAACCCACTACGATAAGCAGCAATGGTTATTCACACTGGCATTACTGAAGCTATGTGGGATTCTCTGCTGCAACTCGGTGCTTACATTTTTACCTCAACTGTGACCCAAGACAAAAACTAAAGCATCACCTTTCAGTGTCACATGTTTAACACTGCTCAAGAGCCCCCACGGGCTTGTTATCACAGCTTTCAGCACCTAAGGCTTTTTTCAAAAAAGAATCACTGTCTGCTGTAATAATAACGCACAATCAGCAGCGTTCATTGTCATTTGGCTTTAATTAAACACAACTGCATCTCGGCGCCCGCTGTCCCAGCCTTGCCCTGACCGACTGGGCAGCGAGGGGGCTGTAAGGCTTTGTGGCTGAGGTGACAAGAGGTCCCGAAGGCTGTGGCTCCCCGTTTCGGTTCTCAGCACCCACGGCTTGAAGTTCCGGCGAGGGCTCCACTCGCTCTGCGTTGGGCTGGAGATGAAGGCGGTGGCGGCGGTGGCACGCAGGGCTGCGGGGCCCGGCCGCGGAGCTAGAGCTTGCGCTGCTTGTGCCGGGGGTTGGCCTTGCAGAGCACGTAGAGGCGGCCGCGCCGCCGCACGAAGAAGCAGCCCTTGCACCGCCGCTTCAGCGACGTCTTCGTCTT
>VZRW01010884.1:0-12459 GCA_013398125.1 Aegotheles bennettii | reverse complement strand
AAAAGGGTTATTCATTTGGGCTATGCGTTTCCCATGGAATGTAAATTTGCTAAAAATCTACTAAGTGGAAATCTGGTAAATCTGCAGCATTTTAGGCCACAGAAAGTAGGCTTTTTACTCTCCTAATATTCAATAACCTGGATCACTTATCCTCTCTGCATTTGTAAGTGTATTTGTACATCTCACATTACTAGTCCTGACTGTCTAAACATAGAAGGTATACAGCAAATGACAAATGTTACACTAGAGTAAAAATGTATCAGTGAAAGTGCCTTCAAATAACATAAATAAGTAGACAATTCTACCAGAAACTTTACAATAAAATCGTACTATTTTGGTTTTGTTTGTTTGTTTGTTTTTTAAATGATGCACAGCATGTTTTCATGTGTGACAGAGGGAAACATGCTGTTGTGGTACTGGTAAGAACTCCAGTTGCACCATGACAAGGATAAGGGATTCCAATTTAAGCTCTGAAGATATTGAGATCAACCCATCCACCCTGCATTTCCTTCTGCACTAAGTGGCAGTAACTTTATCTGATCAGATGATTCTTATTATGAGTAAAGGGAATTTACTCAGGAAGACCAATATAAAATGCCAGAGTTGTGCTTGTTCAATCACAATTGAAGAGTAGCAAAAGAGCACATTAATTGTTCCTTCAATACCCATTTTCAATGTAATTGCCATGAACATTTCTGCCAGGGTTATCTTTCCACTTCTTTAATGATATTAGTTGTGTTATACAGGGTCCTTTCAGCTCGATTGTGACTTTATTACTAAGGCAACCAATTGTGTACTGTAAGCTGCAGCCATTTTTATTCATCTTTTTGCAGTCATGCTGACAAAGCAGTGCTTTTAAATAGCATTTTTCTTTCATCTTTAAAAACTAAGTCCCTAGGGAGCAGTACCAATTTCCACCAGTTGAAGATTTGGATCAAAGAACCTGAACACCCAACAGGGAGAATGGTGAAAAGAAGCAACAATCTGAGCAAATCAGCAATGACCGACTGATCCATGTGATGAAGGAATCCTCAAAGTTTGAAAATACAGCTGAGGCCCAGTTCTTTAATTAGCACCATGCAGTTAGAGTACCCTACTGTTCTTGGCAAAGGAGAAGGGAACTGAAACTATATGTCTTTGTTTCTTTCTGGGGAAGCAGTGGCTTGAGCATCTTTCTTCTCTGTCACTTACAGTTCCTCTAAGGCATGCGAAGTAGGATTTTTCAGCCTGCTAGTCAAATCCACTGCAAAATGATAAATTGTGTTCTCTGTGTTCAAGTGGAGAATTTACTGTACTTTAGCATAATCCTTTTCTTAGACATCCTGGGGTTGGCAATCTTGCCAGAGCCCTGGAAGAACTGAGTGGACTTTGTCACCTTGTTGTGGCTGGATGTGTTACTGCTCACATCAAAGAACTGGTGTGTGTGAAGGAACTGCATTAAGGATGTACAAGCTGCTTTTGTTAGGGCAGTTTATAATTTTTGAGAATTTGCCTTTGCAACCCCAAATTTTTGTCTACTTTGTTTGTATATATGTGTGATGTACCCCAGTCAGACCAACCATATATTATTCCAGTATTGCTTTTCTAATAAATAAAACCACATCTCTACTTTCAGGAGGAGTCTGCTCCTCTGAGCGTGCTTTCCTCAGGGCTGTGGTGCTTAGCAGACACTGCCTACGTGCCTCAAGGCTTGTCTGGGCCACATGGAACTGAATTCTCCACAGCCCAAGGCAGGCGTGTTCAGCTCTGCCAAGGTTTAGGCAGGAAGGTGCTGCTGCTCTGCCCATGCTGGGAACTCTTTAATCTGCAGGGGCCATCAGCTGGGAACAGTGAGCAACTGTCCAGAAGAGGTGTTTACTGCTGAGACCATATCCCTAGTTCACCTTCACTCCATCCCCACCTTAAATGATGTGTGTATTAGTGTGCACACACACACTTATGCACATATGCATGCACAGATGCATATGAGACCCATATACTGCTTGTAGGCTAAATATGCTTCTCCTTGACCATGTAATCCTCAAATCCAGCAAAAGCTATAAAACACTGTCCAGACACTGTAGTAGCAGATACCTCTGGGCTTGTTGCACTATTCTCAGTCAAGGATCCCATGGGGATGTACATGCCTGGTCCTACCTAAGCCCCTTGCCTACAGTACAGCCTCCTGCCCACAGATGTGATCTTGGGAAAAATTTTCAGTTTAACCTCACTGTGGCAGTCCCCAGGCAGAGTCAGACCTGGCCACTCTGGCTTCCCACTCCACTTGGGATTTTCCTCACTCCATTTGGGATTTTCCCCATCTGCTGTCCCTATGGCTATACCAATGGACCGTAAGATACCCCTAATTATGTAGTCATTTCATCGATGTAATACATGTAAGAACTAAAATGCTCATCTTGAGCACAGCAAAAAGTTTTCAGTCAAAAGCAAGACTCAATTTTTGCCTATGTGGATCCAGCCCACCAAATTCAGAATGACAAGTATGTCTGACAGTCTTTTTCCAAAATACAACAATGCTTTTACTTCAGCAAAATAGTTACATGCAGGGTCTGTTTTCACATGTGCATGGGGTTTTGTTTGTTTGTTTGCTTGTTTTTCCAGTATGGACAAAATATAACTTCAACAAAATACTTACAAGGGTTTGATTTGGGTTTTTTCTTTTTGCTTTGGATTTTTGTTTGGTTTGGGTGGTTTTGTTTTTTTTTTTCTTTCAGTGTGGACAGAATGATGTATTTTTTCCTTAAATGTATTCTTGGAAACAGCCACTTTATTTTGGCTGAAACATTTTAAAAAGAAAAAAAAACAAAACACAGCCTGAGGCAGATACCAAGCATGGAAAGATCAGCCTAAATCTGTAATTTTTATGAAGTTATGAGCAATGGAAAACAGTCATGGGATGGAAAGTGTTGAGCAGCTCCTGTAATAGGTGCCACTGCCTCTGCCTGCAATGCTCAAATCAGGGTGTGCAGGACAAAAGGCACTGCCACAAAGGGTGCCTCAAATAAAGGGATTGTAGATGTGCCAAAAAGGGAACATCAAGATAATGGCAAAGAGGGTCTGTTCTTTCTTGCAGCTAAAGCTTAGATCAGGCTATTTTTTCCCCACAGTTATGAGGCATTGGCTTGACTTTTGAAGATGGAGCAAAAGAGGGAGGCTGTGGGTGTAACTGGACATAACACTGGCATGGCTGTTCTGATCTGCGCTCTCACAAGCAAAAGGCCACTGAAATCGAGTCATCATTTCTCATCTGTAAAAGCAAACAGGCATAAATGCCTTGCTTACCTCTGTTCCTGAGCTGACCTCTGAAATAAAGAGACAGAACCGAGTGCAACGGCCAGTGCTGGGTATGAAGAAGAGACTGAAGGTGAGAGCAGCAGCACGAGGTGTCAAAAACGGAGGCTTCGCTCCCTGCTTCCCATCCCAGCTGGGCTTCTTAGGGTGAGGAGCCTATTAGGGCCCTGGGGGCTGCTTCTGCAGCTGCAAATGCTGCTCAGGCACTGAATATTATCAAGAGATTTAAATATTTTGAGTTTTAGTTTTGAAAATTAGCTTTGAATCTTATCCCTTTCAAACTAAACTTTACATGTTGAGAAAAATGTCTTTCAGCTTTAGTATTTTAGCTTGTCAAATTACCGAAGAGGATTCAAGCTCATGAGTTCATGGTGTAAGTCCTGGGGTGTCTTGCACAGGGACAGGAGTTGGACTCAATGATCCTGGAGGGTCCCTTCCAACTCAACGTGTTCTATGATTCTATGATTCTATGATTCTATGATTCTATGATTAATTTTTTCTTTTACTTTTAATGTGCAAAAAAATGTTGCCTATCTATAAGAACTGGTTTGGTCTGATGTTTTGAAGATTTTTGAAAGTAGGTTTTGTGTAAAAAAGACACATTAAAATATTAAGAAAAACCTAATTATTTTCAGAGTCCTTCTATGTTCTTTCTTACATTATCCTGCTCTTAACAAATTGGCAGCATGGAATGAAAGTTTGATCTCCCTTTTCTTATGGTAAAAAAACTTCATTCTTTTCATTTTTTTCTGTCTTCACCTTATACAAAATAACTTTAAAAGGATCCAGTAAACCTATTCTTTAAATTGAGAGGAAGTAAACACAAGCAATCTCATAAAAATGTGAAGTGAGAGAAAAATCCCCTCAACAAGTTATTTTCAAACTGTCAAATTAAGAATTCAATAAAAAAGAAGAGAAACATATCTTTGCATATTTTTCAGTTCTGAAAATATTGCTGGATAGTTTTACTGAGGTAAGAAATTTCTAATTAAAGACTTCACTTGGGAAAATCTTCACAAAAATACTTTTCCCTCCCTCCCCAGTGACCACTAGTGTCACAGTGTTGGAGAAGTTTAAAATTATGCTCTCAATTAAAGTCCAGTTGCTACAGGGAGACTATGAATGTGCCACAACCAGCATAACTTTTAAAATACTCATAACCTCAAAATAGTTATTTTAAAGAGATTTTAAAAAAAGTTTTGACTCCAAAATAATTCTGGGTATACTCAGGCAGTAAAGGTTATCTGCAATAAAGAAGTTGGTGGAAGACTTAACCAAGGAGACAAAATTAGATGTCCACAATATCTCTGTTTTTATTTGGTGCTATCAAAGCCTAGCACAAAGCTTGTTCAAATAAATGAAAATCTTTCAGTCCTAATAGAAATTTATTCATGCCTTCAGCTTTTGATTTCTGTGAGGAGAAAACATGTAGTTTGCCCTATACTTATTTATTCTATTGAATCTACCTAATTGTGTAGCATAATGGATTTATTAATTATTATATTATTATATTATTAAATCCATACTTTGTTCCTTTTGCCTTCCCTTTAGGGACATATTCTCTAGCCTGTTCTTTCACTTCCTGCAGTCAGTGCTCATCTATAGCAAAGTACAAATTTCTTATTTTCATTTTGAGCAATCCTGACACCATATATTTGTCTTTTCACTGGAGTCACACAGCTGACATTTACAGGTAGTTTCTTTAACATAACTAGCCTGCAACCTCTCCTTCCTAAGAAGACTTGCAATACACAGCGGGCTTTTGTGTTTACCTGGGACAGTCACGGTGAGCAGTGAAGTGCTCCATCTGTCCATGTCAAAAAGCCCAGGAAGTTTTTTGTTATGAATTTATCTAAGGAAATATTGAAATATTCAGTGTTGCAACCTAATCAAATTTTCATTCACCTCCCATACTTCCCAAGCATGAAATTATATACTTTGAAGACATGCTGATTTATTGCACTGCCTGTTGCTTGCCCTCATGACCACTACTAAATGGGGTCCAGATTGTGAGTTAAAGAGGCCTTAAGGATGCTCCTGAGAGCACCCACAAGGTGCAAGGTGTGTCTGCTGGTCCAGACAGTTGACTTCAGCTTAATGTCTTTTGATTAGAAAGTCAGGTGGACAACTTCTGTTCAGATGTTAAAGACAGGATGATGAAACTTTAGAATCCTTTTAAATTGCACTTGGTAAGAAACATCAATTAATATATAAAAGACTTATAGGAAGTAGGATCACAAAAGCTGTGGAGAGGAAAAAACATAGCTGCTGGTGAATCTTGACTACCACACTGGCAAGGTGACTGGTCTCTGAAGTAAGTTCTCTAATGCTTTATCAGAGTTGCTCTTCTGCTACAATGCAATTCCTCAGTCTAATCAGTCTGCATTACTAAGATAATTTCCACAAAGTCTAGTTTTAAATAATACTGTGCTGGATTTTATTTTGAACTTTACTATGGTATCCTGAGAAATTCTTAGCTTTCCTTTGCTTTTACACCAGTTTAGAATTTGTTGGCTATTACAAACTTATAAAGTTGTTTATTTTCTGTCTCAATTTTCCCTTATAGATCACCTTTATTTATGATAAGGTGAGTCTTTACATTCATATTACTATCTTTCTGGTAGTCATTAAATAACTTATGCACTAACAAAAATAAGAATAATACAATAGAAAAAAAAGCACTTTACTGTAGACAATAATAATTGCTAAATATTTGAAGTCTTAATGTGTTGCTTTTGGAAAATCAGGGTTTATATTTAAAAGCCAAGATAACAGTTACTGGCTACTTTTGGAAATATAATCTAATGAGTAGATTTGTAAGTGATGTACTAGTGGTGTTGATGCTTAAGGTGTTAAGGATTGTTACTCAAGGCTTATGCTAAGGGAAAAGAGCTGGTCTTGCAAATATCTAATTTCTTATGATGTTTTGGCAGATTAACTTTAGCTCTTCCATTTAATCTTTTCCATCTCTACACCTTTTTATCTTGAGAAAGAGCAAATTACTATCTTAATTAATGTCTGCATTCATGACACGAATTCTAAGCTCTATTGTCACTAAAAAAAAGTGACAGAAGTTCAATACAAAAAATAGATTTTGCTGATTGAATTACATAGAAAGGTGGCCTTAGGTCATGAACTTTGATGGAGCTATAATGGGTGCAGTAGTGTATAAAATTTAAACTTTTCTCTGTGGATGAGTGTCACCCGTGGTTTGCTCTTTTCACAAATGATCAAGTAAGTACAATGCTGGATATACAGAAAACCTTTACAAAGTACCCTTTTCCCCTCCCAGAATATCCATCCAGCACACCCACAGTGATGACAGTTTTCCACTTGCCCTCGCTGTTACACTGTTGCTGATGCTTAGAGAAAACCTGTCTTGCTGAGTTCACTCAGTTGCACTTAAGAGGCAAGGAATTATGTCATCAAGACATCTTTTGGGAAACCCACTTTTTTGAGCTTTTCCAGCTGGCTTATCCTTCAAAAAGCCAGGGCAGTGAATTAGAACAGATTGGGGAGAACACAAATCACCTGGGAAATTTTCATTTTGAAGGGCCAACTTGTCAAAAACTATGCCAAACCATATTGATTTTGATGAATCTTCTGATCAAGTAATGTTTCAGGTCTTGCCTCTTTTCTCCTGAGGCCACTCCCTTGGGCAGCCAGCCTTTGTCTGCAGTTCTGGGACTGCGATAGCCATGGAGCCGGGAGGCAGCCTAGTTTTGCTGCTGTCTTGGTTTTTTGTGTCCACGAGGCTTCCAGGACCACCCTCTGAGAAGAAGCTGCTGGGAGCCAGGGGAGCAGAGGAGAAGGAAGGAGGGATGAAGGGAGGAAGGATGCTTCTGAATTTCCAGATGCTCTTCCATGGAGGTGCGAGCTGAAAACTCTGGGCACTTCATCCATCTCAAAGCACTGGAACAGAGGCTGTCTCCAGTGAAATATTAAAGGAAGCTTTGTCAAAGCCAAATCGAGTTTATATCATCCAGATACCAACATTTCTAGTCTCTAAAGTCAGTTCCACATGCTCTCCAGAGCTGTGGGGCTGGGGAATGAAAGCCAGGAAGAATTGTATCCTGCTTTCTTGGGAGCTTGTATTCTGTCTAAATTTAGGATTGTTGTTGCCCAAAACAAAGAAAGAGAGAGAGACCAATGCATTTTTTTTTTTAAATGAAGGCATTTTGAGAGTTTCCTGCTTTGACTGGTCCTTTCATATGTAGATTCGTTGCTTCCTCTGTGGACCAACACACGTGATTCCCAGGCTGTCGGGACACAATGCCCAGGGGAACAAAGGTAGAAGGGGCGATGGCCACATAGGGAGACCAGTCATCACAGCACTAGAATGACAGAATGATGCATGCTGGTATATTTGGTAGCAAGATTAGAAATACCTGCTATGAACCTTCTCACTTCCCACAGTCTTTCAAGAACAAGATAACATATTTTGTTAAGTTTGCTCATTTAAACACTTCTTTCTCATTACCCTCCCACCTTCCTGCAAATATGTTTGTGTGAACCAATTTCTATCCCTAACAAAAGCAGACTACAAAGAAATGTGAAAGGATGCAACTGAAAGCTTTACATAGAATTGTACCAGAATGACATTCTGGTATAGTCTCCTTTTTTTCTCCAGTAGGAGCAGAAACTTCCTTTTTTTTTTTTTTTTAAGGTAATTTTGGTCTGTGACATAGCAACTTTTTATGTATGTGTATATGTCAAATATATTAAGTAAAATTAAGGGTAAATAATTACATTATTAACAGCATGTTAAAATTTCATTTGTGGAAAATCAGAGTTTCATCTGTAAGTTGTTTCATGATTTCTGTTTCATATTTCCTTTTTCTTCTTGGGCAATAATTAAATAAACTCCACTGTGTGAAAAATTATTTGGTACCTAAATTTCTCTATCCCATATACACTTAGAAGTTTTGTAATAGAGAAAGGTATAGCCATAAACTTTAAAAGATTGAAGACTATTTAATGAACAGGTATCTGGGAAAGTATTAATGGGAGAAAAGAGTTTTGAAACAACTCTTAGAGTCTCACTGTTTCACAAAGAAAAAACAAATCAGCATGAAGTTTTTAAATGCATTTCACAAATTTGTTTAGTTTGAAGAATTCATCCTGCTTTAATTAGCACTTCAATATAGGGAGGCTTGATCACTCTCAGTGGAAAGAGCCTGAGCTTCTTATTCCAACTTAAATCAGATAAGGGCCAAAACTTGCAATTTCACATCTTGTGATAAAAGAATCAAAGCTTTTTATGTTAAAATTGGAAACAGTCTTACTAAACAATGCAGCTGGGTGTCTGAATGTCAACTTGCATCTTCCTGTGACAGGAAGAGAAAATATGAAAGAACATCTTGTTGATCAACTTTTTATTTATTCCTTGCAGATAAAGAACTGTCTGGAAAGCACAGAACTGTGCTTTCTTTGTAGTGTTTTAAATCCTTGAAGACTGTACAAGACACATAGGTAATATCTCTTACACATGCTTTGTTTATTTGCCAATGTTAAAACATCTACAGTTGCAGGAAAGGGGTGGCATAAGAGAATAATTTAGAAAGATAAATTGCTAATTTTGTAACCAACTAAATATGAGCTAAATGCTAGGTTTCTTCAAGCAAAAGGCCATAGAGGGAAGCTGTGGAACTTCTCAGTAGGTAATCTCATTAATTATTATTGTCATCCTATAAAAGGTTGTGACCATTTTACTGAAAGACTGAAAAATTGAGCATTGTGGTAGAAAGAAACTATATTGCTATAGTGAAAGTAATGTAAAATCTTCTTAACATATATTAAGAATGTTTCTTAACATATATTAAGAATCTTTCTTAGCATATATTGAGAAACTTAGTGTTTTGGTGGAAAATGTAAAATTAGTTGAAAAATATAAACTAGCTCCATTTTCACCCTACACCCATAAAACAACACAGACTGCTTAGATGGTAAGCAAAGAAATACGAAGACACTGACTTTGTAAGAAAGGATGTTCTATTTGCATTCAAGTGAGTGATAACATAAACGAGATTGAGCCAATTTTTATTTTGCAGCAAGCATGGGGGTGTGCAAGGTGAAAGAAGACTGAAGCCCTTGGGTGAAAAGAAGAAATTAGTTCTGCAGACCTCAGCAAAGCCTGTGGAAGGGAATGGGGGCCAGGATAGCAGAGAGAAGGGAGCAGAGACGGAAAGTCCCACCAAGGAACAGTGCCTGGGAAATGCTGCAGGCACCTAAACAGCCCTGAGGTAACAGGTAAGGTCTCATCAAAACTTGCTTGAACATCCCATAAAACATTTCATCAACACTGCTCATTTGCAGCCAATGCACACTTAATTTAACATATCCTAAAGCTGAGTCAGCAATAAAGTCATTATCTTCTACAACTAGCAACAGAGTGTGTGACTCTGCTTTGATGTCTCATGGTTGCCAGGATAGCTATCTGCCCTGCTGTAGGAACTCCTGTGTCCAGGTCCTTTAAAAAAACAGTTTTTGGTGGGGTCAGAAGATCCCCAAAGGGTGTGTAGATGAGGAGAACCTGCAGTTTTCAAGACATGAGAGGAATGTATCAGGAAGAAAAGAGTAGCAACATCCAAACAACGCAAACGAGCAATGCTCCAAGTATCTATTCAGGTGCAAAAAAATGTGGTAAAAAACCCAGTCAACTTCTTTGTAGAACCCCATAAACAGACTGAGGCTCCCCCATCTCCCTGAATGGTCAGCATGCTAGAAAGGCTTTCAGGCACATGCATTCATATGTTACTTTGAAAAATGCAAGTAATATCCAGGAAATTAACCCCTACATTAGCTATTTAGCTCTGTAGGATTGCTACTCTGCTGAAACAAGCAGCATCTCTGACTTTGTTTATCAGATCTGCCCACAGACAACATGGTACAGGTACAGACACAATGTATTTTCATCAGTATTGTAATGACTTGCCAGAGGAAACCAGCAGAAGACCAAACCCAACAGCTTTAAGCTAAACACCTGTCATGCTTTCAACAAATCTTACTCTTGATAGATGTTTCCCCCTCCACAAATTAAAAAGAAATTTGTTACTCAGATCTTAGGAGCGGAGTCCTTCAAGACAGATGAGGCTGGAGTTGTGCTCTGGTTGGAGAAGCCCCTGCCAGCACAGTGTCAGGCCAATTAAACTGTGTGAGAAATTTCAAAGCTTGGTCAGTGGATGAAGCATGTGACAAAACCCTGAAGTGACTCAGGGTCCCATGCAAAGCCTCTGTGGATGGAAGGAAGGATGTTAACTGACCCAGATAGGGAAAAAAAATAGATTTGAAAAATGATGTCTCAAGGGTGGCCCTTAATGACGTTCTGTGTTAGGGAAAGAGTGGGAACAGGTAGATGGGACACACGTGAAAGTTGAATTTCAGAGGGAAATTGAATCTGAAATTAACATCTGTGATGTCTCAACTTCTTCTGTAATTGTAGACAAGAGCAAATTCTGAAGAAAAATTTAATGAATTTAACAAACTGCTATCATATTACACAGTTTAATGCAACAACATGGTAGACATACTGAAAATTTAGCAATGTAGTATCTTGCATAGTGACTTACTTGTTTTACATACAGATTGTAAATAATACAAATAACAATTTGATTGGCATATTCCTATCACCTGTCACTTTGATTTCTACTGCTCTACATGAACACATAAAGCAGGAGACCATTAAGAAGACTTCTTATTGGTAATCCCTTTTAGGACTACCCTATTGGTAATTTCTCTGGTTTACACCTTTGAAAATATTTTGATAACTATTAGGGTTTTTTCCATATGCAAGTACATATTATATTGAGGTAACTTATTCTTAGTTGTTTATACCATTTTCTTGAAGCAGGTCTATTAAGTGAAAACTGCACCTTCTAAAAGATTCAGAACATTTTCACAAAAGTCACAATGTTTGCCTTTGCTGTCAGGAGATTTCATCAATTTCTTTCAATCATTGCTAGGGAACAATATTCTGCTTTCAGGTACAGCTCACTTGGAGAGGGCTTTCTGTTTAAAAGAGGACTTCTCATGCATTCTCTACTGTGAGACCATCTCCAGGGAGGGTAATCTCTCACTGGGGAAGGGGATCACGAAGAAAAGGGCTGACAAGAAGCTCTTTTGGGGCTTATTTTGAAGCCAGGAGAGCAGCTTGCCTGTGCCGGGGGCCAGCAGCTTGTGGGCAGGCTGCAGGCTTGGCGTGGGCTGAGCCAGCACCACCAGTGGCTGATTTGAATCCCCCCATCTCCCGGGGAGCACCACAAACAGGGATTGCCAAGGGCAGGGCAGTTCACTCGGGCAGGATGATAAAAAAAACAATTGTACAAGCTCAGTCAGAGGAAAATGTTTTGCACCTGGCAGAAGAAAACCTTATGCCAGACACCAACCACAACAGATGTGGGAACCCAGCCCGAGCCCTTACAGAAGGATGCCCTGGTGCAGGTCCCAGGCCGCAGAGAGTGTCACAGCCCCTCACTGGCAGCAGGGAGCACCTGTGGGCATGGCTGTGTGCGGGGTGAGTGGGAAGAGGATCTGCTTGGGCAAGCGTCATGGCTGCAAGACGAAGTATATAAGCTGCAGAGCGAACTAAAAAAGCTTAGAAGTATTAGGGAGGCTGAAATGGAGAGAGACTGGTGGTGTCAGGCTCTGCCTACCCTGCAGCAGAAATGTGAGCAGCTCCCAGGTAGTGCCCAGGATCAAGAGGCCCCTGGATCCGGCCCCCGTCAGCTGGAAGACGGAAGCCTCAATGGAAGGGGTGAGTGGAGACAGGTTCATGGCTGTGGCAGAAGGCGAGTGTCCTCCTTGCCTGCCTCATCTCCCCAGGTGCCCCTGAGGAATAGGTATGAGGTCCTACTGGAAAAGGGCCAGTCTAATGGGGATGCAGATGATAGGCAACCTATGNGCCAGAGGGCTCACCACAGTCAGGTCGGCCTTCCAGGCATATAACAACATCTTCCACAAGAAAGATGAGAAAAGTCATAGCTGTTGGCGACTCGCTCCTGAGGGGAACAGAGGGCCCAATATGCTGGGCTGACCCTCATCAAAGGGAAGTCTGTGTCTTTCTGGTGCCCAGATCAGAGACATTGCCAGGAAACTCCCCAGCCTGGTGAAGTCATTGGACTATTGTCCTTTATTGATCTTCCAGGCGGGTGGGGAGGAAGCTGCATTCCA
>VZRW01010879.1:78510-88904 GCA_013398125.1 Aegotheles bennettii | reverse complement strand
GGGCTGGGAGGGTTTGGGGGGCATCCCCCGGAGTGCTGCGGGGTGTCGCCCAGCAAGTGCCTGTGCTTTGGGGACACCCCCCAGGGTGGCTCTGGGGTGTCCCCTCTGCCTTGGAGGCTCACCCAGAATGGCTTGGGTCCCTCCAGGCAGTACCTGGGCTTTGGGAGTTCCCCTCGGGGTGGCTTCGGGGTCCCCTTGCATTGGGGTTTCCCCTCAGGATGGTTTTGGGACCTCCTTGCATTGGGGGTTCCCANGCATTGGGGATTCTCCCCAGGGTGGCTTTGCGGTCCTCTTGCATTGGGGATTCTCTCCAGGGTGGCTTTGGGGTCCTCTTGCATTGGGGATTCTCCCCAGGGTGGCTTTGGGGTCCTCTTGCATTGGGGATTCTCCCCAGGGTGGCTTTGCGGTCCTCTTGCATTGGGGATTCTCTCCAGGGTGGCTTTGGGGTGTCCCTTGCTTTAGAGGTTCCCCCAGGATGGCTTTTGGTGCCCCCAGCAGCTCTCGGTGCTTTGGGAGTTCCCTCAAGAATGCTTTGATGTCCCCCCCTGCTTGGGGACACCCTCTGTGATGGCTTTGAGGTTGCCTCTTGGGAGCACTCAGTGCTGGGGTGCCCCCACTTTGTGGGGCTCCCCCCTGCCCCTTGGGCGACAGCTGAACCAGGGGGCCCTGCAAAAGGTGGGGGGTACATGGTGGGGTCAGCCCTGCCCTGTGGATGCTCTGGTCCCTGTCACTGCTCTGTTCCCCACCTGGCTGTGATCCAGGGGGCTCTGAAGTGGCTCCTTGGGTTGGGTTTGCCTACTTGTCAGCCCCCCCACCACCTCTCCAGAGCTGCCCACATGTCCCAGCGTTATCCTCATCGCTCTGATCCTTATGGGGTGGGATGTGGGGACAGTGTTGGGGTGGGATGTGGGGACACCATGGGGATGGCCCCTAGCCACAGAGGCAGCAGGAGACTGCTGAGGAGCACTTGGCTGTCGGGAAGGGTCAGGGCTGCCGGAAAACCAGCAAAAATCCCTGCAGCCGTCATGGAAAAAGAGGATAAACAAGGAAAGAAACACGACTTCTTTTTTTTCTTTTTTTAAATCCCCTGTGTCAGGGCCTGGTTTTTAAATCCCTTGGCACAACTCCCTGCCGGGAGCTTGCAGCAGGAGGCTCTGGGGTTTTTTAGGAGGAGGCTCTGGGGTTTTTTAGGAGGAGGCTCTGGGTTTAGGAGGGTGTTGCAGAAGGGCGCTGTGCGGTAGCACCTCGAGCAGAGTTTTCCAGCCCTGAGGCTCCGGGACGCGGCTCCGGGCAGGGGTGCGGGACCCGCCGCTGACCCGCCGCCTCCTGACCTTGGCCGCCGTTCCCCTCCCCTGCGGACGGGGGCTTGGGTGATCCCGTTCTTCTGCTCTGCCCTGCGCAGCCTTTGGGATGGCTGCCGGTTTTCCCGGGGGGAATCTCCCTGCGGGGTGCCAGCGCCGGGTGCGTTTGCGGGTCAGACCCTGCTTGCGGGCACCCACGGGTGCTGGGACACCCACAACCCCCCCTGGTTCCCCCGGCTCCCGCAGGATTCAGCACAGGGAGTCGCAGGAGCAGGGTCTGTGGTTTGTGACCCCCCCGATGCCACCCTGCTCCGTGGCCGTGGGATCCCCCTGGGGTCTGGCTGGGGTCTCGCATCTCCTCCCGCTGCAGAGCAGCCACGCTTTGCTTTCGCCTTCCGAGCCAGCGCCCGCCCAGCGCTTGGCACCGAGCAGCCACCAAACCGTGAAACTGCCCATAAAGAGTCAGGAACCCTGCTCCTGCCTTCGCCCTCCGGGAAAACTCCGGCCGGGAAAGAGCTGCAGCCCTAGCTCGGCCCTGGGTGGGCTCTGCCTCTGTTCTCCCTGGAGACGCACTGGGAGCATGAGCCCCCTCCTATGTGAGCGATGCAACCCCCCCTCCCTGCATCCTCATTGCAGGAAAGCAATGAAAATAGTCTGCTTTTACTTATTTACTTTATTATATTGCCCCTCTCCCCCCCAAGCTGAGCAAAGCAGGTGAATTTCTAACTGCAAAGCACAATGCCCCTGCCCTCCCCAGCACTGCCTGCCAGCACGGACGGCTGCAGGAAGCACGCAGATTTATCCTGTGCTATCAATCTTTAAAGCTTCAGTCTTCATTTCCTCTTTCCAAAGCCCATCCTTCCCCTTTCCGAGCTCCTTTCCCTACCCTGAACCCCCGGTCTCGCCTCCTGTGGCTGCCCGTGCTGGCGTGGGAGGGGACAGGGTGCCAGCTGTGCCCTGCCTGGGTGTCAGCAAGGATGCCCAGCACCCACCAAGAGCTGCCGAGCCTTATAAATCTCTTCCCCTGACACCTCCGGGGCACTGGTTAGTGTCTGGGGACAGTGATGCTGTGCAGATGGTGTCACACGGTGCGGTGCCCATTTCCTCACCGTCGGAGCGGGGGTTTATCCCCCACTGATGCAGATCACGGGCTCCCCAGCACCTCTGCAGCCCGGGCAGGATGGATTTTGCCCACCCTGTGTTTTAATCCCCGGAGCACACCATGCCCCAGGGCTGCAAGGACAGCTTTGTGACACCCAGGGGACACGGAGCAGCCCATGCACTTGAAGCATCCCCACGTTGGGGACAAGTCTGCCCTGCTGCCTCCCACCTGAAGCGTTGCTGGGCACAGCGGGCAGATGTTCCCCTTCTGCCTGCCTGCTCCCTGCCTGCTGATGGTTTGCATAAGGCAGGAAATGTCACCAACAGGCTCCGGGCCACCATGCTCCTTAAAACCCTCCTCTTAGCAACCCACCTGCACCACGCCTGCCCTGAAATCCTTAGGGATGCCTGGGGATGGGGGTGCCAGCATGCACTTGAAGAACCCCCCCCAACTGTGTTTCATAGGGCAGGGAGCACGCCCAACCCTTCTAATCCTCCCCCAACCCCTCTCATCTCCCCAGCAGCTGGCTCTCAACCTCCATGGTTTTGGGATGGGAGAATGGCTCTGTGCTTGGGGTCCCCAAGCCCCCACCCGTGTGTTCCCCCTGTTCTCTGGGACACTCATGGGCTGATGAACACCACCAGCCCCAGTGTTAATGAGTAGTGGTGCTGGGAGTGGGCTGCTGCCTGCCAGCGGGATGGAAGCCACAACCTTTCCACCTGCTTGGCCAGCACTCGGGTCCTGCTGGCTCCTCTGTGCCCACCCCTGCCTGCAACTGAGTCACCTCATTTCTGGTGAATTAGGGCAATAAACTGTAAAATGGTGATTACTTGGGTTTTTTGGCAGCGGCGCACGGGAGCAATGACTTGGGTTGTCCCCAGGGAGGAAGCGGGGTCAGAGCATCGTGGTGACTGCCAGTAGCCCGTGACACACGCTGGTCACCCTTCACACCCTCTGCATCACTTGGGGTGTCCCTGGGGATGTCCCCATCCCTGTGGAGGTGTCAGGACTGCGGGTGCAGCCCAGGGCTGGAGGAGGTGGTTGTGGCCCCGCTCCCAGAGCGTGCAATGGGACCGTGGGTGCCTGGAGCTGTTTCGGGGAAAGGGTGGGCTTTGTTTGTCCTTCACCTTCCTATTTGGAAGAGGAAAGCCACTCAGCTGCCAGCAGGATGTTGTGGCCGGACTCACTCAGGGCTGTGTTTCCCCAGGCTGGGAGTGAAGCTGAGGTCACCATGTGCCTGCACCCATGGCCAAAGTCACCCGCTGAAGCCTTTGGGTATCCCCAAAGCCCTGGGGTATCCCTACAAGGGGCACCTTTGAGGTCCCCCCACTTCTGGGAGCTTTGGTCACCCATGACCGTGAGAGCCCTGTGGGGTTGGGGCCAGGGGGTGGTCGGTGACACTGATGGGGCCATGCCATGTCCTTCCAGCACGGGGAGCAGTGACCCATACTGCATTGTGAAGATCGACGATGAGGCCATCATCAGGTGAGTGGCTCTGTGTCCCTGCCTGGTCCCCAGACCTGCTGGCACAGCCAGCTCCTGATGGGTTCCTCCATCTGCCCTGCTGTGGGCACAATATTATTGCTATTTATTGCTATTTATTGCTATTTATTGCTATTTATTGCTATTTATTGCTATTTATTGCTAGCCCCTGCTTTGGGCTGAGCCACTCCTGCAGACACAGACCATGATGTATAGCAGCTCATGGCCACCACCTATGACTTGCCAACCCAGAGCCACAGGACAGGGACCTATCCCCTGCCCCAGCTGAGGGTCCAAAACCATGGATGCTGCCACCAGTTCAGCTGGGGCTGGGGAGATGGGGAGTGCCCCAGCAAGGGAGCCCTGTCCCCTCTGTCACTGGTGCCATCTACTCTGCAGGACTGCCACGGTGTGGAAAACGCTGTCCCCATTCTGGGGGGAGGAGTATGAGGTGCATCTCCAGCCCAGCTTTCACAGCATCTCCATCTACGTGATGGATGAGGATGCACTCAGGTACAGGCAGGTCGGCTGTGGGGCACCAGGGGCTTGGTGTGGGCACTCAGAGATTGCTGGCTTTGGTTGCCTCCCTGCTCAACCCCATAGCAGACACTGGAGAATCCACACCTGTCCATGCCAGCTTGGGCTTTGGGACACAAATGGGTGACATTATTTCCTGAGATCATTTTCCAGCTGGCAGCAAAGGGTGGCAGATGTGCTCCACGGGGACAGACACACGGTGGTGGCCCAAGCCCAGGCCACTGGGGCACCTTTGTCACCCCCAGACATGGGCAGGGCTGTCCCCCATGGGGGACTGACCCCACACCGTGTCCTGCTCCCCACTTGTGTTTTCCAGCCGCGATGACGTTATCGGGAAGGTCTGCATCACCCGGGACATGCTGGCAGAGCACCCCAAGGGTAGGGGACCCATCTCCCACCCCTGCCATGAGCTGGTCCCAAGGCCCCCCTGGTGACCCCTCTGTGAGGGTACCCCCTCCTCCCACAGGCTACAGTGGCTGGGTGAGCCTCAGCGAGGTGGACCCTGACGAGGAGGTGCAGGGGGAGATCCACCTGCGGGTGGAGGTCCAAGGCAGCCCGGGGGGCCGACAGCTGCTGTGCTGCACCGTGCTGGAGGCCAGGTGAGGAGGGGACACGGGTGGCAGGGAGCTGGGACACACCTGGTGAATCTTGGCTGCTCTGTGGCTCGGTTTCCCCACTCTATTGGGGTCTCCTCAGTTGTCCTCCCTTGAGTATAGAGCATCTTCCCCACCACCCAGCAGCTGATGGGTGTCCTGGGACAGGGTCCACCTTGTCTGCTGGGCTTTAGGGCGTGCATCTCAAGGTGCTGGGAAACCAAGGAAGGGGGTGGGTGCCCAAAGGTATTTTGAGAGGGTACAGGCAAAGTCCTGCTCTTCTTGACAGGGATTTGGCCAGGAAGGACCGGAATGGTGCCTCTGACCCCTTTGTCCGCTTGCGCTACAACGGGAAGGTGCAGGAGAGCACCGTGAGTACAACTTCAGGTTATTGTCCTCCCCAACCTGCTGGTGAGGGTGAAATCATAGAATCATGGAATTGTTTTGGTTGGAAAAGACCTTTAAGATCATGAAGTCCAGCCGTTAACACAGCCACTGCCAGGGCCACCACTGCCCCATGGCCCTCAGCACCACATCTCCACGGCTTTGAGATCCCTCCAGGGATGGGGACTCCACCCCTGCCCTGGGCAGCCTGGGCCAGGCCCTGACAGCCCTTTGGGGCAGGAATTGTTCCCAATATCCAACCAAAACCTCCCCTGGGCAGCTTGAGGCCGTTCCCTCTTGTCCCATCACTTGTTCCTTGGGAGAAGAGACCGATCCCCCTGGCTCCAGGCTCCTCTCAGGGGGTTGCAGAGAGCACAAGGTCTCCCCTCAGCCTCCTTCTCTCCAGACTGGAAAGCCCAGCCCTGGTCCAGCCTTGTCCCTGGCATCCCCAGCTTGGTGTCCCTGGGGGGTGTCAGTGAGGGGGGGTGAAGCCGTTGTTGCCTTTGCAGGTGGTCAAAAAGTCCTGCTACCCCCGCTGGAACGAGACCTTTGAGTTCGAGCTGGCCGAGCCAGCTGGGGAGAAGCTCTGTGTGGAGGTGTGGGACTGGGACCTCGTTGGCAGGAATGACTTCCTGGGCAAGGTGAGCCCCCAAACCCTGTACCTGCTGCTGGGGTCCTGCCTGGCTGCCTGCCTGACCCCTTCCTGCATTCCCTCCCCTCCCAGGTGGTCTTCAGCGTCCAAGGGCTGGAGGTGGCCGGGCAGGAGGAGGGCTGGTTCAGGCTGCGGCCAGAGAAGTCCAAGCCGAGGGAGGACGAGTGAGCCTGACACGGGGGCGTTGTGGTGTGCTGGGGTGGTCCCAGTGCCCACGGGGGTGTTGGGGAGGGGGTTATTCCTGGGAAGCATCATCCCTTTGGAAAGGCACTTCCTGGAAATGCCATTGTCTGGAAGTGGGGAACAAGTGCAATGGAGCCCCACCTGCCTGCCCAGGCTGTTGGACCACCTCCTGCTCGGTCAAGTAGTCCATCACCCCCTCCATCACCCCCTCCATCACCCCCTCCATCACCCCCTCCATCACCCCCTCCATCACCCTGTGTCCCTGCAGGCACCAAAGCAGCCTGGGCTCACTGCAGCTGCAGGTGAGGCTGAGGGATGAGACAGTGCTGCCCTCCCACTGCTACCAGCCCCTGGTTCAGCTCCTGTGCCAGGAGGTGAAGTCGGAGCACCAGGTGAGAGGTCCATGCAAAGCCCTGCTGGGGCACCCACCTTCCTCCAGCTCTTTGCTGGGATGTGTCTCCCTCGGGCCATCACGTTGTGGTGCCTTTTCCCACCAGGATGGACAAGTGCACCTGGTCACCCTCCTGGATGAAACCATCACAGCTGAGTGCAGGCAGGAGGTTGCCGTCAACTTGGTCAAACTCTTCCTGGGCCAAGGGCTGGTCAAGGAGTTCCTGGACCTGCTCTTCAAGCTGGAGCTGGCCAAGCCCTGTAAGGCTGGAGTGGGGAACAGGGCCAGAGGCTTCCAACAATCGCTTGGGACTGCAAAACCTCCGGGCCCTTGTGTGGTGATTTTTTTGGGAGTGATGGTTGAGGTTCAGCCATCACAATGTGCTCTGTGTGGGAACCTGTTGGGTTCACCCTGAGCTGCTCACAGGCTGAGGTTGGCTGAGGTTGGTGGAGGAGCAGGTGGTCTGAGGTCAGGAAATGCCCATAACTCCCATGGAAATGGCTGGGGGTGGAGGGCACAGCCCCTGTAGATGTCCCCTATGATCGCAGCTGTCCAGTGGGTGACCTGTGGCCATTCCCCAGGCCATAGACCTTCTTCTGTTTTGCAGGTGAGCCCAACACTTTGTTCCGAGGCAACTCCCTGGCCTCAAAGTCGATGGAGTCTTTCCTCAAGGTGCCACACCACTCAAAACCTGCTCTTCACAGGTCACCCTGGCTCTGGGCTGTCCTCACTGGGGCTGGTTCCTGGGGCAGCACTGGTGGGGCTGTGTCTTTCCCTGGGGATGGGAGGTTGGAGAAAATCCCCTGGGTTACCCTTACTGGGGAGTCTGGGGGTGCCCAACCTGTGGCCATGCCCCCCCCCACCACTGTCCCCTGCATGGTCCCTTGGCAGGTGACAGGGATGCCATACCTGCACGCCGTCCTGGGACCTACCATCACCCGCGTGTTTGAGGAGAAGAAGTACGTGGAGCTGGACCCCGGCAAGGTGGAGATCAAAGATGTTGGGTAAGGGACACTCAGGGTGGTGGGGCAGGGGTGACCTGGCCGGGGACTGAGGGTGCTGGTGCCTGCAGGTGCTCGGGGCTGCACCGTGTGCAGACGGAGGGTGAAGTGATCGAGCAGGGCCGCCAGCATCTCCAGTCCTACCTGGGCGAGCTGCTGGATGCCATCGTGAAGTCAGCCCTGGCGTGTCCCCCCATCATCCGCGCTGCTTTCCGGCAGCTCTTCCAGCGCGTTGGGGAGCGCTTCCCCCAGCACCAGGTTGGGCTCAAACAGGGGGACAGGGGCCACTGGGTACAGTCCCCAGCATTGGTCGGTGGGGTCCCCTCTTGGGCATGGGGGCAGCCCCCCGGGATGGGGCGCAGGGGGACAGCGGGGCCATGCTGCACCCAAGCACCAACGCTGGTGCTGGCAGCCAGCCCTCGTGTCCCTGGTGCACCAATGTATGGTGGTGCCTGGGGGTGTCCCATGCTGGGACAGACCCTCACGTCTGCCCCTGTTTGGGTTGGCTGCAGCACACCAAGTTTGTGGCTGTCACCGGCTTCCTCTGCCTCCGCTTCTTCTCGCCAGCCATCATGACACCCAAGCTCTTCCACCTGCGGGACACCCATGCCGACGCGCGCACCAGCCGCACGCTGCTGCTCCTGGCCAAGGTGGGACAGAGGGGACACCAAGGAGGTGGTGGTGTCACCCAGGTGGGGCTCTGGGGTACCTGGCTGCTTCCTGTGGTGGAGGGCTGGGTCCACCACCACCAGTGACACCACCCGTGGGTCTCCAGGCTGTGCAGATGGTGGGCAACATGGAGCTGGCAGCTGGGCGGGCCAAGGAGACCTGGCTGGCCCCGCTGCTGCCCGCCCTGCAGCAGGGCATCACCCAGATGAAGGACTTCATCACCCAGCTGGTGGGGATGGAGGAGGAGAAGGAGGAAGATGAGGGGCAGCCGCTGGGCTCCCCCACTGCCGTGGTGAAGGAGGGGCTGCTTTTTGTCCACAAGACACGGGGCAAGGGGCCCCTGCTCACCGCCACTGCCAAGAAGCTCCACTTCTGCCTGACTGGGGAGGCCCTCAGCTTCAGCAAGAGCCCCAGTGCCGAGGTGGGGGGGTGAAGGGGGCGGTGGGGGTGGTGGCAGGGTGGGTGGCACTGACTCCCTGTGCCATGTCCCATCAGCGAAGCGGCACCATCGCCCTGGCTGACATCCTCGCTGCCGAGAAGGTGGAGGAGAAGAGCTTCGGGAGCTCCAACGTCATGCAGGTGGTCTACGTGGGCACGGGTGGACAGCAGGAGACAGCTTACCTCCAGTGCAAGGTGGGATAGGGACATGGGGGACACACAGGCACCCCCCGAGGGGTGTCCCAGCCCCTCACTGTCCCCGCAGTGTGTCAACGAGCTGAACCAGTGGCTGTCAGCCCTGCGCAAGGTGTGCGGCAACAACCCCCGCGTCCTCCGCGCCTACCACCCCGGCGTCTTCCGTGGGGACAAGTGGAGCTGCTGCCACCAGAAAGAGAGGACAGGTACTGCTGAGGGCACCCGGGACCTCCGTGGGGGCCGCTGGTAGGGTCCCACCCACCATGGTGGTGGCCAAGGAGGCCAACAGCACCCTGGCTGGTACCAGCCATGGGGGGGCCACCAGGAGCGGGGCAGGGATCGTCCCCCTGTGCTCGGCACTGCTGAGGCTGCACCTGGAACCCTGGGGTCAGTGCTGGGCCCCTCACACCAAGAAGGACATTGAGGGGCTGGGGGTGTCCAGAGAAGGGAATGGAGCTGTGGAAGGCGCTGGAGCCCCAGTGTGAGGGAGCTGGGGGTGCTCAGCCTGGAGAGAAGGAGCTGAGGGGAGACCTTGTGCTCTCTGCACCCCCTGAGAGGAGCCTGGAGCCAGGGGGGGTCTCTGCTCCCAAGTCACAAGTGATGGGACAAGAGGGAACGGCCTCAAGCTGCCCAGGGGAGGTTTTGGTTGGATATTGGGATCAATTCCTTCCCCAAAGGGCTGTCAGGGCCTGGCCCAGGCTGCCCAGGGCCCCATGCCTGGAGGGATCTCAAAGCCGTGGAGATGTGGTGCTGAGGGCCATGGGGCAGTGGTGGCCTTGGCAGTGCTGGGTGAACGGTTGGACTGGGTGATTTTTAAAGTCTTTCCCAGCCGAACCTGTGCCCTGGTCACTGATGCCCCCCTGTCCCGCAGGGCTGGGCTGTGACCGGACCCGGCACGGCGTCACCCTGCAGGGCTGGACTGACCCCCTGGACCCCGCAGCCGAGGCTCAGCGGCTCTTCCAGCACCTCCAGGGCCTCCGAGGGACCCTCAGGTGAGCCCCTGCCCCGGGGGGACCCCCCTGCACCCCCACCTCCTGCCAAGGGCCCCTCCCTCTCCCCCACTCTCCCCAGGGAAAAGTACTGGGAGCTGCTGGAGCCGGAGGATGCCCGGGATGGCCCTCGGGGTGAAGGTGGGTTCTGAGGGTGGGGGTTGGGACATGTCCCTGGGGGGGTGGGGTGCAGGGTCTCACTGCTGTCCCATCCCCCCACAGGTGCCCCCCTGCCCGAGGGGCTGAGCCGGCTCCTGGGGGTGCTGGAGGAGCTGGAGAGCTGCCACCAGCGGGCACAGCCCCCGGCCCCCCCGGCCCCCACCCTGCTGCAGCTGCAGACATGAGGGCCCTGGAGCCACCCCCCAACCAGGGCTGGGGTCCCCGTGCCTCGGGGACCGTGGTGGTGACAATAAAGGCACTTTGTACCCTGCAGCCCTGTCCTGTCCATCTGTGGTGGGGACGCTGGTGGTCTGGGAG
>VZRW01010879.1:60790-77870 GCA_013398125.1 Aegotheles bennettii | reverse complement strand
GGGGGGAGACCCCAGGGAGCCGCACGGTACCGCCTGGGCCTCCCACCCCGGCCCCCGCGGCCTCCCAGGCTGTGTCGAGTTACCCCCGAGGGGGTAACGAGCCGCCTGCCTCCCCTCAGGATCACCATCAACAAGGACACGAAGGTGCCCAACGCCTGCCTCTTCACCATCAACAAGGAGGACCACACGCTGGGGAACATCATCAAGTCGTGAGCAGGGGAGGGGTAAATTGGGGGGAGTGGGGGGCTATTTTTGTGGGGTTTATTTTCCTCAGAAAGTTGTGCTAAGTGTTTTCAGGTCAGGGCAGAGCAACTCTGCCATTCATAACACCCTGTGTGGTGGAAAAGCCCATCAGAAATGCGACTTTTTATGTTTTTAATATCAAACCCACTTGTGTTTGTGCTGCCTGGTTGCTCACGGCCGATTCCTCCCCTTGCAGGCAGCTGCTGAAGGACCCCCAGGTGCTGTTTGCAGGGTACAAGGTCCCGCACCCACTGGAACACAAGATCATCATCCGTGTCCAGACCACCCCCGATTACAGCCCCCAGGAAGCGTTCACCAACGCCATCACGGATCTGATCAGTGAGCTCTCCCTCCTGGAGGAGCGCTTCAGGGTCAGTTGGTTTCTTTATCCATTAAAATATTCAACCTTCTTGCAATTAAAAGTGAAACTTTGGTTCTGTTAAGGGTAGGGTTTAGTGGTGGGCTTGGCAGTCGATGGTTGGTGAACTTGAAGGTCTCTTCCAACCAGAGTGATTCTCTGAAACCAAGGGACCAGTGTAGCTCAAGAGCTGCTGGTTTAGGTTGATAAATTCATAAAAGCCACCAGCAGTGTTTTATTTGTCTCCTGTCAAGGCACAGTGGAGCCTGGGTGCTCTCAGGGGTTATTTTATGCCTGGGGAGGGGTCACTGGGTGCTCGCTAATTCCTTAAGTGGGCACCACTGGTTTTCTCACAGTCTTACTGCTGTGGAAAACTGTTGTCTAGTCTTCCAAGTGCTTTTCTTTTTATTTCTTCTGTGAAAACTCAAGAGTGAAGGGGGTGTTTGGGGTTTTTTTTTCACTCATTCTTATTGCTTCTGCTTAACTGTGCAATTGGATTTATTTAGCCTGATTTTTGAGAGTTAATCTGCCTGCAAGGTTACTCAGACAAAACCAGGGGTGACTGGAGTATGCTGTCCCTCCAGTGTGCTCTATGCTGATAAAAGGTAACTAGGCATCAATTTTTAATAGATTTTGTTTTTAATTTGAGTATTATTTATGTGTGGAGCTTTCCACTGTGGGGTGTGGCGGTTCTTGTGTCTCACAAAGACTGGTATGAACGTTAAAACCACTCTCCTGCAGCTCAGCACTGGTTCCTCTCTTAGTGTGTGTGTTTTTTGCTTGTTTTACAGGTTGCTATTAAAGACAAACAAGAAGGAATTGAGTGAAGTCACCCCATTTCAAGCAGATTGTACTGCTGAGGCAGAAGGATGTGTCTGTGTTCATGTCTCAACCTTCGTTCGTGTTTAGTTTTTGACAGCAGCGGCACTGGTTTGAGGGTTGTTCTGTACCAGGAGGTGTATCTCAGCTGAGCTGATGGATAAGTCATTAAAACAATTTCTACTTTTCTAATTGGAGCCTTAAGGCAAATATTTGTACTGGGCTGCTGGTGCATTTATTGTGGGTGTGCTTCCAGAGTGAGAGCTGCGGGGCGACAGCGGGAGGCGAACCCTCGGCTTTGCCTTCCCAAAAAGTCTCAGCACTGCCAACTGCACTGGTGTGTTGTTTTATTAAGTGTCATTTCTATAAAACAAATGCACAAATTGTGAAACAGTAAAAGAAAGCGGATGTTTACAATGACTTGATGAGTTTAACAAACTCTTTACCTTTTTTTCTCTCTTGCACGGAATAGCTGGTCTAGAAAACGTCATGGTTACATGGGTAACAGTCACTAATACTGCACTAGGTCAAAGCACGGGAATGAATCTCTGTTACAAGGAACTATGACTTCTTCCAAATCGCTGTTACGTTCACACTAGTTAGAACAACAAGGTAAGTAAAAGTAGGGTCTGACACCACATTGTTTACTAGGACTTCGCTCAGCTGCTCCCCGTTTGCTCGAAGCTCCGGCCACTGGAGAATCTACGAGGAGAACAGAGATTGGGTAGGAAAGAGGGTGGTAGATTGAGGTTGGATATAAGGAAGAAGTTTTTCACCGTGAGTGTGGTGAAACACTGGCACAGGTTGCCCAGAGAGGTGGTGGATTCCCCATCCCTGGAGATGTTCGAGGCCAGGTTGGATGGGGCTCTTGAGCAACCTGGGATGTCCCTGCCCATGGCAGGGGAGTTGGGCTCTATCATCTTTAAGGTCCCTTCCAACTCAAGTGATTCTGTGAAAGGAGCAGTGGGAAAGTGGGAGGTTATTAATGACTGGTTTGTGTGCGTTTCTGTGGAATCTGCTTCCCTACCCACTGGGGGAAGCTGAATGAAAAGGTGCTTCGCTTTTCCGAGGGATGTGGTGCAGCTTTATGGCACTCCTGAAGGAACAGGGCTTAACACAGAGACTCAATTAGAAAGGAGACAATGAAAGCAGCTTGGTGGCCAGTATGCAGAAAGCTTATGGAGCACTAGGTTATGTTGTATGTGTGTATGATGACAGCTCACAAACAGGCTCTGGAGGGAGATGTGTGTGCCCTCATGCAAGGGCACAGCAACTGCCCAAAAGAAAAGGATGGCATGAGCTTACAGAAGCACTGAGCCCATTCCTCTCTGCAGTTCTGCCAGGGAATGACCACTCCTGTTCCCTCCTCTCAGCCCATCAGGGAAATGGTGTCCAGATGCCTGCATTGTCAGGCTTCCCAGTTTAACCACTGATATTTTTACCAAGGGCCCTTGTAGGAGAAGCTGCCAGGCTGCAGAATGCAGGAGCAGACAGCCATGCTTTACAGCTCCTACTTCTAGCACAGTTGTGTTTGTGTGAGATTTGAACCATGGCCTTGGTCATGCTCCAGAGATGGTTGCTTTTAACTACTCGTGAGTGTTGGGTCAAGAAAACCTGTGGTGTGCTCCAGTGTGAATGTGCTCAGCAGGCTGGGGACAGCTCAGCCCCAGGGTACCTGGAGCCCTACCTGTGTGGGAGGGATCCTCTTGTCAGAGCGTTTCCCCTTTGCAGAGCTCCACGCCGTGGTGTAGTTTGAGAGGTTGTACATCCACACACTTCCATTCTCATCGCCACAGAACACGTAGGCTTTTGCTGTAAGACCAAAAGAAGAAGATGGAAAACAAGTGTGGAAGGGAGAGTCGGCTCCCTCTGTACGCCTAAGCTCAAGGGAGTGCTGTAGGATCCCTGAGCAGGTCAGCTCTCAGCAAAATTCTACGTCCAGCACAAATACATTAATCCACCTTGCTCTGAGAAAAGTTAATTAATTTAAAGATAAATCAGGTAACTTTTCTGCACTGCAGTGATAAATGTTTTGGCGTGTCTTCTGTCCTTTTCAGACTTTTGGTTTTGGAAAGTGGCAATCAGAGCAGGTTTGTTTATTCCTTCTTAGCCTTAAAAGCCTGTGTGTGGGATTCCCAGCCCTTTCCCTCAGGCCCAGTAAAGCATTACAATGGCTCCAGGAAAGTGATGGGGGCGGAGCCCTCAGCTCTACGTGCTGGGAAGGTCCATATGAGGCTGACCTTGGTGTAGCATAGCAAGCCTGAGCTGTTCCCCCACTGCACAGCAGACAGCACCGCTGCATTTATGTTATATCATTTATATACAGCTGGTGCTGCCGTGCAGGGAGTTGAGGGCTCTTGTGGCCTCTGCCTCTCACTACAGGCTCCTCTGACAGGTACCAAGGTGCTGCCTACCTGGGCAGGTGCTGAGTGTCAGGTAGGACAGGTCTGTCTTGGACCACTCCAGCTCAGCCAGCATCACTGCGGATACCGTTCGCTGGCAGCCCTTCGCCTTGGCATCGAAAGACCGACTCCAGCTCCACAAGTATATGCATCCCGGTTTAGAGCTCTTGGAAACTGGGGAAGAGAAAAGGGAGAGGCTGTGTCAGGTGCTGAGAAGTGAAATGGTGAAGGTGGTCCATCCATAAAATGGCTTGTAAGATGTGGGACCTGATACCAGCAGCATTTCTACCTCCTTTACCTTATTGCAGGATAACTGAAGGCTGCAGAGGGATTTTCAGTCCCATGCTTATGTTCTTGGACTGTAGAACAAGCATAAGCCACTCCAAAAGACCCAGCCCATGCTTTAAACACTCTCCCAGATGTGGGAACCCCCAATTCCCCTAAAAAAAAGTACTGCTGCCCCCAGCACTGGAGCAGGAGGGACCTTGACTCTCCTCTACTGTGGCACTGCTTGGCCAAGCCTGCTCCTGGGAATGGGTCAATCTGACTTCCAGTCTGGCTCAGACACAGGTTTGCACCTCTAGCCTGTGTTTTGGGGAAAGATAAGCGACTCTGGAAACATCTCCATTCTGTGTAGCCCCCAAAAAGCCAAAGAAGAGACACCCACCCCTCATTCAGCCCCTCTGCTCCTCCCAGGGCCTCAGCCTGCCCCAGGCTGTAGTGCCTGACTGTTGGATTTGGCTGTTGTGTTCATACTCACCGACGACATCATCATTCAGAAAAGCCAAACCATCAACCCTGTGCGACGACGTCATGGCCCCATCCTCATCAGGAAACTGGAACATGGCTTCAAAAGGCCTAGAGCAGGGGGGAAGGGGGACGTGAGTCCAGGCCTGAAAGGGCAGCAGTGGGAGGGCGCCAGGTGCAGCAGCCAGGAAGGAATTCACGTGGGAATGAGTCTCCTGGCAAACTGATCAATTCCCACTTGAACTTGGGTCTTTCAGCCACTCAGGTTTATTGATGGAGCAATGCCCGTTTGCTTAAGTGACTGCTGTTTGCCTTCATCTGTTGTTGCAGGCACCAGGGTTAGTGCGTGTCACCAGGGCATGACTCTGCTTGCTTCACTCTCCTGATTGTTTTCCGTGCTCCCCCAGAGTGCCCGTTTCCTGGGTAACCTCACGTACCAGCAGCAGGGCAGGCCTCACTGGGAGGCTGGAATGCCAGCCAAGAATTTATCCTCCTTTACACTACTTCAGGATGATGTGCCTGTAAGTTCTGGGCTGTTGTGTTACACCCATGCCAGCCTGCCTTCAGGTCAACACCTGCAGACTGCTCGCAGCAGTACAGGACTCAGGACTGCTGGCTTTGAGCACCCCTTTAGAATTAACTCTGATCATTTTCTTGCTGCTGTGGGGAGGATGTTTTCAGTTTGGTGGGACACACTGCTTTTCTTGCTCAGACCCCCCCCTCGGTTAGAAATAAAGCCTTTGTTAGGACTACCCCTTCTCGTTATGAAAAGCAAATGCACGCCCACCAACTTTTGGTTCTCACCTGTTTTTTTGTTCCTTATCCAGTTTTATATCCCAGGCGAAGCAGCCGTCTTCACAGCCAGCCAGCAGGTACTGATCAGGGCAGGGGGGGACCAGGGCAAGCCGCAAGGGAATAGAGAGCGTTTCCAGCACCAGCAGCTGGCTAAAAAAACAGGATAAAAAGAGAACAAGCAGTTAAGTTGTGCTGCGAAGTGATAGCTACAGGCTCCTGGAGTGGCCACATCTGGTTTTTGAACCTTTACCTTGCTTTGAAATTGTAGTCACAGTCTGGAATCCCAATATCCCAGAGTGCAATTCGCTTGTCATAGGATGCAGCTGTGGGACACAGAAGAGAAGCAGGTAGTGACACCGCTGCTCCTCTGGCTCTTCTCATGCTAGCTGGCAATTCTACCTGTGGCACAGGCTGAGACACTCTAAGCCTGTGGCATCAGAGAGCTCGTTAAAGCACAGCAGCAGTCACCCAGGCTCCTGGCTCAACACCACTGCACAGACAGCATCAAACATGCACACTCAGTACTCTGCATTCTTATCCTGGGCTCTAGGAGGAGCAGATAAAGTTTGTTTCCCAATGCCCATCACGAAGCTGTGGCTCCACAGGGTCATGTTTCTGGTCGTGGGTTCTAAAATATGAGCTTCGACCTCTACTCTCAGGCAGATGCCACTTCATTCCACATCTCCACAGCTTACTGTGCTCACAGCCAGAGCAGCTCCCACTGGGAAGGGCAGGCACTGATGTGAAGGGTGAAAGACACTGACTGTCTTTGTCAGCAAGCTGATACGCTGGTAGCACAAACAACCCTAAGAGATTACTCAGAGTAATCTGGATCTTGATCAGATGGTCCCTCAAACCCAGAGTAAAGAGGTTAGAGCAAAGACTCTCACTTTACTACTATACATTTTTCTATGCTATACAATGAGCTATGCTGGCCATACCCATATAGGATCTGCTGTCAGCCTCCTTACCCCTAAAGATACCCAGGTTTTAAAAAATTTCATGGTTGAAACAACACTCCAACCCCTCCAGGATGTGGGTAATTGTAGGGAAGAGAAACAATGTGCTGTGGGGTGCAGGTGTGGCCAGGCTGGCTCAGAGCCAGCTCACTTCACAGCCCTGACAATGCAGCTGCCATTTGGAACACAATGGTTCACTTCCCACCAGTCCATAAGCCTCAGCCTCTGTGGGCCCTACTGTGGCAAAGCTCTCAAAGGTCTGTATCAGGACCTGAATAAAAATTTCTGACAAGGCTCAAAAAGATTTACTCAAAAGCAATTAAGTGCATAGTTTTGCTTGTTGGAAAAAACAAAATCCAGCAGCCCATTATGTGCTGCTTTGCCTCTGTTGCACACTGGGTGAGAGCCCTGCTCCTGCCTGGACCCCAGCAGCCTGCTCTGCCTCTCATTCTTCTTACGCACCCCTGTGGAACAGACCCACTACTGGGCTTGTTTATGGCTAATGCGAGCATGACAGCCACCCTGAGAGCTACCAAGAGAGAAATGGGAGCTGCTGCACCTCAGCTAAAGGCTCTGTGCTGGAAATCATGTGTACCTTCTGCAGCTGACTGCTTATGAGACCAACAACACTGTCCCCATAACATCTGCCCGTGCTTCGTGTAGGTGTGTGCGGTCCCTACCCACACCTGCCTGCACTGTGACAATCCCCCTTGTCAAGGAAGCCCAGCCTGTTCTACACCAGGTCCTAAAGCTGAAGAGATTCTGAAGCAGACTTACTGAAGAGGTGAGTTTCTTGAGTTGGGCTGAAGCAGACAGTAGCAATGGGCTTTTTATGAGCCTTTATCTCTCCGTAACAGAAGTCAGCTGCCACGTGGATCAGTTTGACGATCCCTCTCCTCCCAGCAGCCGCCAAGATATTGTGAGATTTTTTCCGACTGTCACTGATAACCATTGTGAGGGTTGTCCATGCAACACTGAAAAACTCCTAGGATAGAAAGAAACCAAGGATAGCATGAAGGAGACCAGCCAGCAGGATGGCTGTTAGCTCAGAGATAAGGGAACTATCACGAGAGCTATTCAGGTGAAATGACACGACTATTCCAGCCAGAGCATCAAATCTCAAAACAACCCTCAGAACAGAAATTATCAAAACAGGATGTTTATTCCTCTCTGCTGCCAAGCAGCCTGGATGCATGTACGTATGCCTGCATGAGGAGAAGAGAGGCAGACTAATCTTTTGAACTAGAACAAAAAAAAACAGGCTAAAAGAACAAGAAATGTTTACTGACTTATCTTTGTCCTTTTAAGACCTGTCCACACTTTCTTGAAACACTTTCAGAACTCTCTGTAGTATATATAATGTATACATGTATAACAGATGATGGTATTTCCATTCAGTGCCTACTCTTCCCACTCACAACCTACCTCTGTAGCCACCTTGTACTTTTTCAGCACCGTCCCCGTCTCACAATCAATGAGACAGACCGATTCCCCTCCACATGTTGCCACGGTTCTGGAGGAGCTCACAATGGGATCTGAAAGGTGAAAAGAAGAGGTGAGGAGTTCCCAGGTTCACGGATAACACGTGTAGACTGCAGCTTATCACTGCCTGGTGCTCTCCCAGTCTCCTGTTCTCAAAGTCAAAGAAGGAGGATGTAAGCAAGTCTCTTCCTGACACGGAGACCACAGCTTGAAGGAGCAGGGGTCCGCTGGGATTCCAGAGCCGGGTGGTTCTGGGAATCCTGCAGACCTCTTTAAGAGCTCACCTTTCCTGGCTCCACAGTCTAGCAATGGCTCGAAGACACAGGACCAGAGCTGCGTTTTAAAATCCTCACGGCTGTTGCCTTTACTGTGACACTGAAGAAAATGCAATGGCTCTGCACTGACATCCTCCTACAATAAACCATCCACATTTAGACAATTCATTCCCCTGACAGTGGTTTGCCTCCGATTGCCTTGACAGGACCCTCTACTGAACACAGCAATCTGAGTTAAACTGAAGTGTTTTTCAGCCCTTCTGTGCTACAGAGAATAGCAGAGACTGAGGTGTCACCAATGCTCGAGGCTCCTAAACCAGCAGGCCACTGTTTAGAGAAGATGTGCACAGCAGACCCCAGCAGTGAACCCCATTTCCTGCTGCAGAGAAACGTGAAAAACCCTTCAGATCCCCACTGGTCTGAGCTGAGGGAGAAACACCTTTCCCCATTCAGCCATCAGTTTGACCTGAGAGCGAGTCATGCCAGCCCCATTGCTAAGAACAGGCTTTCAGTGCATCACCTCAGAACGCTGGTCCATCCATCCCCTGCAGGGGATTCACTGTCTCCAGGGGGGGCCTTCCCTGACACCTCTGAGAGATTTAAAACAACAACAAAAACAACAAACAAAAGCCGTAACTCACAATGCATCTGGCCAATTATGAGCTCCAAGCTGTGTAGAGCTCTGATTAAATCTGAACACGACTCCTCCCACTAAACCAAGAGGCCCAAAGCCAGTCCCAGGGGGGCTGATGAACATACCTTGCCCTTGGAGTTCTTCACTGGGGTCAAGTTAACAACTCCATTGTCCTGCTCCTGGCTTTTCTGTTCCCCTGTCAGATTGCTGGATCTTCTGTTGCTTTGCCCCTTGGGAAACTGCTCTCCATTCTTGTGTGTCTCTTCAGCTTCCTGCTCGTCCTCCTTGGCTGGCTGGTTTGATGTTCTTGGTTTCTCAGGAGCTGGGTCATCCTGCACACGACTGGACCTTCTGGGATTAACTGCAGCCTCCTCCTTGGTGTTTGCCTGGGACTTGGACCTCTTCTTTCTTGACCTTGGTTTTGAATGTTTTCTTTTCCTCTTGCCAGGCGTTACAGTGACCTGGAAGGCATGCTGTCAGTTTCTGCAGAAGGTTTCTAGCTTCCCCAAGTTACGCTGATGATTTGTAAGTCACAGATATTAACTATTCAAATGCAAATACCCTCCCATGGTTACAGCCTGGGTTCCAAGAATCAGACAGCCCAGAGCTGCAGAGTTCCTAAAGCAGAAACTAATGAAAATCACACAGCAAGCCTCATTTTCTTCTCCCTTCCCTTGTCCCAGTTACTTGTGATTTACTTATGATGTGGAAAAACAAATCTAGCATTTGAACTGAGGGGCTTCAGTATGCAGCCACTTCGAAGAAGGCAAACCCCATCACAGCCCTGTTCTCTCATAAAAAATATCCCTTACTCAAGGGAGAGGTGGAGTCAATAGGACTACACTTGTGAAATCTTCTGAGTCTCCTATGAGGATGGAAGCTCTCTCCTCTTGGAGAGCAACTCAGCCTTCACTAGGAAAGCTTCAATCTGGCCATAAAGAATAAGCCTTGGCTGCTGAATACAGGCTGGAGCCCGAGACTGTCCCTGTGGTTACTAAAGGGTCATAAATGCAAACTGACAAGTGCTGGTGAATTCATAAAAAATAAAAAGGATGTTGTTAATGTAACTGGAAAAATCACCCACCTGAGCCACGTCCTCTGCAGCTTCCCTGGGGCTTTCTGCACTTTCGTCCTCATTTTCATCCATCTTTTCCTCTGGTTCAGGATCTGTGTTTAACTCCAGACCCAGCGAGTACGACAGAAACTCTTCTGCTATCATTTTCACCTAAGAAGCAAATATGTGGTTGTATATTAAAAAAAAAAAAGACAAAAAGCAACAGCAGTGAAACTCTGATGTGTAATGCCAAGAGCTGCTTTGTTGAGTTTTTAATATCTGCCTGCACTGTCCTACGTGAATTTTAGAAGTGATGGAGGAGAACTCAGCTGACAGCCTTGGCAGGCCAAGTCCTCTGCTGACATTACATGACCTGAGGACTTTACTTTGCCATGGGCATCCAGGGTACACGTTTGTGAAAACAGCACAGCAATGAAAACAGCACAGCAATGAAACGAGACAAAGGAGAGACAGAAGCCTCAATTGTATATCTGCACATGCAATTAGAACATACGTTACAAACTGTTATCTTTCCCCACTGGGTGTAACTACAGCTCTGTCGTTATCTTTTCTCCTTTCATACAGCTTCCATCAAGACGAAAGGTTGCCATTAGAGTTATTTGCAAATAATTAAATACTAAGGATACCACGGTGCTGTTAATTATTACAAGTATCATTATTGCTTATGAATTGAAAATCAATGCTTAATGACAAGTCATTGCAACACAGTGCACATTTAGCCCTGGTGCTTCTGTAGCTGCTTAATGAAGCAGTGAACAAAACCAGAAAAAATGATAAAGCAAGAGCCCTGATACCCTGAACCCAAATCCACAGAAGATTTTCATCAAATCCCTCCAGAATCAGACTGCAGAGCCCTTGCCTGAAGAACAGAATGGTGAGTGAAACGTTACCTACCCGCCAGCGGGTGAATTCACTGAGTGAGCTGGGTCCATACACTACATTGGTTTGTACCGACTCCAGGAACTTTTTCTTGATGGACTTCACCTGCTCAGCTGTGTGTTTCTCAGGAAGTTGGTCACGGAAGAATTTTTCCCAGTGAGCAGTAACCTAGGCAGAAAGACTGAGTCTGCTCAACAGAATACTATAGAAAACCAGAGCAGAAAAGCACAAGAGTACTTGTGAAAGCATTTAAGAAGTTCCAACCCTGAGGCTCTGCTAGCTACACAATGGCACTGCTTCCATTTCTTTTATCAGCATTCCAACAGTGACTCCAGCTAACAAGAAATGCAATTCCTCTCAATCAAGCTTAAGTGAGTGTGGCAAAGCAGATACCATCAATGTGGACCCAGAGCAATGCCTGATTTCATGCCCCTGCATCCAGAACAAATGGTCTTAAGGAGCCTTACACTATGCCCTACTTACAGGGAGTACCTGACAGTAAATAATTTATGATAACAGGCACGGAATAATGCGGATGTTGGAGCTTTCTTGAGTTCAGGTGCATGTATGAGCAGGACTGGCACACGTCAGCTCTGTCTATAAAGACACCGTGACTCCAAAAGGCTCCTCAACTATGGGCACAATCATGCAGGTGCTCAGCTATCAGCAGTTTCCCATCTGAGAGCTTCTGGTGATTAGTAACACACGGGTAAGCAGTTGGACCCAATAAACATTTTACATTTAGACACAGCAGTAAGAACTGGGCAGCCAGGTAGAAAGGAATAGCATCAGGGAAAAGTATCTGGGGCACAGATACCAGCATGAAATGAACAGCACGGGGGAGCATTTGGTGTCTCATTAAAGAGCCCACCATGCCCAGCTGCCTGGAGGGTAAGAGGCAGCCCTCACCGAGTCCCTGTGAGGTACAAGGTATTACACAGATAACAGCACAAGCCACCCCAGTCTTCAGTATTTGATCTCTTCACCACTGCTACACAGAAGGAATTAACTAACTAGAGTGTAAATGGGAAGAGCAGCACTGCAGGAAAAAACCCAAACCTTTTTCATAATAGTTTTGCTCAAGATCACAGCATGCTTTGTGGGGACAACCTGCCAGGAGCTGAACTGTACATGTAAATGGGTGAAAACATAGCTCCAAACACGCATGGCTGAAGAAGAAATCACAAATCTTTGTTTCTGGTGCATGCTGGAAAAAGCAAGATTATCCTGAGCCTGGTTTTGTGCTCTCCATTCCCAGGGCCAGGGAGATGAGGTAAATTAGATGGGGTGGTGTTGTGTCAGCACCAGCTTCTCCCATTCTGAAGGGTGATCGGAGTCACCTGAGGAACCAGAGGGTCAGGCACAGACCTTGTTGCCCCTGGTCCTGTGTTTCAGACTGAAAGCAGAAGTTGGCTACTGCAGAACAGGCAGAGCAAATGCAAGCAGTGACCAGAGAAAGCAGCAGTGAGACATTTCCCATGTGGCCCACACTGCAGGCTGTGCTCAGCTCACACCAGAATTGCTGTTAACCATTTGATGCCTGTTTGCAACTCCGCCATTAAGATGAGAAGTAGCTAAATATTGTGCTTGGGTGTTTAGAGATGAAGAAAATATCTCAAGCCTTACCTTGCTGGTGAGCTTACGGCTATTGACACGCCTCACTTGATTAGCCAGTTTGGTTATATCCTTGCCATTGAGTAGCCGAAGGTTTTGCAAAAGAAATATCACTTTATAGTCATCGTTGAGCTGGAAAGGGAAGACATCAGAGTTACAAAAATTGCACACACAGTACTCGCTTTAGTTCTTTATTAAAATACAAACCAGGGAGGAGAAGAATGTATTTACTCAGTATAAGCCATTTCATAAAATCTTGTCAGCATCTTGCCTCAAATATCACCTTTTAGTTGTAAATTAACGTTCTCCTGTGAGCTGGGATCTTAACCTGCAGACCGAAGGCCTGCCTCACCCCAACGCAGTACTGACACCCAACACAAGGTGGTGGTGGTGTATGCAGACGCCTCTGCTCCGGCCTGAGTGCAAGGCAGGGGGTTCTGTCCACCTCCCTTCCAGCACCTAACACAGAGGAAAGCCTGCCCTGGCTACAGCAAGTGAAAACCAGCAGGGTTGGAGGTCAGACCCAAACCCACACAGCCACACACGGACTCCTGCCAGCATGCAGCAGAAAATGAGCATCTGGGGATGGCAATGGTGGCTGATGCCAGTTTAAAACACAAGTAAAATTACAGTTTTGGATGATTAAACTGTACAGTGAGCAGAACCTCTGGGGAGAAGTCAGAAAACCTAAACTGGACTAGTCCCCAAGTTTAACTTCTCATCAGAGGATCAAGTCTGTTCTTCCAGAGCACAAGGAGCACTAAAACTAACGTACAAGAAGGACTATTTCACACAGGCATAGGACACCCTGCCTGATAAGCTACCCAAGACGGGCCTCTGGCCTGGAGAACGAGGCATTAAAGCCACCCAGATTTTAATATCTGAGTAGTTTTGGGCAAGTCACTTCTGCAGATGGGGAAACAGTGGCACAAACTGGTGAAGAGGCACAAAAAGACTGGCTGCTTCTCAGATGCCCCAACACTTGCTGCTTAAGAGCAATAAGTAATAATAACTAGGCATGACTGCTGCTTGTTTCCTCCTCTATTTAAGCTTGTAAGGATGGGAGGTAACTCACTGTCAAGTACACGTTGTTCTCATAGGTTAGCTCCTCAAGTAAAGGGAACTGTTTCAGAGCAGTTACATCTTCCAGCTTGTTGTTGTTGCAGTTCAGGACACGCAGATCGGGCAGGGTTAGACTGTTGGGAAACTTGTCCAGTAAATTATCAGAGAGATCTAGTTTCTGCAGATGCCTCAGACGGGAAAACAAACGTGGGTCTAAGTCTCCAGTCTTCAATTGCAGCTTGGACAGGCTGAAAACAAAAGAGAACATGAAGGATCTGCAGTACATGGGAAAAACAAGTGCTGACTTTCACAGGACACAAGGTCCCACCTGGTGGCACCTCTCAGTCTAGCACAACTTGCTGGGCAAACCTGACCAAACCTGCTTTTTCTCGTCTGCAGCACACACGCACATGAAAAAGATGCTGTATCTGAGCTAACAGACACCACCAGAGTCTACCAAAGTACATGCAGTGCAATGCAACCTGCAGTCCAGGTAAACCAGAAAAGTTCTTATTTGTAGAAAAAATTATCACACCCCTAAGAATGTCAGTATTTTATTCCTCTGTGACATAAACTCAACAAAACAAGCTGTGACAATGCAAGACGCTTACTCACTACACCATCAGTCTACCCTGTCCACAGAAGGCCCTAGATTCATGATTTCACTCATTTTTTAGATGTCACCACCTCACAGCTGGCGTAAGCAGTGCAAGACCGTGGTGATTCCAAAAGGAGAGCTCTGTTCTACCCCTCACTTCACGCTGACACTTGCACTCACACAATGATGTGGAAAACTGCATCAGTTTGCTGATCTGGCTCAAAACTTCTCTTGCTCTGCATTAGAAGTTAAGTTCAGGCCCAGAGTAGGTCCCCAAATCATCTGGCTGTTTTTGAAGAACTAACTTCACAAAAAAAGTCATTTTTCCATTTCTTTTACAGTGAATTTTGCTGCAAAAACTTTCAGTGGCAAATATGGAAATCTACCTACCAAAATCCCAAGGCTGCCACCAAAACAGAAGCATTAAAAAGGAAGTGGTACAGTATTTGTGAGTGGAAAAACAGACCCCTTCTCTGCAAGAAAGGGAAAACTGCCTGTTACAAGAAGGATCATCTAGATTTGATTAGATCACTTAGCTGAGCTCCAAAGGAACCTTCTAGTCCTGACAGTCAACATCTCTTGAGGACACAAGCCTGAGTCCCTTTACCAACAGAATCTCCACCTCTAATGATTAGTGAAAAAAGACCTTCTAAATATAAATAAAGTGTGGATAAATAAGGTAAATAAAATCAGGAAGCAAGACCACTTCTCCTCTGCTTGTCATCTCGGAAGCCTAAACAGCCAGTTGAAGTGTACACGAAAAGCTGAGCAGAATTCAGCTGGCTGCAAAGCTGAGTGTGGCTGCTGTGTCATTTTGGGGAAAAACTCAACACGGCGCTCCCCAAATGGGCTTTCTGAAATCCAACCCTTCAGAACCGTGCTACCAAGCCACATGGAAAAAGCCACTCTAGAAATTCACCACTTCACATATCTCCACATCACTCTGCAGCCTGTACTCTCTAAAAACAATTATTTTAGCACAAGACAAACTAAAAGGAATAACTTTAAAGAGTATGTATGAAACCCAAAACTCTTACATCAGGAACAAAACCAACAAAGGCTCCAGCCAGAAATTGGCTAGCTGAGTCACTCGGGTGGACCAGCTCTGGAATAGCGGAATTCCACTGTATTAAGCATGTGGAAAGACACATATTTTCAATGACCTCTGCTAAGGACCTGAGCAACAAAACTGTTCTGAGTGGTTTCTAAGTGTGTCGGAGTTTGTTCTCCCTCTCTGCAATATTTGTGGTACTAACATAACTGGATTTAGAGGAGATGGAAAGGGATGGAGGGAGAGGAAAAAGGAGGGGAAACGACACCAAAAATATTTTTAAAACCCTCTAAAATCCAGGCCAGAAGAGATTCTCTTATTCACATTAAGGAATCGCTGGCAAGGACAGAAGTGTTTTGGGGGTACGGAGTAATCTTAGTGTTAGGAAATCAGGATCCAGCCTTAAGTAGGTTCACAGAGAGAAGGTGGCAGCATATATACAAGGTAAGTGGTGAAAAGAGGCAGTAACTGCTGATAATCTCAGCCCACTGATCCTGCACCAGGAATGCCACCTCCCGCTCTGGGCTTTGTTAAACACCTCTGTTTTTTCAGTAAAAATGCTTTAGGGGAAGAAAGACAAAAAAAGGATCGCCCAGGCTGAATTCAGCTGGAATTTTCCATGGGCCTGTCTGCACTTACTTCAGCGTCTCGATCTTTCGGAGCCTTGTAGATCTTGGAACTGCCCTTTCCAAAAGAAGCTCTGTGGTAATTTTTGACATTTTTAACCTCAGCCTCTCCGCTGGAATCACTGATCAGTCAGCTGTAGGATCTCTGCTCGTAACCTTCCTGGTAAAACAAACAGGAATGAGATGAAGTCCTTTCAACTGACTCCAAAAGTGGGGAAGAAAAAAAAGAAGTTATGAGGTTGGATACTGATTTGGCTGTTGTGTTTGAAGTTGTCTTTTTTTACACAGTTGAAATGAAAATACCAGATTTTTATTACGCTGGGCACACGCTCCCAACATGCTGACCCAACCCATCTTCAAAACAACACTGATTTCTCCCTTGGTTATTAAAGAGACAGACTTGCTGTGGGGGAAGGCTGCCCTCGGGATGACAACACTGGGGACCAGGACATTCTGGCAGTTACCTGTTTGTAATTCTCCTGAGCAAACAGGGCTCTGCTCCAAGAATTCTGACACGCTTTCAAATAAACACCAACAGTAAGAATAAGTGCATCTGCTGTGAATGTCTTCCTCCCAGGGAAGCGACAGTGCGCTCACTGGCCTGGCCAGATGGACGGGCTCTTGGCTGACAACTCCTAAATCCCCTAAAATTTCGTGAAACCGAATTAATTACCAGAAATGTAAATACCCACCAATCGGCGACATCATTCCTCAGCAAGAAAAAAAATATAAACCAACAGCATTCTGTATGTTGTTGGTAATTAACAGATGTCCCCATGCATTGTTATGGATAATGGATATAGTAGCATTGATGGAGCCAAAGGAGCTCTGTGAAATGACTGCTCTGTGAAATGACTGCTTCCTGGCTCACCACTCTTTCTGACACAGATTCCAAGAGAGGGGAATAAAAGGGGAAAGAGCTGCAAGGCCAGGCTCACTGCTGCCTGTTTGTGCTAAGTCTCACCGCTCCGACGAGCTGCAGGGATGGCAGCAGGAGCTAAGCTGTCCTCAGGCTCGACTGCAGCACCGTGACACGGCTACGGCACCGGGACCGCCGGGGCATTGCTTTGTTAGCACCTGTAATTAAGGATAACTCTTCATGTATGGAGTATTTCATGCCAGCATAAAGAGCACCGGGCCTGAAAACCAGTGTGAACAGGGGCTGTGAGCCTCCCAGTGACAGAGGGGGCTCTGGGAAGCCAAGCCACGGGATCAGGCCCTTACCTGCCCCTAGCAAACCCCCCTCAGTGCTAGCCCATGGCCGTGGATGTCCCCATCACCCCCTTTCTGAGCACCTCCTCGCCTGACACAGCCCAGGGGAGGACAAGGGCAGCCCCCGGGGCCCAGCGTGGCCGGACCCAGCACCAGCAGCACCTCAGGGGCCCGCAGCCCCACGGCGGGGGGTCCGGCCCGGCCCGGGCAGCGGAGATCGGGATGAGTTGAGCGCTCACCGCCCCGCAG
>VZRW01010879.1:40999-60019 GCA_013398125.1 Aegotheles bennettii | reverse complement strand
GGTGAAGGGACCGGGAGAGACGCCCGGCCCCGGCTCCCCGGGGGGTGCAGGGCCGCGGGGGGAGCCCAGGCCGGGGCCAAGCAGAGCCCCCCGGGCCGGCCTCGGGGGCAGCTGTGGGGAAAGGCCGTGAGTGAGGTTCCAGAGCACACAGGGACTGGCGAGGAGGGACAGAGCTCACCTGAGTGTCCCCTCTCGGCCTTGCCGGTTTGTTCCTTCCCCCATTCACCATTTATCGATATTGCAAACCCCATCTCTGCAGCCAGCCCGGGGAGCACCCGCTGTTCATCACCTCACACCTCTGGCAGCGAGGATCATCTGTTCTTCCCCAGGATAAAGACATCACTAGGGAAGAAAAGCGGCTTCGAGCAGGCAGTGCAGTAATGCTGGGGCTGTAAGAGGAGCAGGGAAGAGTTGTCCCCCAAAAGCAGCTGTAAAATCGCCCATATCTCCAAGAACCCTGCACAGAGATTTTTCATGCTGCAGCATCGAGGTCGCAGGGGTAAATCATGGAAGTACCTCACCTTGATAAGTGTTCCTCCTACTGCTTTCTCTTCTTCTCCGTTGTTATTCCCACAGGGAGAAGATAATTTCACTTACTGTCCGGCCACAGGCCTAGCTAAAGGAAACGAGCACTCAGAATTTGCTGGCTGGGCATTTCCATTTCCAGGGGTGTTTCTGATGGAGGAGTTCATTAGCCAAGATGAAGAATCCGTGATAATTGAACTGATGGATCGAGATGACTGGAAACCATCCCAGTCTGGCCGAAAGAAACAGGTGTGACTTTAGAAGCACATTTGTTCTTAGATCCCTCTGGAAAAGGAAAGCTGTTTTCAGTTAAAACCCAAAACATTTAGATGTTTCATTAAGTGTTTTCCTTTGAAAGATTTTCCTGAAATCAATTGCAAGCATCACTTGTAATAAAAGTCAGATTCTTGCAAAAACACATGGTAGTTGTAAGAAATCATACTCGATGGTGCTGATTCCAGCATTAAAGTTCACGCAATCTCCCAGTGAAAGAAGTGGGTGTTTGGGTTTGTTTTCACTTTACAAGTGAGAAATCGAATTTCAGAGAGATTCCAGATAGTTCCACTGAGTCCTTTTGCAACCTGGTTCCCAGGTCACTGGCAGAGGTGAGAACTCCAGAGTCTTGCCCGTGAGCCCTGTAGGAATCACACCCTCTCCAAAAAGACTTGTCCTTGATTTTTCCTTAATGCTAGCTTTTTCCCCCTTCTTCTTTTCCAACAGGACTACGGACCCAAAGTGAACTTCAAGAAACAAAGGCTGAAAGCTGGCAGCTTCACCGGTTTGCCAAGTTTTAGTAAAAAGCTTGTGGCACAGATGAAGGCCTGCTCTGTGCTGGGTGGCTTCTTCCCTGTTGAACAATGTAATCTGGACTACATGCCAGAAAGAGGGTCTGCCATCGACCCGCATTTTGATGACTGGTGGCTTTGGGGAGAGCGCCTGGTTAGCTTAAACTTGCTCTCAAAAACCGTGCTCTCCATGTCTTGTGATTCAGAGGACAGCATCCAATTATTTCCCACCTTCAGTAAAGAAAATGGGGGATTAAGTCCCTCTGGACCTTTTACACAGACGTCAGCGTGCAGAAATTCAGGCAAAGAGGGAATCGACTGCGTTTTATCGCCAAGGGTTGTTCCAAGCAAGGAGGTGACTGTTGCCATTCACTTACCCCAAAGGTCTCTGGTGGTGCTCCATGGAGATGCACGATACAAGTGGAAACACGGCATTTACCGCAGGAATATAGAGCACCGCCGGGTCTGTGTCACGTTCAGGGAGCTCTCTGCAGAGTTCAGCACCGGAGGAAGGCATGAGGAACTGGGCAAAGAACTGCTAGAAATAGCTCTTTCGTTTCAAGGAAGACCGGTGTGACCAGGGAGGGGAAGCCAGAATTGCATTTTATTAGGAAATTTGGGAAATAAAGTATGGAATTTGTACGACTTGTTTTATTCTTGAAGGAGTCAGGTGCGTGCAGAGATAAGCTCAATCAAATGGAAATGTAACAAACAGAAATAGGAGAGTGCAAGGAAAGGATGGGCTGCTTGTCTCTCCAGAGGCTCTCCTGGGGCTTTTGCTTTTAGGACAAAGTCAGAAATGAGGTGATGTATTCCTTAGCCATGCTGTAACAAAAGGCAAGAAAGCAAATAGCGAGTGCTTAAATACTTAAAATAAGCCAAAAAAACCCCCTTAGAATCATTGAACTGAGCTGAGTATCAATGAGCCCTCAGCACAGACTGAGCCCAAGCCCTGCAGCAGATTTCAACCTTCCCTGGCCCATATCTGGCCCCGCTGTGCTGCTTTGAGCATTGCCCTGTGCTGGAGGGACACGACTGTCTGCTCACCCGCTTCAGAGAGGCCCCTCAGAGATCAGCTCTCCAGGGGAGCAGGGTAAGCAGGCATCTCTCCACAGACAGCACAACACGCTGAGAACTAATTAAAGTAATTATCTTTCGTGCTCTAACAGTGAGGATAAATCATAAATACTGTGTGTGACCTATATCTTCTGGGACCAAAGAGCAGTGTTTGCAGAGGGCTGAGGCTGACTCTTCTGCAGAGACAGCCTGGATGGCGTTCAGACCAAAGGCTTGCACAGACTCTGTTATTTTCTGATCATTTGTCATCTCTGAACCCCGCTGTGAACTCTCAGTAGCAAGAGTCTGATTTTTGGGAATGAGCTGGGCAACAGACTGCGACACTGGCGGCTATCATTTTTTTCCTTGGCACCTCCAGCCGTCAGGTTTGAATCACGCCTCGTCCCTCAGATTCATTTGTAGCAGAAGCTGATCTGAGGCCATCTGTCTGCTCTGAACAAACTTCTGTGCTCTTGAAAATGAAGTTGTGCTGCGGACGAGGTGTGATCCTTTAATAAGCACAGTTGTGTCACCAAAACCATTCGGCACAGTCACACTGACAGCAGTAAAGTGATGCTTCATGGTGCTGCCTGGTTTGAGTTGGTAAGGAAAGGGGACACATTTATATGTGGGGCCGCAGCTTCCCTGCACAGCTGGATCCTGCCCTAGAAGTGCTTCCTTGGCACAGTGCACAGGTTTTACATTACAATAATGTACTCGTGCCTTAGACACTGCCCTCTGCTTCAGGCACTGCAGAGGAGGGAGCTGCACGCCCAGCAGAACAGTTCCTAGAGATCAGTTGGGTGAATCTGGGTATTTTTGGTCAGTTTAAGCTAACAGATACAACCACACTCCTTCGTGGCTGCAGCGAACCAGTTTCGGTTTAGGCCATTATTTAAACAGTCGTGGACATCTCCATAATTCCAAGAGGGACCCATGGGCAGTCCTTAAACCCCAAACCTCCAGACAGACAGACTGATGAGCATCATCTCTGTGCCCCAGCAGGTTGTGGCAGTCGAGTGTGCCCTCTCCAATGGAAACCCAGCCAGCCAACACGGCAAGCTTTATCCCAGGAAATTTCTTGTAGGCTCGTGTTTTCCTTTGAAAGACCCAAAAGCAGGACCTTGTGCTCTCAAGAGAGCAGTTCCTAACCTTTTTCCAGCAGAGTGGTGTGCTCAGCATGGAGCCGCCGGCATCCACGGGACTCTGTAGAGAGCGTGATGTCCCCAGCACCCGGAGCTGCCATCGGAGCAGAAGACCTTTGGCCAAGCAGGAGGACACGGCTGGCAGCCTGCTGGAGTGCAGCACAAATCCAGGCAGGCTTTCATAGATGAAGCAAGTGCTGAGCCTACATCCTCATCACCCGTTCAGTCCTGAGCCTCTCCAGCAATCTGCTCTTTGCTCAGCAAACTGCAGCAATCAAGGATTTCCATTAATGTTTGGCCATTATTTCCCTTTTAGATTTATATTGTCCTCTGAGCCTGTTAAAACACTTTCTGATCCATACCGGCTGTTTCATTCTCTCCGCAGTGACAGCAGATGATGGCTTCTGATGAATCAGAGTGCCACAATAACAAGATAACACAATATTAGTTCATTTTGTGCCCTGCATTTGTTAGCTGAATGTTTCTGTCTCAGTCAAACTCTACAAGAAGCTGCTGTTCCTGCCAGAAATTTCCAGCACTTCTTACTTAATATCTTAAACTTGAAAAAATACAAATCATTAAATACAGAGCCAAAACCCAAGGGCTTTGTCTGGATGTTTCTGAAGTCCAAAACTTATCTTTTGACATTTTTCACCTGTTAAACAGCCTCCTGGGCATCATCTTAGATCAAAATGCAATTAAACATCCAAAGGTTCTGTACTGCTTTCTAAAACTTTATGTACATTCTCTCCCAAAAAGCTGGAATCGCAGCCAGAACGTTCACAATTGGTTTGTGCTGCCAAGCATCATAGAAACCTGAGAAAAGCATAAAGAGGTTTTAATCTTAATTAATTAGCTCTTAAAACTAATTTTAGCCACTATGTTAATATGATTAACGCAAGACAAACTTTCATAGCCTTCATGTTACAGGAATTCCTATCACAGCTGTTTATCTCCTCAACCAAGATTAGCACTTGTAAAGCACATGCCAAGAACCAGGTCCTCATTAAAAGGAAGCACATCTAATTGTTATCTACTTGTGTATTTTAAAAGGTGGAGGATAATATCTGACCAAGCTTTTTTTAAAGAAGGCAGAACCCAAGTTAACCCGTAAAGGATGCTGGAGGACTCGAGCTGCCCTTCAAAAAAATCAGTCTGAAATCAGCAAGAAGCATAAAATTTAGTGAGTTTATCCAGTTTCTTCCACACAGCTGGGCTACTTAGGTTGTTCTACATTAAATATTGTCCATGCAGAGATAAAACAAGAACAGGCAAAGATAAAATACAGGGATTTGGGGTTTTTTCTCTGAGCCCTTAGCAGAAGGGGCAGAAGGCAAGCTCCCAGCCTGCACACAGGTATTGGTGGGAATGCTGCCAGGCAGTAATCACTGGGTCTGAAATGGGTACAGAGGAGACTGCCTGTGAAAAGTTCATCAGAAGATCACCATGCCAGCAGGGTTGTGCTGGGACCTGGATTTGAGATTGCAGCTTGAGGAAGGCGTCTTAAAAATAGATGCAACGAGATTTAGGAGATAACAAAGCTACAGCAGCGAGGAAACTCCAAGGCCTTTTGTTTGTTTGTTTGTTTGAAGGCAGAGAAAGGTAGAAAGGACAGTATGAAATCCCACAGGAGAGGAGAAGGTGAAGTGTGAGCAACCAGTCCTGTTCTGGCTGGACACCCTGCACCTCCATCCCTGAGCCTAGCGAGCTGGCGGTTGTCCATCCCCGTTGTGAGGTTGCAAGGTTGTCCTCCATCCCCGTGGTGAGCTGGCGTTGTCCATCCCTGAATCCAGGTGCTCTGGAACCATTAGCTCTGTGGCTCTGCTCTCCCACCCCACGAGCTCTCCATAAACACTTCCACACACCTGAGTGCTCACTGCAGAGCCCGTGGCTCTCGCACCGTATCGCTTTCACCCATCACGTGGGCAAATCCAACATCGTCTCCATCTCCCCTGGATGTAAAACCTCCCCGAGAGCCACACAGCCCCAAAACAACAGGGTGGCAGCTACCAGAGCCAGGCCTGCCCTGGGGCGACGTTAAAAATAGGGAGCTGGCAGAGTAAGAGCTGCCACCAACCTCAGCAAAGGGAGAACCCGATACGGCTCCCCCCGACGTGCCCGGTCTTGCCTCCTGCTAAGGAGGGGAGAGAGGAGTCATCTCCTAAACCAAGGCAGGTGCTTGGGAATGACAGCTTCTGCCCTGCATCAGGAAGGCTCCCTCCAGTGCTGGAGCCTGCAGAGGCATTTTTCCACTGGGCAAAAACTGTCCAAAAAAATCTGAGGGAGGGCTGTCCCCTGCAGCAAGCCAAGGTGAGCCCCACTGCAGAAACTGGAGAAATGGCCCAAACAAGGCAATAACTGGTCCAGAGAGTCACAGCCCAAGGGAGCTGATAATTAGGGCAACAGTCACCCCCAACTACAGCACCCCCGGGCCCCAGGCTGGTACAGAAAGGTAACACACATGTCGGGGAGATCCTCAGCGCACATCCCAGCCCAAAGGTAGGACCCTTGGGAGAAACATCCCTGTGCAGAGCACCACAGGAACGGAGCCTCACAACGCCCAGGAATGACAGACACCCCAGGAATAACAGACAGAGAGGTGGCAGCACAGGACACACGTGGCCAAGCACCGCCCAAAGGGCACGGATGTGATAGGATGTGATACAGCGTGCTGCCAGCCCCACTGGGACACCAGTGATGGTGAGGGAAGGCAGGAACCTCCACACTTGAGTGATGGGGACCCTGCTGACAGCCACGGGGGCAGCAGCAGAAGCAAGGAGGATTTTCTGGTGCTGTAGCACAGAAACACCCACCTGGACAAGGGCAATGTCCCTGCTCCTTTATGGATGAATTACTGTGGCTGATGCAACACAAGGCTGGACCCAACTGCACTGAAAATGTAACCAAGCTGGAGGAAGAGAGGCAGGAGCAGGAAAATCCAATGCTGTTGTTAGGAAAGGAGAGGAGTTACAGCACAAAGGTGATGGGTAACCCAGAGAGATCCCAGAGCAAAAATACTCCCATGGGCTTCTCATGCAAGGGAGAACTCAGTGCTGAGAGAAACACAAGAAACAAAGCTGCGAGCAAGGATGGGAAAGCACATTATTATCCTGTTGTAACTGCACTCACCCGTGGATCACCATCTCAAACCATACCTCAGACTGGAGTAAGGCGATCCCACTCCAGTCACAGATGCGCTGCCCTGAGACTTACCTTGAACCCAACCCCACCAAAGCCTCGCCAAGTTATTCTACACAATCAAAGCACAGTTTCTGCTGCATTTCTCCATTTGCTGAAGTTTATTATAGTTGCAAATGATTAAATGAACGATTTGACTGTTTCCAAATGAGCTGCATTGCTTTCGCAGCACTGCATGCACACTGTGGAACTTTATTTTTAATGGCAAAAATGGTTCAATACTTTCCTCAACAGCCTTCTGGACTCCACAGCACAGAGTGCTATTATTACTGATGTTACAGGAGAGTGCAGAGTGCAGGTTAGAGATTCATCCCACCTGGTCTGGCTCTAGCCTCACAATAGGAATTTTGTGGGTAGAAGAGCCTGTGTGTGTAACACTTGGCAGAAAACTCTGATTTTGTCGTACAAGCCCTTAATTTTTATTATGGTAAAAAGAGGAGGGAGAGAGGGCAGCCCCCTGGGGAATTGGTATGGATTTCATGACCACCCTCTTCCAGGGGACACTCATTTTTTGCATACACACAGGAGGACAGAGTGGTCATCCAGCACACACAGACTATTTTCTTTGCTGCACATCAGCCAGTGTAGCACATGCCAACTGCGGCAAGAACAGATGAAAGCCACCGACACGGTGCTAAGCAACTTGTTCAGCAATGCTCAGACTCACATGTAAGCAAGAGAGGTTGGAGTTGGGTTCCCAAGGCCCTCGCCAGAGGAACACAGGGATAGACCCCGCCCCGGAGCACTGGGATTTGCGTGCACTCTCCATTCTGGGAAGCTGACATGTAATACGCTGCCGCTGGATTTCTCAAATCCCAGTGGAATAAGGGACCAGGGTTAAATAGAACATTACAAACACCCTCAATGATTTCAGAAGCCTGTAAAGCCTGGGAGACTCTGGAACTGCAATGTTTGAGTGCAGAGCAGGGAATCAGCACAGGAGCAGGGCCAAGGAAATGTGCTTATGCTTCTCCCAGCCCTGCGTGGCAGAAAGCCTTGCTTTCCCTTAAAAGAGCTGATGATCACAAAACACTCTTTTCCTTCCACAAACTTACCATAAATAAAAAATCATTTTTACAGAAGTTTTCACCCAAAAGGATGCTGTAGAATTTACAAGCTTCCCTCACTAAGCAATACAGGCATGCAAGTGTCATCTCTGCTGCCGAAAAAAATAAGTCAGCTTGGATGAAAGGTGATGGCTCTTTAATGGCACACAGCTCTCCTGCTGGATCCAGCTCCATCAGACTCGCCTGCATGGCTCCAGGCTCCACCAGAGGAGCTGCCTGCTTTGGTGGGGGGAGAAGGAAGCGTTTGTTTTTGACAGACAAATGCTGCAGCTGACAATAAAAACCCCAAACTGATGAAATGCACAGGAACTGGGGCTTGTTCTCTCCAGCAAACCAGGCAAAAGACGTGGCAACAACACATAAATGAAGACAGCATAGCAAAAGATCCTAGAAAAATGCTAAATGCTGTCACTCCTTGCCTCCTTGAAACTTGCTTTTCTAGTCCTTCAAAGTTGTGTCTCATTAAATTCCCTGTCACTGGTCTGTTTTAAGAATGTCCTTGTTAAAACTAAAAACACCTGTAAGCCTTCCCTGGGCACTCTTGCCTCTTATTGGGAAAAAAACCACATGATCTTGGCATTCATTCAATCTAAAGTGACAGATGCTGCTGAAAAAAAGTACGACAGGACTTTCCAGCCTCCTCCAATCGGAAATGCTACCTCCCCAGCTGCAAAAATATAGCAAGCAATAGCAAGAAAATAACAAAAAAAACTAAGGCTGATTTCTTTCTGGTTATGGAACACTTGCTTTGGAACAAAGGTGATCAACACTCACAGTTTCTGTTGTGCTTTCCTGCGTGTCCTCGAGTCAGCTGCAGATAATCTCATTAACCAGTCCAGCTCTAGAAATGAGCTGCCAGTTCATTGCTGCTGCACTGACAACCAGGGAGTTCTGACACATAATGCAGGTCCTACACACACACACTGGCTTTTTAGACAGCTGATGCAGTTTCACTTTTGGCAACAGGAATTTCTAAAAAACACAGATTTTGGGCTACCTGACCCGATATTAAGGTGGAAAAGTTTTGACCTTGAACTCCACGGCAGTGTCGACTTAAGTAGGTGAGTGTGTAGGACCAGAAACAGGTCAGAGACCCCAGCATCTGCAACAGCACTAGAACCCACAGCTACATATGGCAGGCAATTAGCGTTTACATGTTTAAGCTTCAAGACGATCCATCGCTGGTGCATCTCACCAGCTAGCAAAATGGGTGTTTTGGTCTTAGCCTGGGAGCAGCCCCTGCCATCCCATCACACCACCTGCATGCCTCTGTCATGCCCATCGAGCTGCACTTTCAGTTTGTGAAGCTCCTCGATCTCTCGGTTGTGCCGCTCCGTTTTGTGCCGCACCAAGGAGCGGTAGAAGTGAATGGTGAAGACGACAAAAATCAGCCCCACTGGGACCATGATGATGGTGGAGACCAGTGCTGACTGCCAACCCGCATGGCCGCTGGGCTTCTCCACGTTGGTGGTCTCGTTTTTCAGGATGGAGCCCACAGGCAGGAATTTTATCCAGCACAGAAGCACGACTTCGGCAAGGAAAAGGAGGATCCCCAGGACGGTGGAGAAGCCCCAGGCCAGCTCGATGTAGGGGTGCATGCGCTCGTGGGGGGACTCACTGATGGAGTTCAGGTTGTGGATGTTGCTCACAGCTTCCACGTTGGGCAGAATGCAGGTGCTGATGAGAAGGGCAAAGAGATGGACGGCCACGAGCACTGTGGTGCAGGCACTGAAAGCGATCAGCAGCATCTGGGGGTACTTGTACTGCACCTCCAGCTGCACCTCCACCATGGCAACCTGGGGGAAAGGAACAAAGAGCTTGTCAACGGCCGCTAGTTTTCTTCTTTTTGAGGCTTTCATCCAGAAAAGCATCTTTATTCAGGAAGAGCACCTAAGGTCAAGTACACACTCAAGTGCTTTTTAGAATGGATGGATGGATCAGTCCTGTTTCCCATGAAGATGCACACGCAGGCTGCAGCTTGGCTGGCCTTAAGGCCCCTGCACGTGTTCCTGTGCCGCAGTTTTCTGCAGCAACAGATCTCTCCTTGCAACCACGAGCCATATGAACAGCATCAAACCCAACACACGACAGAAGGAACTCATTAGGCAGCACGGGGCGCTCGGAGGCAGCTGACAGCCTGCAAGCCCAACCACCCATCACACCTTCTCCTTCCGCTCCCCGCGGCCGTGCAGGAAGTTTTCACTTCAGGCACGTAACAAAAAGCAAAAGCAAGCAGCCCTTCTCCTCTCACTGCCCCCATGGGAAGCACGCAAGCTACTTCATAGTTTAAGTTAGTCTGTAAGTTAAAATAGCTGCCTTCTATTCTCAGAACGTTGTACCTTTGTTTTTATTACAAATAAGCCCAGATACAAGTTATTTATAGCCTCAAATTTCTCCCTTGAGAGCTAATAACTTGCTGATACACTCAGCAGAAGCAGAGAGCTACGAGCTTATGGGCATGTTCAACATCTCAGAGAGGAGTCTGTTTTCTCAAAACAGGAGGAATCGCATAGCAAGACTCCAAAGCTGTCTATTTCTTTATAAATCAAATAAAATTCAACAAGCAGAATAAGCGCAAAATAGCAGAGAGCTCTTCTGAGATCAGATCTGGGGTCCTAGTACAGATCTGTCAAGTGGTTTGGCACAAGAAAAACAGCACAAGTACTTCTGCAGGGCGTCACCCCGGAAAGGACTGCAGAAGCCACAAAAACAGAGCACAGGATGATCTACCGTTCCTTGCCAGTGGCTTGCTTGGATCTGCAGCTGCACTTCATGACTTGCACAGATTCCAACTTGCCTGGCAGCAGGCAAAACCCCGGCCATCCCAGGCAAGGGGCTGCTTGGGTGCATTACATAAAGGAGAAGCTGATGCTGGGATGCCTGCCTTGGGGCAATGCCTTTCAAGACCATCATGAGATGGCAAAGTTGGCACAAGCAGCTTGATTTGGGGCATAGATGGGTTCTGCAGAGCAGACCCATCATTACTTTATCCAGGCTTTGCCTGAGCAAAGTGCTGAGAGGTGCTGCTGAGCAGCCGTTTCAGGCTCTGTACAACCATCTGCACCACCCACCTTGGCATTAGTTGTTAATAACACTGTTTTTATAATAAGAATATTATAATAATATATTACATATTATATATACTCTTATATAACATATTATATTATAATATGTCATATTATATTGTAATAATATTCTTGTTAATATTATTTAGGCACTGGAAAATTAGGGGTAAGCTCATGTTCTCCCTGTGGGTAACCCTGAAAAGGTTTAAAGGGAGTGGAGGAAAGTGCCTGTGCTGGCATGGCTGCTGCCAGACCTGCATTTACTTTGAAACCATTGGCAGTCTCAATGAGATCACAGCCAAGTCTGAACATGTCTAGTGGCAACCAAGACATGACGTGTGTGTTTGGGGCAGCAAACCATCCATCTTGACAAGCCCAGGTTTTATACCTACATCAGCTCTTGAGGATATTAGAGACACCAAAAATATTGTGGGTGTTCTCGGACATACCCAGCCTTTTGTTCTGATTATGAACACATGGGTGGGGGGGGTTTACTTTTGTTTATTTGTTTTTTAAAGGTCCCTGTTTGCAGTTTACAGCAGTTCTTGTTGTACAGTGGATAAAATAATAACGCAGGATTGGCTTCACCATCTATTGCAAGGTCAGATTTAATAAAACACATGCCACGTTGCCTTGCCTATGTTCTCTTTGCAGATCCCCCTGTATTGATTTGAGAAGATCAACCTTATTCTGTGCTGTACTGTTCTGTACAATTAATTTGTACAGTGCTGTGACTGCCAGTCACACCCTATCAGCCAGGAAAAGCTGCGGGGATGTTGTTCATTATTGGGTGCTGTAATACCCAGAGACACAGCATTCAGCAAGCTGAATAGGAATTGTACCTGCATGTTCAATTTATAGCTTTATATTAAAGCTGGAAGCCTGGCTGATGTCAACATACCAATTTCTCCTTGTTATCCTTCACATGAGCAGCACTTCCCAGCTAATTGGGTGTTTCCTCCCAGCCTAACCTATTCCCTAGGGCTAGCTTCAGCTGTGCAACGTGATGAATTTTTAACACTGACTGATGGCTCAGTGAGAGGCATTTCAGGGGAAAACATCAACAATCCAGATAGGGCAGCATGGCAGAAAAACAGCTCATTTAACTCAAACAAGTGGTGGAAAAGTGAGTGAGCTTTACTCCGTACAGACTGTCATGTCATTCTCTGACCGGGATAAGAGAAAGAGGACAAGCTGACATAACCCACTTAAAAATCATTAAATACGCTGCTTAGTCTGTAAAACTATTAATATGTCATGTTTGGTACAATTATACTCTCCTGTGATAACAGCCCCCTTTATTGTAAGCTCTTCCCTGAAGCCAAGGTGCCAGAGTATCTCAGCACGGGCTTAATTTTAACCTTGACAATCACCCTGTTGAACTCCTCGCTCACAGGTTTGCTGAAGGACCAAGTACTCAGAACATTTTAGTATTAAACTGCAATTAAATTATGAAGTTGAGGGGTTAGACCAGTACAGCCCAGCTTGCCCACAACAAAGAAGATGCTCACCTTGAGAAATTCAGACCAGGATAGATAGCATCAGGCAAAAGGATGACAAATGGATTAACATAAACCACGTTGCATTCACACAGATGGTTTGGCAGCTGCTAAAAACAATCACTCCAGTAGTTCTGTTGGATTATTAAAAAAACCCCAAACAAATACACATCCTGTAGCAATTGGACAAGTATAGGGAAGACTGACTAGCAGTAACAGCTCTTATTTCAGAGGAAAATTATTAAGGAGGCTTTCTAAGCTTCCTCTAAATCCCCTTTGTCTACAGGCTCCCTGGGGCAAATGCAGCAGCCCTGCAGCCCACCTCCAAACAGACCTGGCACTGGAAAGGACCCACATCCTCCTGATCTGCCCAGCTCTGCCAGAAATCCCAGGGATAGCATCGAGTAAGGAGGAAGGTTTGCATTATTCTGCAGCCTGTCCAGAAGGAGCTGGACCAAAGCCACCGCCTGTTGATTAAATATCCATCAGCTCATAATAATTTTCAGCCAATATGGAACTGGCTTGAATCAAACACACTGACAGGGAAGTAAATAAAGCAATGGCCAAGCCCTGTATGACATTTGTTTATACAGTTAAACGCACACATGGCTTCAGGGAAACTATTTAACTCTAAATAACTTCTCTGCTTTCATCAATGGCCAAACAGATGCTCTTACTAGAGAGTAAACATCCGTGTACCAAACACCTGCATGCCAAATCACCAGTGGAGAAATAGTCTGGTAGGAGCAGATACCTCAGCTTTCACTGGAAGATCCAGTGCGACCAGCTGGGAAAAAGCTGGCTAATAAAGAGAATTCCTTATGGCAAAAATGTTTCTTTCCGACAATGACTGATTTCAGGTGTACTTATGGAGTTAAGCTGGTGATTATAATTAACACTGCTTCTACCTGTGTGATTATTTGACGTGCATTTTGAGCTGTTTCAGGAGAATGGAAGGCAATGGTTAATTCTGTGTTTGCCAAGCACTCTCAGCAACTTTCTGCTGTACAAGCTATGAAGGCAGGCTTTGTGTTCAGACATGTGGCTCAGCCCTGAGGTGTGGGTGGGCTGAGGGCCCCCCCAAGCCCCAGCGATGCCAGCACCCCCCAGCATGGGCACCTGCTTGTGCAGCCACGCTGCCCAGATAGATCAGCTCAGAGCACTACAAAGGGCTAATTTAATGTTCATGTTCAGGAGAACAGCACTAACACAGGACACAAGTAACCAGAGGCACAGAGGGTGAGCACATGAGCTGCTTTTTAAAGTAAGGATGCTTCTGAGTGAGAGAGATCTGCAGGAGAGATCACCTTTCCCAAAGCAAGGAGGCACCTTCTGCCATTTCAGCACATGAGCTTGGTCACCAATAAACGTTCTCTGCCTGAGAAGTTTTTACAAGCACTGCAAGAGGGACCCCAAAGCAGCCAAACACCCTCTCTCCCCTCCAGCCTGCTCCCACTTCACTCCCCACTTGCATTTTCCCAACTTCAACATTGGGTAGCCAACTCTGTCATCCCAAATGGGCTGTTGTAATGTTATGGATGATTCATGTGCTTGGGGGGAGGAAAAACCAGCGGAAGAAGCTGAAATAAACCATGGAAAGCTATGGGGAAACTTCCTGAGATTTGCCTTCACCCCTGCTCCTGAGCTCCAGGATGCAACGTCCCTGCATCCCATCCCACTGACCCAGGCTCTGCCCTCTGTGCTCTGCTGACAGACCCCAGGAACAGCCAGACCTGCCCGTTTCCTGAGCAGAAAACCTCCCCCAGACAGGCTTCAGCTCTCAGTCCCAATAAGCAAGAACCAGAGGGGTGATGAAGAGGCTCACACTGACACACCACGGCTCAGACATGCCTGAGTACTGGTCCTCTGTCCCCATCTCGTTTATCTGCTTGCTCCCTGGCATGGTTTTGACCTATGCAGACAGCTTCCAGGGAACACCCAAGTGCTGCACGGAGGAAAGCAAGGACAAAGGATCATTCCCAATATACAGCACTGACAAAAATACCCCAGGTTTGGCTCCCTTCAGGCCAGAGAGTCCTCTGACAGCAGGTCGGAGGCTGCAGGGCCTCTTCTCACACCTCAGCAGATAACACGATCTCCCCGATGACACTATGCAAACTGTGACCCAACCTCCACCTTATTTTAAACACCGTGACCTGAAAAAACACATAAAGAAATTAAGATAATGGTCAGGACCACAGCAACCACAGGGGCCTGGGGGAGCTCCACGCCCAGCCAGCAACCAACAGCCTCGGGGCAAAGGAGAGCCCAGGATTTAGGATCACGTGCAGGTAGGGGATTAGGATTTTTACAGGGCTGGCTTGGGAGTGTGTGGGTTGAATGTTAGGCAGCTCATGTATCCCTGCTGCCACGAGAGAGCCAGCCTCATGCTTTCAAGCAGAAGCCCCCAGGCAGATGCCTCCTGCCTCTCCAGAAAACAACCCTAGGTCCTGCTTCTTCACAGGGGGGGGGAAACACTGATTAATGGATGATTTTAGACAACCAAAACCTTCATGATCCAGAATGTGCACATACCATTGCAAATCCAGAGAGCAGAGCAGAGGTTCTGCTGGAGGCTTTCAGTTTGGCTCGGCTCAGGTACAATTTTCTCCAGGAAAGGGCTTGGACTGAGTGGTGGTTTGATGTGACCAATTCCAGATAGCTGCGCCGGACCCAGTCCCGATAATCCATGCCCTTTGTGCCAGGTTCAGAGCAGCAAGCAGGAGTGGAGGGATCCACCGGGACGTTTAATTCAGCACTCATGGTGAAAAAAATGCTGAGGAAACAAAATAGTCACGTTCAGGAGGAGGTGGCAGACAGGACAAGCATGAACCACTGGAAAAGCTACGTTTACACAAAGTTGCCCTTGGTCGTAGAAAAATGATGGATCAAATACCACCACACTTGCAAGGCATGGAACAGAGAAATGACCACGTGTAATCCTAAAAATCCTAAAAATGACCACGAGAACTAGGAAGGATTACACAAGAAAACCCGGGAACTACTCCAGCAGGAATTCCGGAAGGCTGCAGCAGCATCTGGCTTTTCATTTCAAAGCTGGCTTCTCAGCTTCCCCCTTTAATTCCTCTGTGCTCATAAAGAAATCATTTTACATAAAGACACTTTGGAAATAGGGCCCCATCTTATAATTTTGCTTAAGCTGAGAGTTTCACAGTGGTTGGCTCCACATGCCTCGCCTCAGAGCATCAAAGGAAGGCCAGACAGCAAGTTCAGGGAGTCACTTCTTGCTCTTTTTCTTGGAAATGTTTTTTTTCTTTTCAGTTAAACCATCACTCACCTTAGATGGACACAGTTCTTCCCCAGGAGTCACAGAGCTGAATGCTGTGTAGGGTTAACGAATGAACTTCCCAAGCTTCTGCAGTGGGAAGTTAAATTTCCTGAGCTGCTCGTGCTCCACTTATCAGCCACTCATCTGACTGAGAATCCTGCTCCCTACTTCCACCGGCAGCTGTTGGCACCAGAAAAGACAATTCCAAGGGGAAAAGCAAGCGCCTTCCAGGTAGTTTCAGCATCTTCAGATTCAAGAGATTACACTGGCAGATGTAAGGAAGCAGCAGGACCATTCTAGGTGGTGAGTGCCACTGCTGCCAGCAGAGCCAAACCCAAAGCACCCCCTCCTTCCAGCACAACCACGCTCTGCTCAGCTCCGTGACCTCCACAGACACAGAATTTGCTGAATGTTTTGAGCAAAATCGCTCAACTCTGGCCAACATCTGAAACTAGAGGTTTAACTCAGCTTTCTGAAGAATGGAAAACATGACTGGATCAACCCCATGCTTGTAACTCTGCCACTGGCCACCACGGCGATGGCAGGAGCAGCCCCAGAGCTGCTCCACACCACGCCCTTCTGCCCATAAATCCTCACCAGCTCCTCAGAGGAGGAGATGCATGCCCAGAATCACACACGGTGTGGCACTAATTAGTCCCAGAGCCACTCCTCAAGGTCGCAGGCACCTGGAGGAGTCCCAGCCCTGCCTGCATCCCCTGGCAGCTAATAAACCAGCATTGGCTGTGGGGTTTGAGGAAGTGGCAAAGATAAAAAGGACACCAACTGCCCACAATGCCAAACAGTTATTGCTGAAAGGGAACAAAACTCTCCCAGGCACAACCAGAAAGATGAGACTTCAGCATCAAATAAAGCCCTGCAGGTTGTAAGGTTGCCTGTCCCTCCTGAGCATGGTGGGCTTCCAGGTTTCAGCCCCCTCAGACGTAGTAAGGACAGCAGCAAGATCACAAGGCTTCTGAGCAGCTTTTGACGAGGCCCCTGGAGGGCTCCAGGATGGCCCCTGAGCTGCTCTGCAGTTTTCAAATTATTAAAAAGAAAAACCAAACCAAAACAAAAAACAACCCCGTAAAAGAACGACCACACACCCAACAGAAACAGGGACAAACCTCCCAGCTTGCTCGGTGCTTCCAGAAAAGGCAAGAATCACCTATTTTACAGAAAAAGAACAAATAAATCTCTCAGCACACCTCCTGGGAGGATCAGAGCAGACATTGTGTGAGCAGCAAAGCGATAAAGCTGCTTCCTGTGACAACATCCTGTGTGGATTCTGCAGTGTGGTGTGGGGTGAATCGATGAGCTTTGTCCATAGTTGGGGCACTGGTAGCCTCTACCCTGCCATTTACATTCACAAAACACGTAGGAACTTTGCATGTAGGAAAATCCAGCCCCTGGGACAAATTCCATTGAAGAGACAAATGAATTCCAAGGTTAAAGAGGGAGAGCAAGAGCATCCAATCACATCTGCTTCTTTCCTTAGAAAAATAAACTAAAAATACCACAAGGATGAATTTTCACTCTGGAGCAGCTCAAGAGATGTTCCCAAGTAAGTAAACAACTTCAAACTGAAATCCATAAACACACACATAACCCAAACGAGCAGTAATGGGATGGCAAACTCACCTTGCTGGCTACAGACATGGAGAGACTGCGTGGAGGGCTCCGAGGGCTGAAACACAAGACCAGAGAAGCATTTTACATGCACCGTAATGTCAGCAGTTTTACTCTGGAAATAGTTTTTGGCCAGTTATCTGCATCAGGGGAGAGTTATCCTGGAGTCTGCATGTTCCTGCCTTGCAGCATCAAAGGTTTGGGATGCTTGACCTTATGGAAATAACTTTCCTTCAGGGTTTTACTACTCAGGGCTGTGGCGTTTTGGACCAGGACGTCCCCAAGAGACCTTTTCCTCAGCCTAAGAGCCAGCTCTGGCTGAGTCCATCCCAGCTGTGTCTTTACTCACTGTTGTTCACCACTGATGCACTTGACCCCGCTGCATCTCACAGATGCATCTCACAGATCTCACAGGCTGAATCATAGAATCATTATGGTTGGAAGGGACCTCCAGGGCCATCAAGTCCAACCTTTATCCCATCATATTCCTAACCATTGGACCATCAGACCATGGCCTCAAGTGCCTCATCAACCCATTTTTTGAACACCCCCAGGGACGGTGACTCCACCCCCTCCCTGGGCAGCCCATTCCAGTGCCCAACCACCCTCTCAGTAAAGAACTTCTTCCTAATCTCCAACCTAAACTTCCCCTGATGGAACTTGAGGCCATTTCCTCTCGTCCTGTCATCAGCAACTGGGGAGAAAAGACCAACACCAGCCTCACTACAACCTCCTTTTAGGTAGTTGTAGAGGGCAATAAGGTCTCCTCTCAGTCTCCTTCTGTGATTGCTACCTCACACTGACTCTGTTACTCCATCCCGTGTGTCCTCCTGAGCGGCGAGGGAAGCCTTCGCCATGCCAACATCTCAGCTGCTCCCACGTAGGGGTTTCTTCACAGCGAGGAATGAAGCAGATGCTGAGACATGCAGATCCCCCCACACCATGCCCTCAGCAGCACCATCAGCTTCTCTGCCTGGCTTCAGGGCATCAGCCCCCCTTGGACCCAGGTTTCTGCCCCACACCCTGAGACTGATCCGTGGGTTCGTGCCAGCGCCTTTCTCCCCTGTACAGCACCATTCAGGAGCCCACACACCACGACTGAGCTTAACCCTGGGCCCCACTGCTCCCCCCCTGTCCAAGCTCAGGTCCTCTGTGCTATGGGGAACCCCTTCCCATGTTCTCCTCTGGCTCAGGACCCCCCCAGCAGCACCCCTGGGGGGATGATACCCCACAGCAGTGACCGCCCTTCCCACAGCAAACCTCAACTGGGGGATCTCCCATCCACCAGCAGGATGTGACCCCCCTGATCCTGCAGGATTTCTGCTCCTCCTCGCCAGCCCACTCAGCACAGCCCGGGCAGGACACGGCCCCACACCACAGGGCTCCCCCTCCCACAGGGGATCCCCCAGACCCACTCACAGCTGGGATCCTTCCCCCCGAGGGCAGGGGACCCTCCCCGGGCAGGGTGGGTCCCGCTCCCTCCCCACAGCACCGCGGGGCAGGGGCATCTCCCTCGCAGCGTCCCCAGAGCGAGGATCCCCTTGTCAGGATGCGACCCCCAGGGGCTGCCCTGCCCTCTGCATCCCAAGGGGGCTCCGAAACGCCACGGGGCAGGAAGGGGGGACCCCCCCTTTGCCCGCAGCCGGCCTCTCCCACATCCCTCCCCAGAGCCCCGGGCAGGGGATCCCACCCCCGGGCAGGAGGAGCCCCGTTCCCCCCGGGCAGGGGACCCCTTCCAGAGCTCCGGGCAAGGGATTCCCACCCC
>VZRW01010879.1:28625-39280 GCA_013398125.1 Aegotheles bennettii | reverse complement strand
CCCGAGCTGCGCCGGGACTCGCGGTGGGGTGAGAAACCCCCCCACTGGTACAAATGTCCCTGGGTCTGCACCTTGCGTCCCTCCGGCGCGATGGGAGGCGCGATGGGAGGTGGCTGAGCGTTTATTACGGTCATTAATTACACCGCGAGCTCGCACACGGAAGGGCTCCGCTCCCTGCCAGGCACCACCGGCCCCGTGCCTCCTCCACTGACTCAGCGGGAAACCCTGGGAAACCCAGAGCAGGAGAGGCCTGGGCCCCACTGCTATCCCTGCGGATCGCCCTGGGGAAAGGGGGAGGAGGAGGAGAGGGATCGCCCTGGGGAGAGAGGGAGGAGGAGGAGAGGGAGAGCCCTGGGGAAAGGGGGAGGAGGAGGAGAGGGATCGCCCTGGAAACCAGACCAGGAAAATGCAGAAAGGCAGCACAATGGGTCAAGCTTGGTCACACAGGAATCCCACCTTCTTGAATCCCCTTCTGCCTGGGAGAAGAAAAGACAAAGGAAAACAACCCCTAAAAGCTTAGAGACAAATGCTTTTGTTACCCTGAACGTGCTTCTCACCTCTGTGATTAGGAGACAGCACTGACACTGCTGTCTCCTGGGGTCCCATGCTTGCAAGCATGTGTAGAAATGGGACAGCAGCAACCTTGAGCCCCTGGAGATGAGCCTGCACCAGGGAAAAGAGATGCACTCCTTGGAAGAGGACCAGAGCAAGGATTGAATGTGAACAGGTCAAGCTCCTCAGCAGTTCAAAGCCTTTACGTTACTACTGCTTTTTCAGTGCTGTATTTGGAGTAGGAAGCAATTGTAGAATTGTTCCCCATTTTACCAGACATGGGAGCAGTTCCATTTTGCTGCTCCACAGACGTTTTCCCTGTTTTGAGGTCACAGAGTACGTGCATTTTGTCTCAACGAAGCAGCATCCCTTCAAAGGCTCACTCTGCAGTGCCTTTGTATTCTGGAAGACGCAGCACTGACAGAACCACCACAACACTCCGTAGTGTTTTTCAGAATTCATAGCAACACCTACCAAATACAGCAGCTACTGCTACGTTCAGCCACCCTAGCAAGGCAGACGCCACCTTCAGCAACACATTCCCTAATCTTTTTATGGATCACACCTACAAACGTGGCATTCCTAGAAAAGGAGAGCATGAACAACACAGCACAGGTAATGATGGTGTCTTATAGACCTGAATTTTTGAGTTCACCAAGACAAACTCAAGTGCATCCTCCTCATGACAGAGAAGTGTGTCTTCATGCGGCAACATCTGCTCTGCTTAATGCAAAACAGCACTTAATTATTCAGCTGAAAAGCCTGATGAGCTCAGAAGGAAAGCAGTCTATTTGCAAGACTCTCACCACTTCTCCCTCCACGCAAGCTAAGAAACACCACAATGTTTTCATCCCACCACACAAATGTACCAATGGGGTTTACCTGCCCAAAGGGGAATTCAAGTGAAGCAATTCTTGTAACTCATCTCTCCACAGGAAAAATGCCAACAGCTGCAGAACATCCCCTGATCTGAAGTTACAGAGAACAGAACGCCTGCCCGAGCTACTCTGAGGCACTTGGTTCTGTGGAGATGAAGCAAAAAACACCCGGGTGCAGATCTCTAACCTGGGGAGCAGTGGGGATATGGACCCCACAGCTCAGAAGTCCTCCAGCTCTGAAGTCTTTGGGTACATACAGGCAAACTAAACACAAACCTCACTTGCACTTGACCACATCTGCTTCCCTGCCACCAGGGAAATGCCACTGAGAAGCCATTACACAAAGCCAGCTCAGACAATGCGCAGGGTTCTGGCAGCACTGTTCAACAAAGGGTAAATATAAAAGAGATACTCCCTTTTTATTGTTTTTGCTTGAGAAAACTTGGCATTAACAAAGGCTTGAGAAGAAGTAGCACCACGTTCTGGATGCTGAGGTCCAGGGATGGGCGTGTCTGAAAGATAGCAGGCACTTTTAATTAAAGATACACTGAAAAGACAACAACCCAAGTTACAAATAAAACCACCACTGCATGTGCTTTTCATTTAAGAACCAACAAGTAAATATGTACACAGATGTTATGATTCCTACCAGGGAACCCAAAGTTCAAAGCAGAGAGCTCAAGCAGAGAGCAAGGCAGGTGGCATTACATGCAGCTGAACACAAGCAAAACCATGTCTTTCCAAGCCTGCCTGCCACAGGGTTTGGAGGCTTTACAGATGATCTTTCAGAAAACATACTGTTCCAATCCAAAAGCAGAAAGTAAATGAAATGCAGCTAACATCATCTTATCTTTTTCTGTGTTTTCACATGTGCCACATTACCTGGGCTTTTTGTCCCTTCCTGCAGCACTGCGAGCATCTCTATTTTCTATTTTACTGAAATGCTCCTCAAAAAAAAAAAAAGGAAGACAGAACAATCCAACACATCCCCTTTATTAATTTAAAAAACAAGGAAGAAAAGTAATAGGGAAAAGTTTTAGCAATAAAAAAGGGATCCTGCTTAAAAATCTATAGAACTTGTCTAACAACATAAACTGGTTTCTTTGGGTTAGAGATGACCCCATAAAAAACCCCAAATTCAGAACACTCACAGTGCAGGAGAGTCTGGCTACAGACCACTTCTCTACTTTGGGTTAAACTCTTCCCTTAGATTCATGTATCCCACTGCTACCAGCTTTGACATCAGTAGAATATGTAGCCCTCACAGTAATATTTTCCTTAAATGGTAATGGATATGTTTTAGCTTTCAGGCAGAAAAAACACTCTGGGCCATCTTAGAAAGAACTCTAGGGTCACAGAGACTTATGGCTGACTCTTCAGAGCAAACTTCGAGCAGACTGCACAGCAGTTATACAGGCAATTAAGAAAAAACCCTCTTATTTGGCACTTGTCTATCATTAGCTCGTGGGCCTGTGGTGTGAAGCTCATTCACCGTTAAGCAGATATAACGTACGGCCGATGGGTTCTGCTTGGCTGAGATGACAGGCTTTCATGCTCCTGAATATAAAGCAATGAACAGTGTTTCCAGCTGTCCCTGAAAGGCCTCATCCTCTCCCCATCACAAAACTTGGCTCTTCAGCATCGTCTTCCTTCTCTTCCTCCTCCTCCTTGCTATCCTCTTCATCCTCTTCGCTGCTGGCTCGCTCTTGAGATTGATCAGGTTCTAAAAACACAAACAGCATGAATTGATGATGTGTTCCCATCTGTCTTCCTTGTTAAGTATTTCACCACCGAACAGTCTCGGGTGCTAAGCAAACGTGTATTAGGTCACACTAATTAGTACGGATGGGCAACATATTCCCACATGTCTCCCTTGTTAAATATCTCACAACAAAGTGGTCCCAGACCCTAACGAAACATGTATCAGGTTATATTAATTCTACTGAGCAATGCAGAGCTCAGAATATTAAATTCTCCCTTGGAGAAATATTCCCTCACCTCCACTGTGCCAACTCTGCCTCCTCTGGAACATTATTTCCAACAGAGGGAACTCAATGCTGAAGGATGGATTATTTCATATCTCACTTCTGCATGTCGGGACAAATTCCAAGTGTCCCAAAGTACTGTTAAAGAACACAGAGTCAGGATATTTCTACACCTACCCAAGTTCACAGAAGGTGCCACCAACTTTACAGACTGTTTGGTACACTGCAAGTACAGGAGCTCGTTAAGGTATGTGGGAGATTAACGAGGGTCACATGAAATTTGTAAAGCCTGCCAAAGGATCAGAAAACACCTACTAGAATGTAAATAATGGGTAATGAAAATTAGGGATGGCATAAAGTGGGACCTGAATCTAAAAGCCATTCTTCCACTCCCAGAAGCTCTGGTACCTTCAGTTTCTCAGGCCAAGTCACACTCGGCTCCTGCACTGCCCAGTTACATGCAGGATTTATTAGTGGTCTGATGCCACCGCGTGGTGAAGTTCTGTACTTGCATTATTTATTAGGGGTCTGTACAATAATGCAGCTTGTAACAGCTGACCTTCTTTAGCACCAATCTTTATTCTGAATGTTTTTACTACAGCAGCAGTGAAAGATGGTAACTCAGAGGTTTTATTTATTCATTCGAAAAGGAAGATAAATGCTTGCCTGCCCCATCCAACAAATACGCTTCAATTAATTTGGAAAAACTCTCAGATCTCAACCCAGGGCACACTAAACTAAGAAAAGACAAGTCTGTTCTCAGTAGACTAAAGACTGTTATTGGTGGCTTCTATCTCCACTGATTTTTTATAGTCATTATTATTTTAAATACAGAACCACAAACTGCAAAGAGCTAAGAACTGTTCTAGAGACAGGAGAGTTTGGATTCTGGCTTCCAGTGACTTACTTGTGCCAAACATGACCACTCCAGCCCAACAACTGGTACATGGCAGCCCCATAGCACAGTGCCAGCCCCTGATCCAGCTCCCCTCTGTCCCAGCCACTCCCTAAAGGGATGAGCATTCTGTTTTGTTCACTCAAAGGGAACAAAAGTATGTTGACTCCTACTTAAATTCTCCTCCCAGTCACAATTCATAAAGGAGCAGCTTTAAAAAAAAAGAAATGGAACCAAAACAAAACACACAAAAAAATTCCACTCTGCTACATTCACTTGCTGTCAGAAGCAAAATTAACCTAATGATTAATTTGTCCTCCCGTGTTTACATGGGAGGCTGGCAATGGTTCAGTTGAAACAGATCCAATTCTGAAAAGCAAAGCAGAAATAAGGTGGAACTGTCAGGCAAGTCACTGTTGTAGCAGAATTATCAGGAACTGTTGTAATTTTAAGACTAAGAATTACTGCAGTTGGTGTGCTGATGCACAAAGGACAGCTACTAGAAAGAGTAAGCTAAAATAGACTGTCAGGAAGCAATGAGTATTCTAAAGTTTGAGCAGTTACACTGACACTGCTGAACACTGATTTTCAAGGCTGAAGGAGAACAGAGGCAGTCGGGTTTTTCACGTTTATTTCTATGCAAAATTAAATAGTTGTGTGGAACAGATGGCACCAAGGCAGCTCAATTTCTTACTCAAAATCCTAACTCAGTTTCTGGCTGTCCAAGCTGTGCAATTTTTCCACCTGTTTTCCCATGCACATTCAAAATATACTTTACAAAAGAACAGCCTTTAACAATGCTGCCTTTTTTAGGAGACGTTCTAAATCTGCAGTTTGTCAGAATAGCTGGAGCAAAACATCCACAATCAACAAACTCTGATTCCAACGTTTGCTGTTCAAAATTTCCCCTAATAAAGGGAAAATATTCACAAACAGTCAAGTTATTTGTAAGATTAGATCTCAATGTAAATGGCTTCCAAAGGGGACTTTTGAAACAGCTAAAGTAACAAGCTTCCTCAGTCTCTTCCCCATGCACGAAGAACAAACCCTTCTAGGCTTCAATTAGGAACAGAACTTGAGAACAGAACTAGTCTTGAGCATAGAAAACCAAATTTCACTGACCTTTTTCCTGCTTCTTTTGTTCAATTTTATTTTTCTTAGCTTGCAGTTTCTTCTCTTTTAACTTCTGGCTACAAAGAAAAGAAAGAAAAGACTCTTTTGCAAATCCAACATTGTAAAGCTTCTGTACATTCATTTGCTGATAAAGGACTGAGAATTCTGAAATCTGCTTTTCAGGAGAGAAGTTCAATTTAGATTTGGCCTCAATAGAAAATTCAGCGAGAGCAAACTTGGACACATGATCAGCAGAAACTTTTCTATGTTGTTTTCAGTCTAATGGAATTTTTTTTCAGGTCTTCCATGACACCACTGCAACCACAACTGTATGATACAGAAGAAGTTCCAAGAACACAGAAGGAACAAACATGAAGCTGCCCCTACATTTTAGTTGCCTAGCCTAAAAACCAGAAAGGGGAAATGGTGTCAAAACTCAGACTGCTGGAACTGAACATTGGGAGAAAAAATTAAGTCATCGCCAGTAATACATACTTTAATTGGGAAAAAATAATGCTGTATCCTCTGACCTTCATCTTTGGGCATACTTCATCAATATATTGGGCCCTAGGAGTGACATTAGGAGCAAGAGGTAATTTCAGTTCATATGACCTGGTTCTGTTTGCCTAGCAAAGGTCAGCAGGCAGTCTAATGGCAGCCACAGGGCAGAGCAAACTGGGATTCATGTTCCTCTCTCAACACCATCAATTAATTCTCTTGAAACTGAGAGCCCAGTACTGTATCTGTTAGGTCAGGACAGAAGAGAAAGGGTGGTGAGGAAAGTCAGAGGGGCTCCTACAAGGCAAAGCTGCTGGGTACCTACACCATTAGGCTACAGAAGGGCACAAGGAGGCGTTAGGAGTATTTAGGCAGCATTTGTTATTTGAACAGTTGTCCTCCAACTCAGTCAGGAAAAAGGCAGCAGGCCAGATCTGACAGGCCATCTGTTGGACCACACTCAATTAAAGTAAGATGGCAACAGTGTTTGTGTTGTTACACTTTTGTGCTAATGCTGCCAGTGAGTCACTTTGCACAGGCCTTTCTTTCTGCAGCAACTCCCAGCTACAAGAATTAAACACCTCATTATCAAAGAAGCAACAGAGGCTGCTCATGGTCAGACCCTCTAGAAGAGCCGAGCCATGACACCCTGCCATTTCTGAAAGGTATGGTGGGCACAGACTGTGGAATTTAAATTGCGTATCACTGCATTGCAACACCGAGTCCATATCTTGAGAGCATCAAGCTTATAACTGTTTCACTTTGACCAGAACTTAAGAGAAGGATGAATTTAATATTTTTTCATTTTTCCATCTAACTTCCTAGACTTGACCTGCCAGGATTTCAGTGAGGTAGGTAGAAGCAGCTACTGAATTTAACAATACCGCACCCATCAGTGGCCTCTTTGGTATTCACAGGCTGAGCTGTACCAGTCACACTGGCAGTGTATGGAGGACAGCATCACGTCCCACCATTCTCTGCTAGTCCCAATCCATATGCACACCCATTAACCAGCGCCTATTTTTGCACTTAAGCTGTTTGGTGTCAGCTGTTTCCAATATTTATTTAAGCCAGATGTACACACAACCCTTTCCTGATGTTGTTATAACAAATATGCAGTAAGGCACATTGTAGCCAACACCGCAGTGTCAGCAAAAGCTGCTCAACCACCCAAAAGCGACCCGGCTAGCGATGGCACGGAAAATAAACCGTGGCAGCGAAGCCTGTCAAGTTTACAGCTACCTTCAGAAACCAAACAGTGACATTAACAAAATCAATCTCCACAGCCATCTCTGACAGTGTTTATCCCCAGCGTGCAGCTCCAGCTGAGGCACGGGGCGTGCGGGTTTCCATGTCAAGGCTCCTGGGAACAATCTGCCCTTACCGCTTCCTCCTGCGTTTCGCCGTTTGCTCCTCCGCAACCATCTTATTCCTCTCCAATTTCTTCTGGAATTCCTCGTCTAGTCTTTGCTGTAATTGATCACATGTCACACTTTGGTCACAATCAAAATTAAAACACTTCATTTAACAGTCACGTTCTTTCAGGGAGAAGCCTCCTAGCAAAATACAGAAGGGAGCTTCGCCAGATTTGGTCTGGTTGTTTCTTAAAACAAAAGCCATAGTCCTAGGGATGACTTCTGGACAGGCAGTGTTTTAACCTGCAGCCTGAGCCAAACATCAAAGCCTTTAAAAGGAGGAATCCTCACCAAAACAGATGAGAGAGGTCAGGCTTCTGCCCTAATGTTTCAGTAAAAACAAGAGAATAATTTGAGACACAAACATTAATGTATATTAAGGACTCATCTTATCCAAGAGAGAGTGTAACAATAATGCTCTCCAAAAGAAGTGCTGTTCTACTCAAGAAAGACTTTAAAGAAAGAGATCTGGACTCTGCACAGGCACTTGCTTTGATTCTGTCTGTGCAGGACAGTGATATTGGGGTTTTCTGGTTTTTAAAGCATTTTCAAACCAACCTGAAAACACACCCATTCCCGTGCAGTCTCACTGTGTGCTAGGACCCCAGTGAACAGAGAAGCTGCAGCATGTCTGACACAAAGCACCAAATGTTTCAGTACTGACAGAGATGCCACATGTCACATACTCCTACAGTTTTCCTCTGATAAGGGGTGGTTCGGAACAGAACCATTTGTACATGACTTCAAAAGAAAAACAGATTTGCAACGAATATCAAATAGTCAGGGGAAAAAAAGATTACAAAGAGCCCTGCTGACCTTCTCAGCCATGGCATCCATGAAATCTTGCCTCTGGTACTCTCGCCGACGGAGATGTCGGTACACGTGAAACTCCCCACTCCCAGCTCCAGCACTGGAACCTACAGTAAAGAGGAGTTAGTCTACTAGAATATAACGTACAAGATGCTCACAAACAACTACAGCTAGATGCTGAGGGACAAGACACGTGGAAAGGCAATACAAGATGAAAATCTATTAACAACACTGTTCAAATCATTTGCCATCGAAAGGCAAAGGGAGCTGTGAAACCATACCCGTGGTTCACTGCAGTTCCTATGGGTCAGCTACTCCCCCCGGAGAGAATCCAGCCCTAGCTGGACATTGAGGCAGTAAAAGAACTAGAGATCAAACATGCACCCCACTCTCTTCTAGGCAGAGGTGAGCTAGAACATCCTACTGAGGCTGCTTCTCACTAATTTTCAGCATCTCACGTAAAAAATACAGGTCAGCAGTAAGATGATAAAGCCCATCACATTTTACCTTCCCACGCAGGACAGATCCCACTGACAGCTTCTGACTGTCTCTTCACAAATGAAATCCCTACAGCTCTCTCTGCCTGGCATCAATTTCATGTTCAAGTCTCACAGGAGCTTTCAACACCACACTCTGTTCTCTTCCTGCCTCCTGAGCCATTTCTCAAGGCAAAGCACAGGAATCCATGCCTCAGAGAGGACACCTAGTAATTAAAACACAGCAGCTGGGGCTGCAACAGGGGTGCTCTTGATATCAACAGAATCCCAGTGTGTCAGGTGCTCCCAGAAAAACAATCCAGTTCAACTTGAGCACACAGCAAAGGTATTTGAGAAAGCCATGAGGGAATTACAATAAGCAGAACAGTTTACTCAGAAATGTATAAAAGCTTTAGTCCAAGGTCAATTATTCTTAAATAAGAGCAAGTCAGGCTCTAGAACGGACCATTAATAAGGGTGAAGGTCCCAAAGGCACACAGAACTTCTACATGCAGATGAAATTTGTACCACAACGACTACATTTAATCTGTGCAAGTAAAAGTGAAGTGTGAGCAGAATATTTGGGTTGGGTTCCTTGCACAGCTGCTCCCTACCTGGCCACGTACGATCATACCCGCTGCATGTGTCTGCTTCTCACTGCCTGGGATTCAGACCCAAAGCAGTCAAAAGAGGGGCTTCATAATTCAGAGCACTCTCAGATTGTGGAAAGGACAGATTTGCTAATCACAATTTACTTGTCACCAGGGCAGCAGCTTATTTCACTGCATGCAGCCCACCTGCTGGAGTGCCACAGGCATTGGCCACTGTGCATTCTGACAACAAGCAGGAAAGTGGAACCCAAGAACCAAATAAAACTTGGAAAATGAACTCCTGAAGCACATTTCACACCTCTTTTCTCCAGCAAAACGAGCAACAACAGAGAAATGTCCCTGGCCTTTTCTGTTAAACGCTTTCCTAAGTTATCTGAAGAATAATCTCTTTACCCATCACATCTCTAACAAACTCCGGGGGAGGCCGTGGTGCCCATTCATTCAGTTTTTCAGGAATTGGTACAGTCTTTTCCTGCAAGAACAAACGAAGCAGTCATCAGCGTCTCCTAGGAGCAGAGCCTGCAGTTTAACACACTGTGGAAAGGCAGTGTGTGTCTGACACCAGCCTCTCCAGCAGCTGACAGATCCCAGGAGGCGCACAGCTGTAGTGACTCCTTCACAGGGATCAGGAGCAGGCAGAAAATGAGAAGCAGAAGGGATCCTCCTCTCTCCCCCTCAGATTCAGGCCCGCAGATGAAGAAACCTCGGAAGGATTAGGAGTGCCTGTGCTTCTTTTCAGTATGGAAACTGGAAGGAAGGAAGGCAGTCAGCACCTCCAAGCACTGGCAGAAGCCGAGCACACTCACCCCCAGTACTCTGGGAGGAGATGAAGGGCGCTCGTGCACCTCCCATGCCAGATCTATGGAGGCCAGGGAGGAGCAGGGAGTGGAGAACACATGGTGCAAGGTCAGAGGAAGAACACGGCGCAGGGGTGTCTCAGCACGCACACAGAGGGAGGGCGAGACCCTGCCTGGCAAAGGCCACCTCCTCCTCGGGACAGGGATCCGGACACCCAGCCAGAGGGACCAGGGTCGCGCTGCCCCCAGCCCCTCGCCCCAGATCAGAGCCGCGGGTGGAGCACGGCGGGGACAGCCCCCCCCCGACCCGGGAAGGGTCCCTCCCTCCCGGCACCCCGGGGAACACTGACCGCTCTGCCCCACGGCCCCGGGGGCCGGTCCTCTGCCCCCACAGAGCCGGGGAGGAGAAAGGGGATGGGGTGCGAGTCCCTCCCCCCTCCCAGAGCCCGGGGGTGCTGGGGCTTGGCCCCCTTTCTCCTCACGGCCCCGGGGAGGAGGGAGGGAGGAAGGAGGAGGTGGGGGGGGTGTCCCGCTCCCCTCACGGCCCCGGGGGTGCTGAGGGGGGTCCGGCCCCTGTCCCCTCACGGACACGGGAAGGACGGGGCGAGCCGGTCCCTGTCCCCTC
>VZRW01010879.1:14076-27884 GCA_013398125.1 Aegotheles bennettii | reverse complement strand
TCCCTGTCACACTGTGTGCCCCATCCCTGTGACACTCTGGGCTCCATCCCTGTCACACTCTGGGCTCCATCCCTGTGACACTGTGTGCTCCATCCCTGTCACACTCTGGGCTCCATCCCTGTCACACTGTGTGCCCCATCCCTGTGACACTGTGTGCTCCATCCCTGTCACACTCTGTGCCCTATCCCTGTCACACTGTGTGCTCCATCCCTGTCACACTCTGGGCTCCATCCCCGTCACACTGTGTGCCCCATCCCTGTGACACTGTGTGCTCCATCCCTGTCACACTCTGTGCCCTATCCCTGTCACACTCTGGGCTCCATCCCTGACACACTCTGTGCCCCATCCCTGTCACACTCTGGGCTCCATCCCTGTCACACTCTGGGCTCAGCCCCCACAGCAGAGCCCTGGGGAGGGTGAAAATCCAGTGCATGTGGCCCTGGCCCCCCAACCCTGTGCCCTGCCATGGTGTAAGCGATGCAGCACTGCCCAGTGCCCCCGGCCACTGCCCTGCACCATCTGTTGGTGTCACCTCGGTAACAAACCAGCTTTGTGCACTGGTGGTGATGGATGCAGTGCTGTCCCACACTCCCTCACCCCTGGGCCAGCCGAGGGCTTGTGTGCCCAGACCCATACTTGCCTGGTGGGGTCGGGCAAGCTGCGGGTGCGGGTGAGCAGCTGGAGCTGGCTGTGGTCTGGGCAGCCTCTGAAGGCTTCTCATGGAGCAGCCGTGGCCCTGCAGGAGCAGCAAGGCATGTGCTGGGGTTGTGTGTGCCAGGGAATCAGCCAGGGAAGGTCAGCCCCAAGGGAAGGGTGGCCTAAGCCTTTGTGGAGCTCATGGAGATAAGCTGGAGCGGGGGAAGTCGGGCTCCAGGCTTCAGACAGCTTCGTGCTGTGCATGTGGAGAGGGTGACAAAAGGGTAACAGAGGGGTTAGGAACGGCTCCTTCTGAGATTTATGGGTCATTTGTGTGACCTGAATTTATTAAGCCCCCTTTCCATGAAGTAAACTGGAGCTGATCCTCGGGTTCAGCCCGATGTTTACAAAAGCCTTTTCAACCTCTGCTGGGCTTGTTGTGGAAATCACAGCAGTTTATGCCTCGTGTTTGTCTTACCGACCTGATTTGTAAAAGAATGGTGTGAATGTAGTGCTGGCTGAGCTCCCAGCTGGCCCTGGAAGGCATCCTTGCAGCCACAGCCCTGGCTGGAGCAATGCAAACAGCTTCCCCCATGCAGTCTGTCAGCTCAGGAGCTCCTGTGCCTGCAGCTTTCCCTGCCTTGGGTCCTTTTCAACCCACCAGGACAGAAACTAGCTCGTGTTAGCCTGTCCTCAGCCCCCACCAGGGAGACACCAGCTCCATTTGCAGAGGCTGGGGCAAGTACTCCCCCCTGTCACTGCAGAACGGGGTTTAGAAGCAGAGCTGCTGCAAATCAATTGAGTTCCCTCTCCCCCTAAGGTGCCACCTTGTTCCTTCCTCCTTGCTGTCATGGCCATCTCTCCAAAAGGCAGCTTCCAAAAGCAGGGGTGTGAGTGATGAGCTATCAGGTCTCAGCCCCCCTATGCCAGTCCCCACGGGAGGAAGGCAGGATGGCAGCTGTGCCTGCAGACATCATGGCAGGCTGCGGGCAGCAGCTGGGCAGTTCAATTCTCTTGCCCGAAGTGTGGCTTGTGCCAGCCACGACTCACAGCCCTGGGAAGCAGCGGACACTTGCCTGTCACCCAGCAGAGCCCACTCAAACAGCATGGGGAAAGAGTCCTGGGAGCATCTCACTGTCAAACTATATGTCTAGTGAACTGGTGCAGAGTCCTGGTGTATTATGCACCTATTACTTATAAAATGTATCTATCCGGGGAGGGGGAACAAGACTATTAAATACAAAATAGGAAGTATTTTATCATGTCATTAAAAAATACAAAGCCCATGAAATCAAAGTGCAGGGCTGGGTTCTGGGCAGAACTGGGCTCACTGGGGACAGGGGATTTGCATCAGAACAGGGAAGCATTTTCATAGTTCAGTGCAAACCAAACAACAGAATTCAGCTCCCTGATCCGTATAAAAGCAGCTCATTTGTGTTCCAGGGCAATGGTGCTCGGAGGAGTAGGGGGAGCAAAGGGATCCTTCTGGAAGCCCTGGAAGCCTTTGCAGAGAAAGGCCCTGTGTGCCAGGCAGCAGGAGCAGCCGTGGGCAGCTCTAACATCCCCATGAAACGTGGGAGGCTGAAATCCTTCACATTTTTGCCCTCTTCATTGTATCTGACAGGGTGCAGCCCAGCCCTGCTCCCTCCTGGGGCAGAGGGCATTGCTGGCACACTATCCAGCCCAGCCTATGCCTTCCCCTTGCCTCACTACTAGATCTTCGAGTCTGATGCAAAGGGTTGTTGTGTCCTGCCCCTGCCCTGCCAGGAACCCCGTGAAAGGAAAGGAAAGCACGTTTTCCAGCAAGACTAATACCATAATTAATCAACTTGCTAACATGCTGAGGTGTGAACAGCTTACATGGAGGCAGGAGGAGCAGCTGTCCTGCAGGCACAGCCTTGCAGGCAACGGAGGAGGAGTCCACACAGAAGAGCTGTCACCTCCCCAGCTGCCCAGCTCCTGATGGATGAGTCTCCAGGACCGGTTAACGGGCTCTGGAGGCTTCTGGGGAGGGCATGTTTTTGTGAATGGATCATGACACAACCGTGGCCTCATTACAGAGCTAAGCAGCTCCCACCACCCCCCAAAAGCCATGTGTGAGCTGTGTCTGCAAGCCGTGTCTGTCACACTGCCTAGCTGTGACAGCACAGTCTGGGACAACACACCAGGCTTCCTGGGGGATCCTCAGCAGAAGGGAGCACACTAGAAAGATATAGAGTGTGAGGCACTGCCTCCTGGGAGACACCAGCAGGGAGAGAGCAGCCGAGTTCCCCGCAGCGTGTCTAGGAGATGCAGGCACTGGTCGTTGGCAAGGGAGGCCCATCCTCACTCCTCGGGGCTGATAATTCCCCATTATCTGCACTGCTTCAGGGATGGAGGCATTCCAACTGGCACCAGTGGCAAACCAGACAAAGCAAATAGCAGACTGGGAGGAGAGGAAACCCTGCACTGCACAGCCTGGATGTGTCCTCCACCTCTCTGCTCAACAGTGAGAAAAACACCCTGCCTTGAGATCACATGCGACGTGACAGCATCCTCTCCCTCTCATTTTTTTACATAGCAAATCCAGCAAAGGCACAAGCTCGTGCTCACGTGCTGTCCTTTTTGCAAGTGATTTTATTTTAAAACTGGAACTCGAGTTCTCCATTTGTTTAACAAGTCCCTTTTTTTTTTATAAATAAAATTAATTTATTCTACAGAACAGTAAACTCTTCCAGACTCTTCCCTATTTACAAATTAACATTTTTGCTTGCAGATCATTGCTTCCCCCTCCTTTTCCTATCCCTTGATGCAGAAGGTGAACAATCAGCCAACATGTGAAGGTCTGTAAGGCAGTGCTCCCAACCCCAACCACCTGGCCCGTTGGGACCTTGGTGAAGAACAAGAGTGACACTGTCTTTGCCACATCCAGAGGTCCCTCCTCGTTCACCATGTGTGTGAAGGAAGCAGGTCCATGTTAAAACCATCAACCAAGAGCATCTGGCCTTTCCTTGCTGCACAGGCTCCTCTGGGCTGGGCTTTAGCTGTGCTGAGGAAGGAGAAAAAGCTCTGCCAAAGCACACAGCTCCTGCTGCCCTCTGAAAGGCCACATTTGGAGAGAAGGTGGCATTTGCCAGAGGAATGAGTTCCACCAGCCCTCAGCTCATGAACCATCAGCCAGAAAGGCAGCTCTTGCATTGTGTGAGGGGGCCAAGAGCCTTGGAAACACCTTCCCAGCCCTCTTGAAGGGGGAGAGACAAGTGACTCCAGAGCTGGGGATGCATTTTGCTAGCTCGGGAAAGAAGGCACCTAAAAAAATAATAATCTGACCCAACCCAAAACCACCCACCAGAAAAAGTCTCCAGGCAAATTCAAGGAGTTTTCGGTGGTTGTGGCTTGGCTCGTACCTCTCTTTGCACTAAGTGGTAACTTCTAGCTGGCTATGGTGGGGTCTACTTTGCCTGGAGACCCACCCAGACACTTCAAAGCCACCTTGCTCAGGTCCTGCTAGCACTGTCACCCAGGCCTGGCCACCACACGAGGAGTCAGGAGTCCTGGCAATGGAGAAGAGAAGCTGTACGAGGCAAACCAAGAAGGACGTGCTACTGTCAGGGCTGTCTGCAAGCAGAGCTGCCCTTTGGGAAGGTCTCCCACCCCATACAAGGCACACAATCCTGCTAAGCAGCCTGGCCTGTAAAACCACCCTAAGGGCTTCACCTGCAGCAGCCTCATTCCTTTCACTCTTTCTGAGCATTTCTATTTCTCCAAGAAAACAAAAAATAACCTTCCATAGCATCTCCTGAAGATGTCTGGTGTTTTCATTCCCAGGAGCCCAGTCGAGCACCTGCAGCATCCTGCTTCTGTCTGCCCCCACCCCGGACATCCTGAAGCACAACTGATGCAAAGTGGGGCTGCTGTCGTATTTTTCAAGGTTTGCCTTGAGCAGTGGCAAACATTGCCCAGCTGTGGTAGAGAGAGGGCAGAAGGCTGAGCCGATGCCTTTGTGGAGAGCTTAGGTTTTGAAAAAGGAAGGAAGAAAGAAAGAAAGGGGTTATCCAGGGACTCTCTGTAGGTACAGCAAAGGGAAAAAGGACAAAGTAATGGAAATGTCAGGAGAGCAGGAAAAACCTTCCTCAAATGCGATGCATTAAGCTTTGGAAAAAAACCTCCCAGCAGAGAGTGGGAAATGTGTGTCCCAGAGGGAGCCTGGAAGCCAGCCTGGATGAACCCTCACGCCTCTGCAGCAGAGCCCTCTCAGGTGCACGGATCCATGTGTGTGAGAAAAGCCTCCACATGGGGATCTGCCACTTCCATGGTCATCCCAAAATGCTGGAGCCCTCCGGCAGCTGGTTTGCAGGGCGATGGTGCCAGAAGGGAGGTTGGCCATGCTGGGCTCTCGCCCCAGAGGGGACACACCAAGGTGCTTCGGCTGGAAGAAGGAGCTCATCCCAGCTTTGTGCTGCCATCCCAGGAGGGACATCCCCAGGGAGGAGATGCAGGGAGCTTGGCTCGACCCGAGGAGAGCTCTTGGTCCATATGGAAAGGGAAGAGGCTGCAAGCTCCAAAATGGCACTGATGCTCTCAGCCTCCCAAACCCCCAGCGCTGCCCCAACCTCAGGGCTGGCACCAGGTCCAGCCAGGACATCACCCACTGCTCACACAGTTCCCAAAAGTGGCAGGGAGCAAGGACATCCCGGCTGGATTGCTGGTGGTGGCAGGAGGAGGTGGCAAGGCTGGCGCAGTGGTGAGGGGCACAGGTGCCTTGTATCCCCCTGCCATCCAGCCCCTGGCACGGGGGGCTCAGTAGAAGGAATATTGGTTTTCCACTGCCCGGGTCCGGCTCCGGGTGCCATCAGCCTCGTGGTAGTCCTCGGCACTGGCAGCGGGGGGCTCCGGCCGGCGCTCCGTGCTGTCGCTGCGGCTCCGGGAGCCCAGGGCACCCTCCAGGCGGTGGTAGGGTGCGGGGACAGTGACAGCAGGGGCCACGGCCACCCCCTCGGCAGGCGGCGGGGCCGGCGGGGCGGCGGGTGCTGTGCTGCAGAAGTAGTGTGGGGGTGGCAGATCAACCCTGCAGCCCGGCGGCTGTGACACGAGGGTTGGCAGGGGGCTGGCGTCTGCAAGGGAGACAGGAGTTGGACCCCTACAACCTTCCCACATCCACTCTCTTCTTTGCTCGCCTTCCCTGTCCTTCCTCAACCCCCCTTGCCCACCTTCTCCCAGCACAGTGGGATGCTGTGAGCCCCACAGACCCCTCTGCTCTCCTCTCCTGCCCGAGCCAGGGCACTGACACCCACACGGGTCACTCCAGCACTGCCCTGCTGCTGTGTGGTCCTCCCTGCCCACCTTCAGTGGGGTAATGCCCACCCTGGGGCACCTCCAGAGCCATGGGCACAGCTTTAGGGAGGGGTAATCCCAGGGATGAACCCTTTTTAGATCCCAACCCCAACATGAACCCAACCACCCACGCCTTGACACCAGCACAGCCCTGGCACCTACCAGGCAGTGGGCTCTGGGCCACCACGTAGCTGCGGAGGGTGATGTCGGCCGCGCCGCCCGACTCCAGAGGGATGGGATGGGTGTGGAAGTGGCGCAGCATGTCAAAGATGGTCTGGAACCAGAGGTGCTGCACGTGGCACTGCCCGCTCTCGTTCAGCGACAGGCGGAGGTGCTGCAGGGGCAGAGAGGCCAGCAGGTGAGCTGGGGTGAGCAGAAGGAGCCACCTCCATCAGCCAAGGGAGGTTTGCTTGTAACAGAGGACTGTTATTTTTTCCCTGCCTGGCCAGGAGGGTCTCCCATTGCAGGGTGTTTCCTGCAAAACCCCAGTCACTGCACCCCCAGGAGAAGTTTGTCCCTCCTGGTGATGAACACAGGACAGAAGCAGCCAGGGAAGGGTGGCCAGGGGGGCTGCAGCTCCAATCCTGGTGACACAGGTGGCACCTGAACTACTTCTTGCAGGACTTCAGAATTGGAATGGACAAGAAGAAGGTAGGGGATGACGCACCAGGCTATACTGGTTCCTGTGGGGTATTTAACCTTATACCCACCTGGCAGGCACTGATCCAGCCGGGAAAGCACTGATGGCGCTGGGCAGGGTGGAGAGGGCTCTTGGGGGACAAGGGCAGGTGGTCCCAAGGGATGCCTTCCCAGGGTGCAGCTCCCACAGAGCTGCCGTGTCTGGGGTCACCACATGGCACCCACTGGCTCACAGAGCCCCATCAGGGCTGGCACTAATGTTCAGGGAGAAGCAGAGGACACCCACCTTTGCTTTCCCCTGGAAGTTGAAGGTCAGCACGTACTCCCCTGGCCGCGTCTCGCTCTGCCGGATGACGAAGAGCCCGTGGCTCCGAGCACCCCCGAAGAGCACCAGCTGAGCGGCCTTGATCCGTGAGAGAGTCCCATGGAACCAGGGGAAGTTGGAGAGGTTGATCTCCACTTCTGTCTCGCTGTCCTCCCCTGGCCGCAGGGACAGCAGGGTTTTAGGGAGCACCCATGCATCACCCTCCCCCACCCCTTCCTCCTCTCCCTCCGTGCACCCCCAGGAGCGAGGTGCTGGGGCCACATCCTGCACCCCGGTACCTGCGAGATGCCCACTGGTGGTGGGGGAGGACTCCAGCGTCTGCAGGAAGCTTTCCAGTGGGACGTGGGTGAGGAGCTCCCCCAGGGAGTCCCTGCCCCGGCCATGGGGCGCAGGGACAGCGGTGGCCATGGTGGGGTTGTGAGCGCCAGGCAGGGGACATCTTTCCGGTGGCTTGGGCACATCTGGAAGGGAATTTGCAGAGGGATGGGCTCATGGCTCAGCATCACCAGGCAAGGCTGGGGGCTGTCCTGCTCCGAAAGCAACCACACTGGAGCACCCCTGGCTCTTGGAGACATCTCAGGGCTAGGTCATGGACTCCCTTTCAGCCTGTGCTGGGTTTCCTTCCCCCGGTCCAACTGGGATGGGGGGCATGGATGCATCTTGGTCAAGCGTGGAAACAAGATGGGGCTGTGCAGGTGGAAGCTGCCTGCTGGACCTGGAGACCCCAGCGCCTGCAGACAGGGGCTCGACTTTCTGCATGCATCAAGATGGAGCAAGGCTGGTATCTTCATCAAGGGGAAGCCACCTCCCCAAGGTGGGAGGAAGCACTAAGAAGAGGAAGGCAATGAACAGAGGAAGATCCATCCCCACAGACACCTGCTTCTTCACTTTATCGCTGGCAGGATCTGGCAACCCCCAGCCCAGAGCTGGCCCCTGGAGACACCCACCCTCCCCAGTGGGTGTTTTTCCCAGACGTGGGTCCTTACCATCATCCAGAAACTCACAGCTGCAGGAGGACACCCTGCCTGGCAGACAGGCTCCCTGCGCACAGGATGCCAGCTCAATGTCGTCCCCGCTGTCCCTGGGGGGAGACCACAGAGCAGATGGTTGTGTGCTGGCCACCACGCTGCAGAGACACCCCCACATGTGACCAACCAATCCAAATTCCAGCTATGATCTGGGAGAACATCCCGGTGCTCCTTGCTTCCTCCCGGAGGGACAGAAGCACCCACAGCATTGAGAGGCAGAGTAGCTGAGAACAAGGTGGCTTTTTGGGGTTGAGAAGCCAGTGTGGGGGGATTAAACCCCTGAAAGCCCTCACTGGGCCCATGCTGGCTGGTCCTTGTTGCGGTGTTTTGCTGCAACCTTGCTGGTTTGGATGGAAACCCGTTACCTTGGCTTTCAGAGCTCTGCTTTGCAAGACATCCATACACACACACGCACACTCCCACCACCAACTCCTACCCGAGGGAGGAAGCTCTGCAACCAACCCACGGGAATTACATCCCTAAAAAGCACCAAAAAACCCAAACCAGGAGACCTGGAGCGAGACAGCGAGCGCGAACGGAGCAAGGGGGGGCTGCAGCAGTGCAGCCCCCATGGGGAACATCCCTGCTGGTGCACTTCAGCACCCTTCTTACACAACCCTGCTTGCTCCACAGCCTATTTTTAGCCTGGCTGCCAGCAGAAACCCGGCGTTGGCATTCAGCTCCTCTTGCTTAACAGCGGCCACGTGGGCACAGGCAGCGAGGAAGCGGCTGCCTTAGTGGTAACGGCTCACGAGGGAGCTGCTGAATTATTTAGTGGCCAGTAAGTGAATCAGCCACTGGGAGTCATTCAGCTGCAGCCGGTTAAAAACAAGAAGGGGGGAAGGAAACCCAAACCAGCAGCGCTCTGCGGAGAAGCCGTCGGCGGGCGCTCACGCGGCCCCTGGCAAGAGCATCAGGAGCCGACTGAGGATCCGCTCTTGGCACCGAGCGTGTGTCGGTGTATTAAACAGCTCATTAGTATTTGCTCTGGAGTTCATTATTATTTGCTTTACAGTCACGTCCGGGGGCCAAAGCGGGACTGTGCTGGGTGCTAAAGCAAACAGAAAGGGCTGGGAGGCTGCCGGCGGCTCCTGCAGCAGCTCGAGGTGAGCACGGCCACGGTCCTGGCAGGAAAACCAGCCCCAAAACACACCCCCCGAGAGAAAAAGGGATGTGCTTTCCAGCCTCAGTCAGCAGCCCAGCCTCAGCGCCACTTCTTGAATTATGTATTTTAAAAAGCAGGAAGAGGAGCTAAAGGAGCACAGACCCGGAGTCCATCAGTGCATCCTCCCGCAAGATGCAGCCTCTGCCAGGACCAACCCTGCAGCATCCAAACCACATCCCTTCGGCACACGGGGGGGTAAAAGCAGCCTGGGGGCAGCTGGAGCCTTTCCAGGCCTCTGCTGGAACAGCGTTTGCTCCAGGTTTTCACCTCTGCAAGCTTGGGCACCTTGTTTTTCCAAAATGGGGCCAAGAAGGGCAGTGCTGGGGTTTCCCCGGAGCCCAGGAGCACCTGGGCTGATCCTGCCACCCTGGGACTGGGGCTGTCTGAGCCAGCTGAAGGGCAGCAGTGCTGGGCATGCAGACCTCACTGACACACAACCTGCTGCACGGGCTGATGCTAAAGCAGATGAGAAGTTCTGGCAGAGTTGTGACTCCAATAACAGCATTAATACCATGGTGATAGAAATATCGTAATAAATCAATTTAGCCAGCAGAGTCCTAAATATACCATGGATGCTGGTCTAGAAAAAAGCAAGGAACAGCTCAAATATGGTATAAAACTTCAGAGGGTGGGTCTTAGGAGCTTCCCATGTTGAGGGCTGTGTTCCAGGGTCACCTGGCTCTGGGAGCAGGGAAGGGTAAGCAAGCAGCCAGCCCTCTGCAAGGCTGCACCTCTGACACACAGGCTGCTCACTGTGCCTCCAGATTGCTGCTGAGGCAAGTCAGACTTTCTGTAACAGCCCGAGTACCAGAAATTGCATCAGGGGCAATAATCCGTGCTGGGTGGTGAGCCTGGCCCCCACACAGCACCTTCCCTTACCCGGGGTCGATGCAGTCCTGGATATCTGCCACCCAGGAGTGCTTCTGCAGGGAGTCGATGGTCTCCAGGATGTACTCAGCCCCATTCTCTACCTGTAAGGAATGTGGGACAGTGTCAGGCTGTGACCAGGGTCCCACCTCACCCCCCCCAGGGCAAAGCACACCCCGTGACCCAGCCAATATTAAATAGCACCCTGGTGAAACAGAGGGGCATAAGGGATCCCCAGCAAAGCAATGCTGAGGGGTGACCCACAGAGATGCTTTGGCATGTCTGAGGGTGACCCCTGACCAAACTCCCCATCCCACCAGCAAATGCATCACAAGGTTTTTACAGCCTCTGTGGCAAAACCACACCTGGCTGGCACCACAGGCGGTGCACAGCACCACGCACCAGCACCCATGGCATCCCTTGCTTCTTGGGTGCCTCGGTGTCCCCCAACAACAAGCTCTGCACAGAAGCCATGCTGCCCTCTCACTGCCCCAAAATCCTGTCAGTCCCCTACACCCAGGAGCTTAAAACCTTTCCTCTGTTATCTTTTCTGCCTCCTGGTCCATCAGATTTCTGATTTTTCCTTGCAATGGGGAAGGAGAGAAACCTACTTTAGCAGAAAAAAATGAAAATAAAAATCAAGATGCAGAAGAGCCTCCAAAATGACAAGCCTAGAGGAGCTCTGAGCCAGGGAGGACCCAGAAAAGCAATGGGGCAACAGAGCAGAGGGACTCTGAAGCCACCCCAGGCGATGCTGTGTGCCTTGGGCAGGTTTCCCTGCATCCCTCCTGGAGCCTTTACACATCCTGTGCCTGAACTGCTGAGGCAGCCATTGGCCCTGAGCAGAGGCGAAGGGGAGCAGCAGAGATTTCCCACCCCCTCATCTGGTATAACCAGAGCAAAGGAGCCTTTCTGGCTTTCCGAGGACAATGCACGAAGCTGGTGTGGGAGACAGGGCTGCTCTCCCACGCAGAGCATGACAGCAGGCAGGGTGAGAGCAGGGCTTGGGTATTTTGCAAGCGCTTGCTTGTGCAATGGGAAAAAAAAAAATGTGTGTCCTGGGTGTCTGATGGGCAGTGGGGACAAGCTGCCTGCTCATTTTTTAGGCCATTTGGTAGAAACTATTCCTCCCTGAACAAAGCAGGGGCTTTTCCACCCACTGTAACCTGCTGCGTGTGAAGGCTCAGCTCAGGCTCAGCATCAGCCACGCACACAGGAAGGCAGTGAGGAAACCACAGCACCCAGTTCCCTTCCCAACCCTCTAATCTGTACCCAATGTGGAGGGGTGCTGCACCCCCCCTGCGAGTCCAGCCAGCCAAGGGGGAATGCAGGAGAGCAGCAGAAGATGAGCTACAAATAATAAAGGATGCTGGGAATGGGGGAAGCATCCTGTGCTGACAGGCAGGAGGGGAGGGCAAGGGCTGGCTGGGGCAGCAGGAGGGGAGAAGTGAGCAGATGGGCTCCATGCTGCCTCAGGTCACTCAGAAGATCGATTGCAATCAATTAACCCCAGCATGGTGAGTGCCCTGGCCAGAGCAGGGCAGCAGCAGGGTGGGGGTACCTGCTAAGTCAGGCGTGTTCAGACCAGTGGGGTTTGCAGTGTTCCCTGAGGTAATTAAAGAAATGACTGAAGCAGTCACAGGGCTGCTAGTGGTGGGAGAAAAGAGAGTGTGTCCAGCTCCAGAAGATGGAAAGAAGGCAAGGTCAGAGCCTTCCCCCAGAGAAATCAGCCCTAGAGCACCCTGGAGCTAAATTGCCCAGCAAGGATCTGTCACCACCAAACCCATCTGCCCCAGGGACAGGGAGAAACCACATCCTTGGCCACACTTGAGACACGGATGTGATACTCCAGCAAGCAGGGGAGCAAGACACAGTTACAATGAGACTTGTAAACATGATCACAAGTAGATGATGAGCCATATTCCAAGAGCAGTTACTGATGGTTATCAATGGCCAATGGTCAAAGCTGAGGGATGGGCTGAGAAGCTCCTTCACATCAAAGACTCTCTCAGTAATGATCAGGACAAAAGCAAAGCGACAATGCCTAATCTGTTCACAGATGACACCACTTTGCAAGTGTGCTGGAGAATGAGGCAAGAATTCAAATGAACTTGTGGAAGCTGAGAAATGTTCAGTGGAAGAGTGAGCTGAAACCAGCCTCCAGCTCAAGGGCACAGGCAAGCTCTGGGCTCGCACCAATTGCTGGGAAACCGTGACTCTGGAGTGGTTCTGCAAAATGCATCGAGGGGTTACCACCAGCCCACAAGCTGTGTGTGAGTCACCATCGTCATCAGGGTGCAAAGAAACCAACAGAATGAACTTGGGCTGGATAAAAAGGAAGAAGAAAGGAGAAGCAATCCTTCCCATCCGCTCCTGCTCACATCACCATGCATGCTTTGGGGCATTCTCTCTCCAGAGCCCACAAGGAAAGCGAGGACCACCCTGGGCTGGTCAGTCTAGAGAGAAGACGCATGAGGTTGGTCTTTGAGGCACAGAAGACAACAGCCAAATTAGCCTCCATGTCCATGGTGGACACCGGCCGCAGCAGAGGTTGAGGTTCAACAGCAAGAAGCCCTTGGGGCAGGAGGATGCCCTGGAGGAGGCTGCCAGGAGAAGGTGTGGGACCTTTATAAGAAGCTGGGTTTGCTGGAGAGTGATTTCCCACAGGAACATGTGCCAGGGCCAGGCAGGCTACCAGGCGTGGGGGCTTTCAAACACCCAGGTTCGATTTTTTTCCCTCCTCTGCTTTCACAGTTTTCTAAGCTTGTAAGCAGGTTCATTCAGCTGGGAAGCCTGGTGTCTCCACTATGCCTTTGCCACACACGTTTAGGGAGAAGCACCAGTGAGAGAGGTGGTTTTTTGGCAGAGGTAGGACAGAGAAATCCTCAAAACGCTGGTGTTCCCCCACATACATGTGCTACCTCCCAGCTGAGCACGTCCAACAGCTCTGATGGAGAGCAGGAGTCCATTAGCATGAGTGAGGAGGCACAGCCTCATGAGCTGGAGACAAACACCATCTTCAATGACATGTCCATCATTACAGCAGCACATCACACCCCGAGCCGTGACCCTGGGAAATTCAGCCCAGATCTGCCACGACAGGCTCTTTCAGCAGAGCAGGAGGGAGCATTAAGCTAATTAATTGCATGATATGGAAAACTCTGTCTGGAGACACTGTCACTCTCTCCTTGCGTCCCCAGACTTGCATGGGGTGGTGGGTCCCCATCACCCCATGTCAATGAAACTGCCACCACGTGCCACCAATTCGGGGCAGCAGCAGTCACAAAGCCCCAGGCAGCAGCACCTAGAAGTGTTTCCCCTTGCAGGTTGTCTCTGGACACTAATTTAACCCATCTCCTGGTGACACAGAGAAGCAAAACCCCATGGTGAAAGCCCAATCTCAAAACACCTCGGCATCAGGTGGAGGTTGCATCATTTTAGAGGGGAGGGGGGGACACAACCCAGGGAGGGGAGGCAGGGATCCCATGGGGAACATTAGTGCTGTTGGCATCTCAGCTCCAAAAACCAAGGTAACGATGCCCTTGGGGACAGAGCATCCCTGTGGCAGGGGCTGGATGTGGGCAAAGATGGGGTCCCCACTGCTCCCCTGACCTCACCTTCAAGACAAAGGTGTTGTCTTTGTCGGGCATCTCCAAGGGCATGGTGGTGCGGACCTCGATGATGGCTGACAGCGGGATGCTCACCTTGGGTTTGGAAGCCTGGGAAAAGAAAAAAAAAGAAGAAATTATTAAAATCAATCAATCAATAAAAAAAGCCACTCAATTGAATCAAACCCTCTCGGGGGGACGACGCAGCGGGGCTCTCCGAGAGATCA
>VZRW01010879.1:1335-13983 GCA_013398125.1 Aegotheles bennettii | reverse complement strand
TGATTTCCCTCATGTGCCTGATAACTCCAAGTGCTTTTAATTAAAGCAAGAGGAGGCCCAGTGGAAGAGAGGAAGGTTGGTGCATTTAACTTGCTCCCACACAGGCTCACACACCACCTCTGCCAAGACCACTTGTTCCTCTCTAAGCCCTCTCCCAATGGAGATGTGCTGTCCCACACAGAACACAGCCCAGGAAGATGCCCCGTTCATCCAGCTCAGGAGTGGAGTTTCAAACCAAGAAGCTACGACACAGCCGCCTTATCCATGCAGGGAATTTTAATTACATTAAAATAAAGAAAAATTAATTTCCCCCAGGGCTCTCAGCACCCGCCGGAGCCTCAGCGGGGGGGCAGGACCTGCTGCCTCCCACTCAAAGTCTTTGCTCAGCGTGAATTCCCCAGATATTTGTTTTAATTATAACAAATCCCTGCAGAGGAGCCTGCGGAGCTGCTCCCTGGGGCTGGTCCCCTCCAGGGCTCCGGGATTGGAAGCATCACGGCTGTGGGAAGCAGAGATGCCATTTAGTTGCCAAAACCTGTGCCTGGAGCCTTGGGATGAGGCTGGTGATGAGCACCAGGCTGCAGGTTACCAACAAGGGGTTCAGTTCCCATTTTTGGGGGGCAATAAACCCAAGACAGAACAGGAGCTGCCTTTTCCCCATCAGGATGTTCCATTTCCAGCAGCTCCCAGCACTGCCTCGGGCTGGGCAGGACTCAGCCCTGCCCCAGGGAATTTTTCCCTCTTGGTGTTTGCGCAGGAGAAGGTCAGGAAGGAGGAGGCAGCTGCTTCAAAAGGAAAGAAAATACAGAATTAATTCACCAGTGAGGCACAAAGGGTCTTCTCCAGGAGGGCTCTCCCCTTTAAAGACTGAAAGACCGTAATTTTTGTAGGGCCTGCAGAAAAACAAACCTGCGGGCTGCTGGAAAAGCTGTTTTCCTCCAGCTGTGCCAGGCTGGTGCCACTTTTATAGGTGAATCATTTGCCAGATGGAAAGCAAGATGGCATGGGGGGAGGAAGATGCAAACCAAAGCAGGGTGTGACTACAGCAGGAGAGCGGGCAATGTTCATAAAAGTTGCTGTAAAATCATTTCAAAATTGATTTTCAGAGGCAAATTAAGATACACTAAAAAAAAATCCCTCTACGAGCACTCTCTTAAATGTTTTAAGAGCAGCAGTCGTTCCATTTTAAGCTGAGTTTATTGCCCCTTTGGTGCAGCCAGCACCTGTGGGGCTCACGGGATCCTCCATACACCATGCCATGGATGTGGTGGTTTCTTTCCAGCCAGGCCTGGTGTGGTCCCTGAGCTGAGCAAGCCTCTTGAGCCAGTCCCCAGCAATGCACAACACCCATACTGGTGCTGAGCCCCTCAGTTTAAACTCCTATTTTATATTTTACTGGGAGAGATGCAACGGTTGGGTGAGAGGCACGGACTAAGCAACACTGCCAAGGTTCATTTTGGCCTCAGAAAAATAGAAAATGCTGTTTAAAAATATGAACTACCCCGCTGTCCCCATGTATAATGCACAAACCCATCCCTCTACCAAACCAAGGGTTACTGGGGGTGTTCAGAGGACACCCAGACCCACAGAGTCACAGCCCTGGGTGCACACCCAGCACCACAGCTTGTGCAGGACAGTCCTGGAAAAGATGAAACCAATGAGATTTTGATTCCCCAGGTATTTAAATAACCTGACATTTCATTACCAGCACATAGGAGCTACTAAAACCCCAGGGAACAGGTTGTTATTTGCCCTGTGCTCTTTGGAGAGGAGAATGCACCATGCAGACCCAGGTGAGGGTCTGGCAGCACAAGGCATCGCTCAGTCCAGGAGCCACAGCGAGGAGGAGGCAGAAGGTCCCGTAATCCACATTTCTTGAGCAAGCAGCTCCACCACTCAGCCCTTCCCCCAGAAAACAGGGACGACATTTCCCTGCATCGTGTGCAAGGGGGAATGCATGTGAGACATGCAGGGAGGACATGCCAAAGACATGCCACAATGAAGACCAGCTCCTGGTTCTGAAGCTCTCATTGAAATTATGGAAGAAGAAAAGATACAGGCAAGGTAAAAGTGATATTGTGGGTAATAAATAATAATAATAATAATATGTTCCTCTGCCCAAGAGGGGAAGGAGCTGGGGCTGTTTGTGAGGAAAGCTGCAAAACCCATCCATGGTAGTGGTGCTCCAGCCCTGGAGTGCAACACTGGCATCTTCTGCCCTCCCATCATTGGAGGTGGCCTCGCAGATGCAAAATCATTTCAAGTGAATTACTGTTTTTAAAAGGAAAAAATTTGCTTTCAGAAATTGGACTAGTGACCCTCTGAGATCTAGAGCACAAAGCCCAGGCAGTGATCCCAGCCATGCTGCTGCTGGGTGAGCCACAGCCTAACATGTCTCTGCAAGACCTTGGGAAGAGAAAAAACCCTCTAGATAGCCTGGACGCCCCACATCTTGATGGGGGAATGAGCTTTTCCACCAGGACTGATGACAAAAGACCAGGCAGATGCTTCAGCATCTCTCCCGGGGGCTGTGAGGAAGGGGGAGGGCTATGCCCTGGGGAATGGCACAACTGGGGCTTGCAGGGTTGATGGGTTTCAACCACGCTGTCCCCTCCAGTCAACCAACACCAACCCCTGCTCTGGACCAGAGCTGGATTTCATCCCAGCTCGGCAGTGGAAATAAAAAAAAACCTCAAGCAAAGCCCAACTGCTGCTTGAATTGCTGAGAAAAACAACAGCAGAGAAGAGCCAGGACTTACCTTTGGAGGGACGTAAAACTCAAGCAGGAACCTCTCCCCTTCCACCTTCACTGCTTTCCGGAGCAGGAGGCGGCACTTCTGCCACTGTGAGCTCCCCACACAGTTTGTGTCATCGGCCACCATGTAGCGCAGCGTCCCCTCCCTCTGGATGTCCACCAGCTCCACCTTGGAGGAGGGCACCTTGGACAGGCGCAGCTTGTGAGTCCATTTCTCCCGTGGGTCACCAGGCTCCTTGCCCCCAGCTGGCCATGGCTCCCTCTCAGCTCTCCGGCCACCCGGGGCAGCCTCGGTGCCCGGCTCTGGAGAGGACTTGCGATGCCACATCTCCTTCATGCCATCCACCACGCACAAGCTCATGTTCCTCAAGGAGAAGCCTTTCTTGAACTTGGGCTTGGTGGCAGCATGGATGGAGACGTCCTCCGAGCTGCGGGACTGGCCGTAGGAGGAGACCTTGCGTGCCTGCACCTGCTGTGCTGGGCTCAGGTACCGTCCGGCACCCAACGGGGTGTCCATGCTGTCCAGGGACTCTGTGGATGTCTCCTCCTTCCTCGGGGTGACCTCTCGCCCGTAGGGGACGTGGCAGTTCTGCAGCCCCACGAAGGGCACAATGTGGTACTTGGTGGGGGAGTCAGACACGAACACCCGGCTGACCTCCAGGCTGAAGATGTCCAAGAAGTTGGCAGCAAAATGGTGGGAGAAGGAGGTCTCTGCCCCGGGGGTGTCGTAGTGGGGGTTCTCCTTCAGGAACTGGCAGAACTTTTGGGCGAAGTCGACAGCAGCCGCCTGGGCGTGGAGCTCACAGAACTCCCTCCAGTCGGGGAGCGGGGAGGAGGAATCCTGGCACAGGGCATCGCCGTTCATGGCTGCCCCATTCCACCTGCCGGCGGGCTGCGGGGGCAAGGGCACAGCGTGAGCACAGGGCACCAGCAAGGACATGAGTGACCCACCCAGTGCAGCCATGACCCCATGAACGAGGCTCTCCCCCCACCACGATGGAGCAGCAGGTTTGCAGCCCCGGCACAAAGGCCATCACTGTGGGAAAGTGTTTTTTTTCCCCCTTCCTCCTCCATCTCATAAGCCAGAAAAAAACCTCTTGGCCCGGTAGCAGACATAAATTGCACTTATTTTACAATTATGACCATGCAAAAGCATTATTGATTTCTCATAACATCGCTAAGGAGTCCCCGACTGGAGGAGCCCAGGGGGATTTGCCTTCAGGATTTCTCTTGCCTGTGAGTTCTGCCTGGGCACAGCGCAGCTCTCCCAGGGGTGAGGGAGCACCAGGCATCCCAGGGCAGAGGTGGGTCCCTGCAGCACCCAGCAGCTGGTCCTTCTCCTCCATCCGTGTCTCTTCCCTGATCCTTTACCGCATCAATTTGTTTGGGTTTTGGGGTATTTCTTGGAGACACAGATCTTGCTTCTTTGGGTGGCACAGATGAGCCTGATGCGCTCTGCCAGAGCTGCTCATTCCCCAGCTTCACAGCCCAGACCCTCCTCAGCCAGGGGACATCTCAGCTGGGGCTGGCATTGTGCTTGTGTCCCCCCTCCATGGCCAAATCCTCCCTGTCACACACCTCTGTCAGACCAAGTTGAGCTGCCAGAGCCACACAGGAGCTCAGCCCTTGCCTCTCACCCTCCCTGCTGAGCATCAGGCACCAGATAACCCCAGGACAGGTCCTTGGCAGAGACCAATGAGTCTGTAGGGTACAGGGGGGGAAAAAAGAAACCGGACCAAGGGAGGCCCCCAGAAGGTGTCATGAGCTGAAGACCAGACCCACACACCCCCAGGAGAAGCACCACTTTGCCCAACCTCCACACTGGTCCCAGGACTCCCAGGGGCACGTGCACATCTCTAGCTTTGTGCTGACACTGCAATTCCCAAACCTCTGTCCAGCTTCAGGCAGCTTGAACCACCCATGACCCCAGGCACATGGTCTATGAGTCTGGACACCCCCTGTTCCCCCCCCAGGGCAGTGGTGTGGCTCATCCACCCCAGCTGACTCAAACACAGAGCCCAGGGGGGTCTGTGGCTGCCATGCTCCAGATCCCTGGTGAATCCCCTGGCACTCGACAGCCAGGGACCGTGCTGGGGGGACCCAGACTTGTGGAAGGACAGGAGATTTCCCCCGGATTTTGCTGTTCTCCACTCACAGAGCAGCTCTTTTGCTGGTGAGGGATTACCCCTGCTAATAAATCACACACAGTGACCCGCCAGCAGCTTACAGAGTCAATAATTAATTACTGCTCAGATGAACCACACAAGCCACAGCATCGGGGTGGGCAACCCGCTCCTCATCCTCCAGACCCCAGCCATGCTGGCCACCAGACCCCAGGTGGGACCAAGCCCCAAGGGCTGTGATACAGAGCTGGCTGCCATTTCCCCAGCACATCCCTACGGAGACAAGGCACTGCCAGACCTCCCAGCACGAGACGCTGGAGCCCTCTGGGAGAACCTTGTCCTGGGAAGCAGCTGCCCTCAACAGGGAGAAGCTCACACACACAACAGAAGCTCTCGATGGGAAAAGAAACCTTGAGTTGCTTGTGAGAGCCAGAACCCAGGAGTTTGGCTTCTCTGCTGTCCTGTAAGGATCTCACACAGCTCTCCCTGCCCCATACACCTGGCATCTTCCTGCTTTGGGATGGGGCTGTGCCAGGGTGGCAGCAAGGACAGGGCACACATGTGGCCATCAGGGACCCGCACTGGTCCCTCACGTCCCACAGCCCTGTCACCAGTCCTCAGCAGAGCTCCAGCCCTTGCAGAAGTTCCCAGCAAGGCTCTTCCTGGCACTCCAGGGCTTTCCTCAAGAGCCAGGTGGGTTCTGCTCGCAGGGATCCATGCCAGCCAGGAAAAAACCCATCCCTGCAGTTTAGGAGCGGGGTCTGAATTTCCCCAAGAGGCAGCGGGAAAGCAGCAGAAAATGCAAAGCTGTTTGTTACCCACCCAGCAAATGCAATTCCCACTTATCCATCCATCACCGAGCAGAGAATTTAAAGGCTCAGCTCCTGGCAGAGGCCACTGTCCTTCCTTCGGCTTTAAAATTCACAGCCCTGGCTCCTCACCCGGGGAGCTGCCCCGGCACCAAGCAACAGGCCAGGAGTATCTGGGCTTGGGGAGAATGAGGAGATGATTCCCTGCAGATCCAAGTGGGCATGGCAAGAGCAAGGGAGAGGGAAAAGGTGCAAAGGGAAAAGAGCAGAAAGGGGCTTGGGGAGGGAGAAAAAGCCCCAAGAGGATGGGTTTAATTGCATCAGCCAGAAGGGAGCAGCTTGACTCTGCCCCATGTCCTCCCTTCCCACCACGGATGGTTCTCCCCATCCATCTCTTCAGAAGGGACCAGTGCTACGGAGCAGGGCCTGCCCAAAACCAAAAGATGGCAAGCCAAGATGCAACAGATTAAGGGGAAAAAAAAAAGGTGATAAAAAAAATAATAAGAGGCACTTCAGAAAAGATAAAGCCCCAAAGAAAAAGCCTCACCACTGAGGTGCTGCAGCCCGGCTCAGGCTCGGAGACGCGCACGCAGAAGCATCACAGAGGCATCACAGCATCTCCCTTTCATCTGCACGGGGATGACAGACTTTAAAAGGCCAATTTATAAAGATGAAGCCTAGAGGAGAGGCAGCTGGCAAGGCTGAGGAGGCGGTGGGGGGATTGCTCACCCTGCACTGTCTCTCCAGGTCTGTCAGCCCCTAGAGCCAGGACCCCACGGCAGAGGCTGGGAGCTCGTGGGGTGGCTGGGGCGGCCCCCCAGGACCACAGAGCCATCACCACCCCAGCATGTAGAAATTCACCGGATTTCAGGCTCCCAATTATCTCTGTAGATTTACCTTTAATCTCAGTGTCTCTGCTCCCCTCCATACCAACAGCCCTGCCCCACTTCTCGAAATAACTCCTCATGCCACAGACAGCATCCCCGGGCAGAGCGGTGGAAGCGCAGACAAAAATAAGCTCAAGACAAAAATAAGCAGCAAATCTGCGATTGCTTTTTGGAAAGCAAGGGCCATCCACTCCCAGCCCAGCTCCCCAAGGGTCGCAGAGTGCTCCAGGGCACCTTTCACAGGAGGCAGGTCCCTCTGGAGGTGTTATCTGCTGACTCCAGAACTGGCTCAGGGGCCACAGCCTTGAGTCCCTGGCCTGGGTCACACCACAGGGCAGACATGTGAACATATAAAATGGGAGGTTTGTTGTCAAAGGGAAGCCACAGCGTGGCAACCAAGCCATCCAGCTGGTGATGGGCTCCCAATCCACATGTCCCCAGACACCTCCCAGGGCAGAGCTGTGCCCTGCTGCCGCTGTCACTCGGGAGAGCACGTCGGGGTTTAAGGAGGAAGGAAAAAAAAAACCCCAAGGATTTCTGGGGATCAGCCAAGTGGAAATCCAGGTTGCAATCACTGGCAGAGATGTTGTGACAACCTCTCCCAATAAGCTGCACTGATGCATCCCCTGCACGGGTGACGCGTGTTGGTACACACGAGTAGGAACATCTGAAAGTCAAAGTAAGTCACCGACCTCAAGAAGAAATGAAACTTCAACTGTCAGCAGAAGTACAAGAGACCATGAAAGAAAAAAAGAAGTCCCCAGTGAAGCAGGAGTTGAGGAACAATGACAAAGCCACTGGGATTTTTCTGAACCAGAGGGTGGGGAGGAACCAGCATCTAATGAGGTGTCAATAACCCAAACACCAGTCACGGGATAGCCAGGACAGCCAGCCCAGGACTGGCTCCCAGGGCTTTATTTAAAGAAACAACCCTAATAAAGAGATGTATTGCTTCTGCCTGGCACCAGGGCAATCTGAAATTCAATGGGAAAAATACTGTGGGATGGAGGTTGGGAGAGGCAACCTGTTTAAGGAGGAAGGATCCCCACATCCCCCTGCCTGCATTCCCACATCCCCCTGCCTGCCCGTGAGAGCGTCCGGGGTCAAGCGTGTGCCTGGCTGGGAGCAGGGACAGACAGAGTTCAGGGGTTAAGGTGAATTAAGGGGTGCAGTGAAGCCCTGGCTGATGGAAGGAGATCCCCTGCTCCATCCCAGCTCCAGCGGGCTGCTCCGTTTCCAGCAAGATCGATGCCACTCCGAGCCCCAGCTGGCGATCCCGTGGGAATAGCGTGAGGAAACCCAGGCACCTGCTCCCCCAGAAAAGTGCCTGACCTCAGCGTGCTGGGCCAGGGGAGATCCCCGAGTCACGAGCAGGTTGGAGAGCAAGGCGATACCTCCCCGGCCCCCCGGCAGCGAGGTGATGCTCCTGGCAGGCAGGCAGCCCCTCTGGCAGCTCCCAAGGCACTGCCTGCCCCGGGCAGATGGGAAAACAACTAAAACCAGGATGGGATGGTGGGGCAGAGCCAGTGGCACACAGAGCTCAGGGCTGATGGCAGAAAGGAAGCAAGCCCAAAGGGGTGGGGGACACATCCACCATGGGGCTGACACCCGCCCTTCCACAACAGACACCTGAAGCATGCAAAGACCAAGAGACCTCCTCCCAGGGGCTTCCTCTGTCACCCTCACGACCCAGCAGAGCTTTAATGAGAAGAGAAAGCTGTAGGGCAAAAAAGCAGAAGTACTGCACATCCCTCCAGACCCACCTACATCCCCACCGCAGCCCCGGCGTGGGAGAAGTTGATTGCACTCTTCATTGCTCCATGTACTATCTATACCCTATAGACCTTAAATCAGACTGGCTGTCTGAATCAGATAGAAATGGAAACAATCTTTGTTCCTCTCATTTACTGTCCATCTCACTAAAATATTAATTGAACAGCATTTTGGCCTCAAATTTAACAGCCAAACCACCTTCCTTGACTCAATCCCCCTTTAAATGCATTCCTGGACTCCCTGCCCAGACACACTATGGGGTCCTCCTGTCATCTAGAGCTTAGAAAACATTTGTCCAGAATGAAAAGGTTCCTTGGGTCTTATTCCACGGCCCGATGAGGGATCCCTCCAGCACAGTGGGTCTCAGAACAGGTACCCCTGAAGCACCCAGCAGCACTGGGTGGCCATTTTCCAGGGCAGGGTTTTGGGGTGCAGTCGCTGAAGGGAGATGTCTTCAAAAGAGAAAATGGGCAAGAAATGACCCTTTTTCTTGTACATTGTCTCCCCACAGCTCTGTGTGCAATCCCCATTCTGCATCCCAGTGCCAACCCCATAGGCACTGATGCACCCGCAGTTAAACCAGGCTCTGGGGGCTGCACAGCCCTGACACAGCTCCAGCCCTGCCACTGAATTGCTGAGCCAGTCCCCAGCCCATAGCACCTCTCACCCCATGCCAGGGACCCACTCCCAGCCAGCACTCCTGTGCTGGAGCCAAGGCACAGACAGTTTTCTTCCCCACGTGCAGCCAGTCTGCAGAGACCAGCCAGGATCTGCATCCAGAAATGAAGCGAAGACCCCCCCCTCAATGCCCCAAAAGCAAAACTAGCTATTTCTTGGGGAAAAAAAAACATTAAAAAATAAAATAAAGCTTTTGGTAGAGGAGTTAGAAGCTGTTGTCCCTTCCCTCTTGCTCGGGTGCAACCTCACCTGCCTGTCCCTGTGGCCGGGGAGCTTCCTACAGAAAAATAACCAGTCCAAAGTCTATTTTTAACCCCCACAATAGCAGAGGCTCTCAGGAGGAGCAGCCCAAGCCCTGTCCCCAACCAAGCAATCTCACATTTCTCCCGCTAAGCCTACATTTCCTTCCGCCCCCCAGCCCACAACAAAACCCTCCTCCTCCTCTCTCCTTCCCACCCTTGTGGAACTATTTGCACATCCACCTCCAGACTGGATCACCACTGGTGCCACGCGGCAGCGGGGTGCACGGTGTTGTTATATATTAACCACTGACCTGCTGCCTCTGGGCAGACCCTTCTTGGACTCAGAGATGCCAAATAACAGGAGATTTGGCTGCTCAACCACCACCCCTGGATGCACCCTGCAATGTAACCTCAACCGCAGTTCCCAAAACAAGTGAAACTCTTTTAAAGGGTTTCATATTGCCCTATGGATTGCTGTACCATTAAGGGGCTCCACAGGTGGTTTTGGGGAGTCAGTGGTGCAGGATGCTGGGCAAAGTATGTCTGAACACAGCACAGCCTCCAGCCAGGGATCCCTCCTTTCGTTAGGGCAAAGAACACCCCACCCCAAGATGGTTTTTCAATTATGGCACGTAACAGACACGGGATAAAGTTACATATTTCTGCAGGAAATTCTCTTTATTATGTTTTTTCACTTTGCAGATCTAATTCCCCACACACATCCCTGCCTCATGCCCGCCTGCAAACAGCGTTAAGCTGCTGCCTAATGGTATCTGAGCTTGGGAAATTCAATTCTACCCAGCGCCTTACCCAGGACTGCTACAATCACTGCTAATTGCTTAAGTGGTGTATTAAGCAAAACACCTCATAAAAATTCCAGTGGGCTTTGAAAACATCCCCCCCCCCCCCAACAATGCCAAAACACCCTGTTACGGCTGCAGTCCCTGGCTGGAGATTCAACCTCAAATATCTCCATCTCCCTTTGCTGTGCAGGAGAGCTCCCAGGGAGGCAGTGATTTGTACCCAGCATGGTGGCCATGACCACGCAGGAGGGATTTATGGGCTCTGTCCAACTTCTCTGCCAGCCTTTCCAGGGGTCCCAGCCCCCCCTGGGTGCCATCACAGCCCCTCTCTTGCCCTGGGGTCTTGGGTGCCAAACGCTGCCAGGACCTGGTGTAGCAGGGCATGAATCCACTGCCGTCTTCCCGATGGGACACTGGAGTGGATATGCACTGGGTCCATCTCCCAGTACCCCTCCTCCAATGCATGGTGAGCATCTGCAGGTGTCAATGGATGCAGGGCTCCAGTCATCTCCCCCAAGCCTGGACCCTGCACCCAGCAGCACGGGTGCTCCTTTAACATGCAGATTCCCCAAGTCCTTATGTTTCCCCTTTAACAAAAGTCAGGTCTGGAACGGAGTTTTTCTCTTTAGGGATAAATCCTCCTCTTCCCCTCTGCTATGATGGAGCCAGCTGGGAGTCAAACCTGCAATTCTGGAGTCAGAGAGCATATGAAGTGCTTCCCGCGGTGGCAGGGTCCCCAGTTTCCCTCTGCCAGCCTCTGCTTGCAGAGCACTGAGCCAGGCACAAGTCTCAAACCCTTCTCTCACCACCTCGCTGGCATCCCTGGGCAGGGAAACCAGCCAAGGGCAAGTGAGGGCACCAGGGTGTGCTGGGAGGGGAGTGCTGTCAGGAGCAGCTCTGCTGGCCTTTGGGCTGGAGAAGAGCAGGGAAGGCAGCACAGCCCAGGGCATCCTGATTCAGCAAGAGCAGCAGATGTGCAACCACCATGGGGATTCTCAGAGGAAGATGAGGAAGAGGAAGGACATTAGCCAGCAATGTCCTCATCTTGAAGACATGGGTGATTTACCTCCAAGGAAGAAGAACACAAGGAAGAGATCACCCTGCCACAAGCATGCAAAAGACCACCCTGCCATGAGGACACACAGAGACACGGTCCCATCAGCCCAGCAGAGGGGATGGACCTGATGGTCAAGAGGAGAAGCCCAAAGTAACCTTGGCACTCCTGAGCCATGCTTGGGTCTTGCACTCAAGGGGCTTGCACTCAAGGAATCACAGTCATTTTGGTTGGAAAAGACTTTTAGGATCACCAAGTCCGTTAACCCAGCACTGCCAAGGCCACCACTGCCCCATGGCCCTCAGCACCACATCTACGTGGCTTTTAAATACCTCCAGGAAGGCAGCAATTTTAACCCCAAAGCCTCACCCAGAGCACGACAGGGGAGGCTTCATCCCTCAGGACTGACTTGTCCTACAAGATGGCACAGGAATAATGGTCACCTTAGGAGTGACCCCAGACACCAGCAGGCAAACCCACACCCTTCTCAAATACATGTCAACAGGCTGAAGCATCTCTGCAAGAATTATGCAACTTTGTTTTTTCAGAAAGAAGTTATTCAACAGCCACCCTGGGCTGCACTGCAGCGTTACAGCAACGGAGAGACTCCACAAAGCTACACCAACAAATGCAAGAGGGAAGGTCCACGGGCACTCGGGATCCCATCTAAGCACACAACCACCTGTCTGTGCAACCACAATGGCCCCAGGGTGGGAGGGCTGAGCATTTCAGAGGAGCCTGGGTGGTTTAGGAGCACAATGCCTATTTAGAACCACAGCCCCTGACACCCAGCAGTGCAACCACAGTCCTTCTCCACTCCACTCTCGACAAACCAAACCCCAAATGAAGGAGGGAAAGTTTGAGTAAACCACCAGAGAAGCAGTGGCAGGGCCTCCCATGGGTTCTGGGTAGGGTTCTGGGTGGACAGGGCAGTTTTACCTCCTCTCCCGTTCCAGCTCACAGGGTCCCCAAGGTGCCAGCAGTGCAGTTCTTCCAAGTCAAGTGCATCATTCAAATGATGGATTTCTATGCTGGAACGAGAGACCTGACCGACTCGGAGGGGCCTGGAAGGCAAAGTTTCACACAGTGAAGCCCGCAGTTGTCCCCAGAGCATCCCCTGAAGGCACATCTGACCCCCGAGTCCCAGTTCTGCTGTGCTTCAGCAGGAAGGAGAAATAAGCAGAAGGGCCACGGAGAAAGTCCCTCTGCTTCCCAAAGGCCTTCCCGTGATGCAGCCCAGCCTCAGCAGCGCCGGAGGAGGCTCGGGAGCTGCAGATGCCCCCACGGGTGCCCCCGGAGCTCCCCCGGGAACCGGAGGCACCGGCTGCCCCGGTGCTGCGCTGCCCCCGGCGGGACCCGGAGGGTGGGAGGGGGGGACGGGCCAGCCGCAACCCCCCCGCACAGCCCCGGCGAACAATAATGATTAATAATAATAAATAATAATAATAATAATAAATAAAGAGCATTCCCGCGGGGTCCTGCGCTCGGCCTTGCCCCCGCCGGAGCATCCCCCGCCCCCCGGGA
>VZRW01010878.1:745-12380 GCA_013398125.1 Aegotheles bennettii | reverse complement strand
TGGGCGAGAGCAGCTGGAGCTCCATAGCAGGTGCTGGGGGAGCACAGACGCCCCTTTGTGCTCAGGAGTGGTGGGGTTGGGGGGGCAGTGGGGGTGCAGTGGAGCAGGGGGCTGCTGGACACCCTGGAAAGGCCTTCTCGTGTTTCACAGTGAAACCCAAGCTTGGCTCCCCGTGTCGGGAGGCTGAGGCAGAGGCTGCTGGTGCTGTTCCTCTCTCCAGGCTGAGCTGTGCTGCCTCTTTAAGGGTTGAAGGGTTTTCCCAACTCCTTGGCTTTCCCAGAACAGCTGACTGCACTATAGCTCCTCTCCAGAGGAGATGTTCATGTTGGGCAAATCCTGTGCCCTGGGTCTTGCTGTCCATGTCCCTGTCAGCCCCAGAGCTGAGCTCTGCCTCTCTCCAGAGCTGCTGTACCAGGGGCTGAGTGTGTGTCAGATGATGGTTTTCAGTTATTTCCCTCTGCTTCCCTAAAAATTCCCCACACCCTCTTTTTCTGGCACTGCCCTCAATCTCCTGACCATCCCTCCTGTCTCCTCCTCCCTTCTCCAGGGCAAACCTGGTGGACCTTCAGAAGAAGCTCGAGGAACTGGAGCTGGACGAGCAGCAGAAGAAGCGCCTGGAAGCTTTCCTCACACAGAAAGCCAAAGTTGGAGAGCTGAAGGACGATGACTTCGAGAGGATCTCTGAGCTGGGGGCTGGCAATGGTGGAGTGGTCACCAAAGTGCAGCACAAACCCTCGGGGCTCATTATGGCACGGAAGGTAACGAGGGGAGCAGGAGGAATGGGCTGTGGCATCATGCTGGAGAGCATCTGGCACTTGCCCTGGCTCTGGAAACACCAGTTTGGATTGGGATCTCCCTGCAGTGACCCATCTGCACCCTCCCTGGGGTCAGGGCCGAGGTCCTGGCTGCCCTCAGCTCAGTTTTAGGTGGAGCCTCATCTCTGTGCTGTCTCAGAGTCCTCCCCTGGGAGAGGCCACGCTTTCCACGACAGATCCCTTGTGTGAGAACATGGGTTGGTTCTTTTTCCACTCGAGCTGGTTTTAATGAACTCGGCTAAACTGAACAGGAGCAGCAGGAACCAGATCTCCTGAGGATCCCAGGGGGTGGCTGAGGAGGACTGGCAGTGGAGGGGTGGGTTTGACACACACACATTCCTCACCACCTGCTTAGCAGATCCCCCAGGTAGCTCCGAGCAGACATGGGTTTGTAGGAGATGTCTTCTACTGTGGTGCCCTGTAGTAGGAAACCAGTAGATGCTTTGTCTGGCTGTTAGAGAAGGTGGTGCTCGGTGAGAACAGCACAACTGTAGGACAGCTTCCTGGGAAGGCTCCGGTCCCACCTGCTCTTGGGATGGTTTGGTGGGTCTTGTGAGCAAATCCGCTTCTCCAGGTGGCTTTGCTCAGAGCTGAGCTCTCTGAGACTTCCAGGATGTTTGATTTGGGAGTGCTGGGTGTCACTGGATGGTTTTAAGGTTGTCGGGAGCTCCGTGTTGGGAAAGTGAAGCAAAGGGAAGCTGCAGCAGGGCTGTCCTTCCTGTGGAGCCATCCTTTGTTGGTCTGTGGGAAGGACAGACAGGTGGACAGACATCCCTGGGGCTGGGTGTCCCAGAGCTCATGGTAACAGTGGCTCTTTTCCCTGACCTGCCATTGTATTTCCCTGCTCACAGCTCTGTTAACTGACTCTACGTGGAGCCCAAGGAGTGAAGCGACTGCTCTTTCACGTGCATCATCTCCACCTTTTTTTTTTTTGTTTTCCTCTCTTACTTTCTGTGGTTTCCTTGATATCAGAGCACCTCTTCTCACAACACCTACGGAACTTGTGAAAATGTTCCTGCCTGCTGAGTCAGACCTGCTCCAAACTCCTGACTTGTCTTTCTGCTCCGTGTCCTGCGTGATCTCCGCCTGTTCCACGGCCAGGAGTTGCTTCAAACAGGCTGTGCAGGGCCCTACCTCTCCCTTTACCCCCAGTATCAGTCTGCAAATGGTGAAAAGTACACGCCAAAGCAGAGCTTCCCTGGAAGACTTGGTTTCTCACATGGTTCCTGTAAGTTTATCCAGGTGTTACACCTTGAATATGTTTTTCTTTCTTGGCAGCTGATTCATTTAGAAATCAAACCGGCCATCCGGAACCAGATTATCCGAGAGCTGCAGGTGCTGCATGAGTGTAATTCCCCATACATTGTGGGTTTCTACGGAGCCTTCTACAGCGATGGAGAGATCTCCATCTGCATGGAGCACATGGTGAGTCCCCATTCTCCTCTGCAGACTGCTGCTCCCTGGACTGCGCCGAACCGCATCTTCCCGAGACTTGAAATTGCAGGCTCCGAGCAGACATGGGCTGGGGAGGGATTGGGATGCTGGGAGCTCCTTGCTCTGGCTGCAGCGAGGCTGCCGTGCTCCTGGCAGGAGCCGCGTGCTCCTGTGCAGGCATCAAAATGACACGAGATCAACTTTTTGGAAAGCGGAAGCGGAGGTTTGGGGGTTGGCCAAACGGAAATGTTGTAAAGCCGCCGCTCCGCAGAGCGTGCCCTGAAGCACAGTGTGCATTTTCTGTTGTCTCTGGTGGGGAGTGGTGTTGTCACTCCTCTGGATCAGTGCTGACAGCACCATCTTGGTGTTCACCACTGATGGGAAGGAAGCTAAGGACCAATAGCAAGAAGTAGAGCTGATAGAAGATAGCATTAAAATATTTCTTAGCTAGAATCTTGAGCTCTGATCACCAGATATCTCTCTTTTTGCTGTAAAAGGAGTGTGCTCAATGCTGAGATGTTGCAGAGCTGGGATGCCCTGGACTGCTCAGATGCTCTGGACTGCTCCTGCACCGCTTGCTTCTGCAGGCAGCTGCTCTGTTCTCCTGCTGGGGTTTGGTGTGTTGGTCATCTCCGTGTTCTTTATTTTAGGATGGTGGCTCTTTGGATCAAGTGTTGAAAGAAGCCAAAAGAATTCCTGAGGAGATCTTGGGGAAAGTCAGTATAGCGGTGAGTTCCGGTGGCTCCTAAGGCTTCCAGAAGGGATTTGTTTGGTGCAGATTGGGAATAATGCTTGTGCTGCCTTAGGAAGCTTCCTTCATTTCCCCACATGTGCTCTCCTAGCCTGACCTAGGGCAAGAGGCAGTGGTGTGTGCAGGAGGGGAGGGGGAAAGCCATATTCCCAACTGCTCTCCATAGCTCTGACCCCTTGCATTGCACTGGCTGGTGTTGACTTCTCCTGGAGAAGGTTTGGGAGAAGCTTTCTCAGGTGGTTAACCCAAGATCTGTGATTGACTTGGTGATGAATTGCAACCCCTGAAACACATGGACACTATGTGGTGGCTTTCCCTGTCACGCTGCAGTGTGGCAGCACCCAGAGTTTATGCAACGTGTCCTGCTGGGGGGTGAGCACTTCCCTTCCCAGCTCTGATCTCATCCTGCCTTGGGTTTCCTTCTAGGTTCTGAGGGGCTTGGCATATCTGAGAGAGAAGCACCAAATCATGCACAGAGGTGAGAGGAGGAACCTAAAAATAACTGCCTGTGGCGCCAGAGCCCCGTATCTTCCCTGGAGTTGTGTTTACACTCTTCCCTCTTGCTGTTGTCAGATGTGAAGCCTTCTAACATCCTGGTCAATTCCCGAGGAGAGATCAAGCTGTGTGATTTCGGGGTCAGCGGTCAACTCATTGACTCCATGGCAAACTCTTTTGTGGGAACTCGGTCCTACATGTCTGTAAGTTCCTTTCAGCTTCTTGCCTGGGAGGTTTTGACAATTTGGGTTCAACTCAGCTCTTACAGAATCAACATCTGATTTGCTCAGGGTTTTGTTCTGTGTTTCCATCCTCACCTGGTTTGCCCCGTTCCTGGTTCCATACTGGGGGGACCTCAGTGCTTCGAGGCACTGTCCTGTGGACACACAAACACCTCCACATCCCCTGGAGAAGTCAGTGTCCTGTTGGCTCCAACCCATGTTGTGGAAGTGCAGAGACTTGCAAAGACGTTTTGGATCCTACAGATATTTCTGCATTTTATTTTAGCGAGTGTTTGTGGGTTCAAAACCATCATCTTCTTCTGTATGCAGAGCTCTGGCCAAGCAGCTGAGTGCAGAGGAGATGCAGTGACTGGTACGTGCACCTCTGCTGCTGCTCTGCACTCACTGGCAAAATGGGGGTAAAACCAGTTCAGTGCAGCTGGGTTTTGGTACAGGCTGATGGAAAATTTAAAGCCAGCCAGAGTGAGCTGCGGGAAGAGCTGATTGTGCCTCTCCTTTAAATGAGAATCATCGTCAGCTTTAGCTCAACTGCAGATAATAGAGTGCCTGTAACAATAAAATTATGTCCTGGCTGGCTCTGAGTGCCTGGGTCCTGCTGGCTTGGAAGGCAGAGGGTAGGAGGGGGTCTTCTCCCTGCACCGTGTGTGGTCGTGGCTGGGAACGAGCGGTGGGTTATTAAGGAAGCTGTCAGACCTCACTTCGGAGCTGCTCTCGTATTTTGGGAATGGTTATTCAAGCACAGTTATAGTTAGACAGTGGCTATTTAAAAATAATGTCTCCTTTGCACTCAGCCCTGATGCCTGCCCAGCTGACTCCAAGCTGCCAGTGCGGATGACTTGCACTGATGTATTTATTTTTAATTTTTATTTTTTTCTTTCAATGGTAAAAGCCTGGAGTGGGTTTTCTGCTCTTCACATTCCTCTTGGGTATTTGCAGGAATGAGCAGAGGGGAAAAAAAAAAATCATCTCGTTAATAAATTGAGTTCATTAGATTTCAGCTTAGGGCGAAGTGGATTCCTGCTGTGTGCTCTGGGCTCCTGGGTGGTGGCAGCTGTAAGTGCTGCTGCTCTGGGGCTGTCGATCTGATGTGTACGAGTGCTCTGTGTCTGCACCCAATCCTTTTACATCCCCTTTGCACATGACCCCTTCGGGACAGTCCTTCCCCTGAGGGGTGTGGAGAGCTGAGCTGGAGAGGCTGTCGGGATGTGGAGTGTCATTGATTTAATTCCAGCATGCTGATGTCCCCCGTGCTGATGTGTTTCTGTGCTCTTCCCTTCCAGCCCGAGAGGTTGCAGGGCACCCACTACTCGGTCCAGTCCGACATCTGGAGCATGGGTCTGTCGTTAGTGGAGCTGTCGATCGGAAGGTACCCAATCCCCCCGCCAGACTCCAAGGAACTGGAAGCAATATTTGGCCGTCCTGTGGTGGACGGGGCAGAGGGAGAGTCTCACAGCATCTCGCCGCGGGCCAGGCCCCCAGGACGCCCCGTCAGTGGTAGGGGCTGTCGTATGCATTGGAAACAACACACGGACACGGGGGAGAAGGGGTCGGGGTTTGTTCGGTGTGGCTGGGTTAGCCAAGGCCCTGTTGGATGGAGGTTGTGGTGGGAGCTGAGTGCTTCTAGGGAGGCCCCTTCCTGCAGAGCAGACGGAGCCTCGCTGATGCTCCAGCAGAATCCACTCTGCCACGGAGGTTTGTAATTCCTAATGAGTCTGATCTTGCATGGGGAGGTGAGGAGATCGCTCTCAGGATGCCAGCCAGAGTCTGTAAAGACTTTGAAGAGCTCCCTTTATCTGCCAGTGTCCCACAAGAAGGTTCAAGCCTCCCAGCAGAGCACCCCGTGCTGGGGACGGTGCAGGCTGTCAGGATGTGGACCTCTTGGAGGAGATGCTTTGAGGGACATTGTCACAGCCTCTGTTGCTCCTCAGCTTTGCCCGTGATGCCAGCAGGTTCCTCTCAAGCTAGAGGCAGCTTTTGGGGAAGAGTTTTGCTGGGAGCTCTGGTAAAATTACCAAACCAGCACCGGGGGTTGAAGGAGGCTCTGCTTGAGCCATTTGTTTGGAAGCAGAAGGCTCTAGAAGCACTGCCAGCCTGCCGCAGCAGATGGTCTGGTACTCTCCAAATGCTCCAAGCTAGGAAATAAATCTGGACTATAGGCACAATGAAAGAAAGCCGAAATTTCGGGTTTCTTTTTGTTATTTTTTTTAACCACGAGTCAGTTCCCAAGTGGGCTGCCTCTGCCTCTCCCAGCAGAAGTCCCACAGCACATGTGCTTTTCACACAACAGGAGGCCCCTCGCTGTCCCTGAACAGCCTCTCACCACTGTTTTTATCATCTTCACCACGCAGGCCACGGGATGGACAGCCGGCCTGCGATGGCCATCTTTGAACTGCTGGATTACATAGTCAATGAGGTGGGTGTTTCTGTACCCTGGGCTCTGCAGGGGCTTCCCTGAGGTGCCACAGTGTTGTGTCTGCTCTGCTGAGGCAAGGTGGGCTCTGAAGCCTTTGCTTGAACAGGGGCTTTTTGGTAGAGAGCCCCTCTGAGCTGCACTGATGTCCTTTCCTTCTCCCTTGTCCCCTCTTCCCAGCTCTCTCTATTGCAAAAGCATCTCTGGGTTTGGAATAAATTCATAATAAATTCAGAGAGGAGGGCAGCAAAGGGAGCTCTTGGCTGTAACGACCTCCTCCTTCTGCAAGCCACTATTTCAGATGTGCTCCTCCCTAGAGCAGGGAAGGGTGGATGTTCCTTCTGCATGAGTGCTGAGGCCATGCACGTGTTCTCAGAGCCCTTGGAATGAGGGTGACCAGTGCTAAAATACCAGGCTGAAATGTCCTGCCAGACCTGCGAGGCAGAGCCCATCCCACCAGTGGGTGGGAAGAGCAGTGTCCCCTTTGGAGGTGGCAGGAGTTGACCCCCAGTGATCGTTTCCATGCACCTGTAGGCATTGCCGGGGCTGGGATTTGCAAGGTTGGATCCAGAATTGTGATGCTGCAGTTGCTGTTTCCCAGCTTTTTGGCAGCGATTCAGCCTGGGGTCCCCCCAGCTGCACGTGGTGCTGGGGCAGCAGTTTGCTGCCAGCCCAGCAGCCGCGTCCTGCCAGGGTAGGAAATGGCAGGGAGCAGTTGTGGGCTGTAAAGGGCAGCGAGGAGGAGGAGAGCTGGAGAGCAGAGCTTTTCTGCAGCTCATTGAAGAGTCAGTGCCACTCTGTTTTTTGACCCGTTAATGCACAGTGATGCAGAAAACCCTTCTCCTTTTCTCTGCAGCCACCTCCCAAGCTGCCAAACGGAGTTTTCACGCAAGATTTCCAGGAGTTTGTAAATAAATGGTAAGGGTTTCATCTTATGCCTGAAGGTGGAGGCCTGTGTGTGCTCCCTGCCAGCTCTGCAGGCTGCTCCACCCGAAATGCTTGGTATAACACCACATTCTCAGTGCTCTAGAGGTGCTCTCCCTGGCTGCAGCATGATCCCGCAGTGTGCTGGGAACTCCTGCCTCGGGAAGGGTTGGAATAAAAGCAGTTTATTTGTGGTGGTGCTTAGCAGCATCTCAGCACCTTCTAAATGTGAGCCCGGCAGGGGGATGGTGGAGCAGATTGCTGGGGCTGTGAGTCACCCCGCAGCCTTGCAGGCACCAGGCACACATACACCATCCACTTCCAGACCTTCTGATGTGGTGGGGGGGCAACTGAAGATGCTGCCTCAGCTCCCATTAAATCAGAGATTGGACTTGACAAAAATCACTAATCCCTGCCAAGCGTCTGGTCCTCTTCTCCGATTGAAGGGTGCAATTCATTCCCACTGGCTGGAAGAGATAGATCCTGCAGCTCTCCCCAGGAGCTGGGCTGGTGGAGATGATGCTTTTGGAGCTGTTTCCGTGCTGCCAAGCTCCTGGGGAAAGCAGCCAGGAGACCAAGTGGCTTTTCAGTGAAGCTGGAGACCTCTCCAGCAGATAACCTGGTTTCCCACAAGAAATGTCTCAGCGTTGGTTTTGCTCTCTTGTTCTCATTTCAGCTTAATTAAAAATCCAGCAGAACGGGCAGATCTGAAGATGCTGATGGTAAGTGGGGAGAGCAATTTTCTTTCTGCAGTGGGGTGGCACCAGATCTGCAAACTGCTGCCCCGTCCCTCTGTGCCTCTTGCTCAAAAGGCTGGAAACTCCCAGGCTGAGCTTAGGAGGAACCAAGCAGAGCTCTGGAGAGGGAGTGACTCACCTTTGGTTCAAAGGCAGTGATGGTATCTAACCCATGTGGAGCCTGGGATGGGAACCACCCGGCTGTCCTGTGTCTGCGGAGGTGTCCAGGACAAACCTTTGCCTCCTGAGCTGGGTGGAAGAATCCATGGGCTGAATAAGAGCTGGCAACGTGTGCTCGAAGCCCAGAAAGCCAGCCTAGTCCTGGGCTGCATCCAAAGTGGGGCCAGCAGGTCAAGGGAGGGGGTTCTCCTCCTCTACTCTGCTCTGGTGACACTCCACCTGGAGTACTGTGCTCATCTCTGGGGCCCCAACATAAGGAGGACATGGACCTGCTCATGGCATGAAGATGCTCCAAGGGCTGGAGCAGCTCTGCTCTGGGGACAGGCTGAGAGAGTTGGGGTTCTTCAGCCTGGAGAAGAGAAGGCTCTGAGGAGGCATTAGAGCACCTTCCAGTGCCTGAAGGAGCTCCAGGAAAGCTGGAGAGGGACTGGTGCCAAGGGCAGGGAGTGATGGGACGAGGGGGAACGGGTTCCAAGTGCCAGAGGGGAGATGGAGATGGGATGTGAGGGAGAAATTGTTTGGTGTGAGGGTGGTGAGAGCCTGGCCCAGGGTGCCCAGGGGAGCTGTGGCTGCCCCTCCCTGGCAGTGTTGAAGGCCAGGTTGGATGGGGCTTGGAGCAGCCTGGTGTGGTGGGAGGTGTCCCTGCCCATGGCAGGGGGTGGCACTGGGTGAGCTTTGAGGTCCCTTCACACCCAAACCATTCTGTGAGCCCAGTTTAACCACACTGACCTCTGCTTTCCTCCCCAGCACGCTGCTGAGCCCCTGAGCTACATCTGGGTGCTTCCGTGTAGCCCTTGCAAAGGCGGTGGCCGGTGTCCTTGTGGCCCTGTGCCCTTGTGCAAAGGTTGTCCTGTCCTGCCTGTGCTCCTCCCTTACCTTCTGCCCCGGGGGAGCAGGGTTTGGTGTCTGGGGGCAAATGAGGACCATGGGGAGTGCAGGAGCTGCAGCACCTTGGGTCTGCTGGCAGGCAGGGGCCACACAGGCTTTGCTTGCCTTTAGATCTCCCTTGCTCCTGTGCCTGTGTGTCCACTCCGGGGATTAAAATCCCAGCCACGAGGCTACAAGAGAGAGGGGAAGGGAAATTCCTCTCTGGAACAGGCTGCCCAGAGAGGCTGTGGAGTCTCCTTGGCTGGAGACATCCAAACCCCGCCTGGATGTGTTCCTGTATGATGTATTCCAGGTGACCCTGCTCTGGCAGGGGGGTTGCACTGGATGAGCTTTGGAGGTCCCTTCCAACCCCTAGGATTCTGGGATTCTGTGAAATATTTCCTCCAAATCACCTTCTATTGCCAGGGAGCAGCCTGAGCTGTCACACCGGGATCTCCTCGCCTCCCTGGTGTCTCGCCCACAGCGTGGGGCCGGGTTCTGGGGGCCGGGGAGCAGCCGGTGATGCTCCTCACCCTGTCTCTCCTTGCCTGCAGAGTCACACCTTCATCAAGCGCTCCGAGGTGGAGGAGGTGGATTTCGCCGGCTGGCTGTGCAAAACGCTGCGGCTCAACCAGCCCAGCACACCCACCCGCGCTGCCATGTGAGGCCCGAGCCCGGCGACCACCTGGTGTCAGTACATCTGCCTCTGCCACCATTCCCTCTCCTCCAGCCCATGGCAGAGCTGCCCTCCTTCCTCCTCCTCCTCCTCCCCGGCCCCTTCTCGCCTCGCAAAGCACCGTCCCCTCGGAAGCGTCTCCATCGGCCGCCCCCCAGGCGAAGCGAGCTGGGTTTCCTTGGATGTGGGGGTGTTCCTTGGATGTGGGGGTGTTCCAGGCTTCTGCTTCAGCTCTGGAGCTCCTGACACTTGGGAAATGTGGTGCTGCTTCTATTATTTTTTTCTCTTTTTTGTTTTGTTTTTGGAATCATCTTCACTTGGGTTAAAAAAGAAAATACCGACGTGTGCGTGCACGCTCGTGTGTGTGCCAGGGCACCAGGGCATGGGGACACAACCAACGCTTTGCCACCCCCCTGGTGTTCATGTGGGCTCGGGGGTGAAGAAATCAGATGGAGAAACCCCCGAGGTGGTGTCACCATCCTGCTGGGGCCGAGGTGGGGATGCTGCTGTGGGGTGGTTGGTGGCAGAGCTGGAGCAGAGCGCTGGGCTCCCTCCCAGCCCCTCTGGGGGGAGATTTGTGTTTGTTTTCTGGTGAAAGGGTTGTGTGGGAGCCTGTGGTGTGGCCGGGTGTTCAGTGGAGGGTCCGGGTGCAGGGAAGGGGGTGGTGGGTGCCTGAGCCCTGGGATTGTGGCTCCCCAGGCCCCTGGCTCACACCCTTGGGCAGAGCACGGGATCTCCTTCCAGAGCCCGGGTGCCCACCATGGCCAGGGCAGAGCCACACTAGCCCAGGGGTGGGATCCCACTCCAGACCTCACCATCTCCTGGGGTTGGGGAAGGTGAAACCCCCCCCCAGGCTGCTGGTTTTCCCCCTCACCATCCCACCAGTGGCCTTGGTCATGGTGGCTGTAGCAGAGCCCCAAAGCTCCCCATTAGAGCCCCCCAGGGCCCCCCACTCCCCTTGGCTGGGAGCTGCTGGGTGTTGAACCCACCCAGTGTGACCCACCTTGTCCCCAGGCCACGGGGGTCTCCAAAGACCACCTCAACCTAACAGTGGCTGATGCCACCCCCCCTCCCCGGGAAGGACCACATGGATCCCTGCTGAGCCTGGCGGAGCAGCCGGACCCATCCCTGCCAGCACTGGGGGGTGGCAGGTCCCCACTGGGATGTCTTTTGGGGTGACTCGCTTCCCTGCTCCCCCTCTTGGTGATCCCCAAGCCCCTCACCAGGAGATGATTTTGGGAAGCTTGGTGGGATATTTTTGGGTGCGTTTTCCTTCTTTTTTTGGGGGGCTGGTGGCTGATGTCCCCTCTGCCTGCGCCCGCTCCCCCCAAAAGCAACTGCAGTGACTTGGGCCCCCCAAACCTTTCACCCCCCCCCTTCCTTCCCCTTCCCCAACAAAGAGGGGGCCCCCACAGCAAACCCAGGGGGTGAGACCCCGGATTTGGGGGGCTCTGCGCTCGCTGGCTCAGCTCACCTCAGACGAGGTGCCCCAGGGCTGCTCCTCATTACGTTTTTTGCCTTTTTTTTTGATGTTTTGCCTGTTTTCTGTATTTTTAATTTAAGCAGGAGATGGGGAGCAGGGACAGCTCATGAAGCTTTAGGGTATTTTCAGTCGGGTTTGGTGCTGGGGTTTGGAGGAGGAGGAAGCGCATCGGGTGTTTTCTTGGTGTGATTTTTCTTTTTAAACTTGGTATTTTCATCACTTGGGGGGGGTTNNCATCACTTGGGGGGGGGGGGGGGGGGGGAAGAAAAAAATAACAAATAAATGGCACTTTATATTTACAGGCCTTTTTCTCTTCTTGAGCCCGAGTGGCTTTAACTCCTGCAGAGCCAGGATGTCCCTGACCGTGCTTGGGGACTCGGCCACGCGCTGCCCATCGGCTGCCTCCAGCGGGAATGGGAGATAACGGAATTCTCTCGGCACGAGGCAGCGCCGGCCGGAGCCGATGCAGGATCAGAGGATGGTGCAATGCCCGAAATCCTGGCCCAGGGGAGCTGGGATCACCCCCCAGATATTTTGCCCCCCAGATATTTTGGGCGCTGAAATATTTTGGGCAAAATATTTGGGGCTTTGAAATATTTTGGGGTGAAATATTTGGGGCTT
>VZRW01010877.1:447701-489531 GCA_013398125.1 Aegotheles bennettii | reverse complement strand
CCCCAAACCCTGCCTTAGCAAGACCTTCCCACGCTGCTTTTGATGAATGTGGTTTAAAAAACCACCCCTGACATAGGCAGGGCTGACACGATAGAAAGTCATGCACTGTTTGACCAATTAACAAGATGCTGCAGCATATGCTTTTTCCAGCAGTGTATTTCAGTGAATTAAGATTACATTCATCTTTCAGTATGGAGAAGCACTGTGGAATAAGCTTACAATGCAATTACAGTTACTCTGTTTTCAAGGGTTTGAACTCAGTTTTCCCAGCTCCTTCAAATGAGCTTTCTTTGGATGTGGGTTGAGCTGAGTGGTGACAGTGCACATGTATCCCAGAATGGAAATGTGCACCTGAAGTCAGTGCAGAATGCAGGGTATTTCAAAAAGATGGACCCAATTTCAATTGAAGGTCCATTTCAAATGAGTCCATCTTTTTCAAACACCCTGTAGCTCTTCTAGTTTTCCACTGTCACATTGGTTTACTTCATAATAACTTCCTTGTGCACACAAGGCTTCAGACTGACTATGATTACAGCCAGGTGAGCCAAACGAGGTCTTCTAAGCTCCACCTGCAGCTTCCTAAAACACCTACTTAGATTTGCACTTTGCCCTGGAGCTGCTGAAGTCCCCTGCACCCGTAGCAGTGCTTGTGCAAGGTCAGTCATAGGTATGGGGGTGGTGTGCCTTGTTCATATGTTGAGCTGGCGAGACATGAACCAGGTGTAGTTCACAGTGGCCCCATGTTGTGCCTGAGCTCATTGGCCTTACTGAAAGGCAGGTATATGCATTAGGGCATAGTGCTATGCTAGCAGCCTGACGTGATTCTTAGCATGATTAGGTTCTTCCCTGCAGTTGGAGCTAGGTGCTTTACCCCTCAGTATCACTTGATCTGCTGGGCGTAGGGACGTTGCAAACCAAAAGGGAAAATTGTCATAGATGCTAGTGCACCTGAAACTTAGGGTTTGTGTTGATTAGTCTTTATCATCTTTATTGGCTCAGTCCTAAGTGCCTATGCAAAAGGATTTATCTACTTGGAAAATTTTGGGGGTGCACTTTTATTCTAATATGGTTGTATGACTATAAAGCCCCTAAGTCTGTACTCCTATTCTAGTACCCAGCTACTTTTCTGATTTACAGTTAGGTCATAGCAAACATGCAGTTAACATGAGACCTGTTACTAGTTTATTTTTTTTTCAGCAGAATCTGAATGCCCATGTACAAGATTATACCTTTATAGCTATGTGTACAGTAGTACAGAGAACATCTACACTTGTATAATTATATTGACGTACAACCTAGATCAGGGCCTTAGGTACTTTAATTACTTATACTGAAAATGTTAAACCTGGATTAGCTCCCACTGAGGTTAGTGGAAAAATTCTCCTAAAATTCAGTGGAACTTATACTCTGCCTTTAAAGAGAGAAGGATCAGGAGCTTTTAGTATTGATCACCTCTTCTGGTTGTTTGTTCTACCATTGTTACCTTGTATGATTAAAGCAATAGTGAAAAACCACAAAAAACAAAAAACAGATAAAATTTCATCTGTATTTAATGTAACAGAAGCCTGTAATCAGGTTCTCTCTACTGCATTTTTACAGCAGGAAGAAAGTCACCTCTGTATTGAAACTACTGCTTCTCTTCAAAATCTTGCTTCCAAGGACACAGGATTAACTATGAATAGTGTGTTTTTATGTTGGACTTGTGCAAAGTCTTGTTTAACATTATGTTAGGTAAAAGCTGTCAGAGAATATGTCTTGAACTATATCAAATTTTCATAGCTAAGGTGCACCCCAGAGAGCTGATATTTCTCTAAGACAAACTAACACAGCTGAAGAGCATCTCTTCCTGAGCACATATATTACACAAAAATCATACATTACACAAAAAACACATATGATCTTTTTGCCAAGCTATAGTTTATTATTAGACATTAATTTATTAATTTAGGAAGGGCATAATAAGATGGAATGATTTTTAGCTGGAAACATAATTAGGAAAAGCATATCCCAGAGATATTACATAAAAAGAATTTGTAAGACTTCAGTTAGCCTCAATACAAGACCCTTAAGATGGATTTGAGGCAAATATGCCCCCCGTCATGGTGAATGCATTCCTGTCAGAGGCAGACATCATCTGAATCAGTGATTCAAGAGAACAGAAACCACCTTCTGGTTGGATGAGTTCTGAGACAAAGGACCATGTTCCTGAAAGCAACAGGGTAGGGAGTTGTGCATGTTTGATTTGTTTTTTCCCACGCATTGTTTATTCATTTAAAGGCAGTATATCATATTCTGTTTTCTGTGTTTCAAACATCTGTTATTTTGCATGTTCATTTACCAATTAATTAATAGAGTTCCCATTCCAACAATTGTACTGCGAACAATCAGTCAATTAGTTAGCTGCAGAAATAAAGAATAGCAAGATGTCTGGCTAATGTGCAACCTATAATGAGAAAAGAAAAGGCAGCTTTCTGAAGTATGTCAGCCTAAACAACACCAAACATCTGTACAACAAAGACAAAATCTATCACCAGCAGGCAAAAATTCCAGAAACTGAAAGCCTAAATTCCCTGCTTGAAGGGGAAGGGAGAGCATGAGAGAGGGAGAGGAGAGTTAAGAGAGAGAACTAACACTGGTGAAATTCGCAGTTTCTACCACTTTAAGCTGGATATGCCTCGGCTGTTCTTGCGAATTTCCCTGCAGAGGCTGTGCTGTATGGCTGGAGTCAGGCCGGGGGGGCTGCTGAGCCTGATACTGCCGAGGGATCGCCTGCTGCTGGGCTGGCCCTCTCACCTGCAGAGTGAATTTCCCTTGCTCCCCAAGTATGCAGAGCACCTCCACCAGAGCACCCAAGTGTGGCTTCTGGCTGCTGCTGGTTTTGGTATGAGGCTCCAGGGGAAGCTGGCCAGTTCTGTGGCATGTGGTCAGTGGGGATCGTAGTTGGCGTCCTGCAGGAGACTGTGCCGTGCCAGCGAGTCCAGGCTAACAGCAGCTTGAAAGGCCGGGTGTGACAGCAGCCAAGGGCAAATCGAACTCCATGTAGCTAACTGACCAAGTGGAATAACAACAAATGAGAAACTGAATACTTATGGTCTGCAATGAACTCATATATCCATACTATAGTCTTGAAAAATATTTACCATGTCAGTAATAAGTTTAATTCCCCAGTGAAACTAGTTGCTTTATTAATACAGTACCAGTTAGGGGTTTTCCTTGGGAGAGGCACTATTCAGACAGATCAAGATGTGATAACAGTATTGATTGTATACTCTTTTTACTGGTCATTTGTTTGATCAGATTGCTTGGACTTACAAAGCTATGAATTGTAGTAAAGATTTTTTTCTTCTCACATGAGGTTTTACAGTATGGAAACTTGTAAATGTCAGGGCTGAATAACTGTAAATATAAAAAACCACAGAGTTATTTTGCTGGGTCAGCTCAGTGTTTAACTTTCTGACCATTTTTATGTATCAAACATATAAGATTTTAAAGCTCAGTTTGAGATCTAGGAGCTGTAGGAAAGAATTGGGAATTTCAAAGCAATTAGAGCAGAATCATTTAATGATCATAGTTTTGTCAGGTCTTGCTCAAGTAAATAGGTTTTAAGGACACTGAAATGCTAACATGTTTGGGAGAAACCTGACTGCAATGGAAGAAATATCAATGGACAGAGTTTTCTGGAATTAAAGGTCCTGAAACGTTCCTAATTTAATACTTTTTAGGAATAACTGTGCATCATTCTAGTTTAATTTGACTTGCTCTGTAAGTTGGTTAAATCACACATAGATTTGATTATGAACAGTTACTGTATTTAGGTTTGTGTCTTGTTAGAACCAGAGTAACGTTCAGGTGTAGGTAAACACCTTGTGGGCCTTTGATAGATTGAAGAAGAGATTTGTGATTGCCTTAATATTTTTTTTCTTCAAAAAGAAAGGGACTTGTGTTAGTTTTATTTTCACAGCTGCAGAGTGCAGAGTGGAGCTCTATTACCTCCTTTTGGCCTTCTCAGGGATGATAGTAAAATTTTCTAGAAGTTTGATTATCATTTGCCAAGGACTTAAGAAATAACCTATCAGCACACAGTAAAACTTGGACAGTCTGTTCAAACAGACTGCAGCTGTACTTTACTCAGAAAAAATATAATTATGCAAATACAAACGTTTGGTTTTAATGGCATATTATTTAGCAAGATAGCTGCTAAGCATTTGAAATATGAACATGCTTTAATCTCCGTTTTATTGCTTTGTGGACTGTATTTTCCTTTTGAGGTACTCCAGGTTTTAACCGGTGAAAACCTAACTAATCAACAATGCCTATTTTTTTAGTGTACCTTGTATTGTCTCAGTTACTCATGACCAGAACAGATGGAGCAGTGAGTCACCTACCAGACACTATTAGAACTGTGACAACAAGAAACCAGATGAAACCTCTAAACTGTATCTGCTTTCCAGACCATGGAAATACAGCATACTGAATTTTCTTTGACTTAGGCAAACTGCAAAGCCTGGTAAGGACTCCTTTCTACAATCACAAGTGCAAATTTTGTGCGTGCGTTAATGGCTGTATTGTAGCACATGCCCTAGGCACTTTAAATGCCACTCCAGGACATTAGCTCTGTTTAAAAATAATGACCTTATTTCTGAATAAGGTTCTGAAAGTTTTAAGAAAGTATTTATATTTGTAATGCATAGGTCCATGGCAGTGGGTGGAAATATTTTTGCTGCTTAAATGTATTGTCCACATGTATTCATACAAGCAAATTATACTTTAAAACTTCTGTGTGGCAAATTATTCTAACTATCCATGAAGTGCAATAATGTCTGATAAATGAAAATGTAAATTCTTTTTCCAGAAGTATACACTTATGGTTTTGTCAGGGAGGGGAAGAGAGTGTCAACTAACAGTCCATAGCTGCAAACACTCTAATGAGGACTGTTGTAGTATTTAATGTTTTTAAGTCTTCGTGGTTAAGAAAACTGGAAGCGATATACAGAACCTCTATCTTCTTATCTTTTTTAGAATGTATTTCAGATCAGTAAGTAATGGCTGAAAGTTTTTAGTGATTCATATGAATTAATGTCTCCACTCAGTTTGTAGTAGATAGATAGCTGATAGCTTTGTTGATACCAGTTCCAAAAAGGAAGAGGCTTAAGTATCAACAAATACTGAGTCATTCTCTTATCATCAGAGGGGATCCTTCCAGGCCACCGTTTAGTCATATTGCCTGGATAGCCTAGGAAATCAGGTCCCCTTCTGCTTAGAGGTGATACGTGTGGAGAGAAGCCATCATAGAGTCAGATTGTTCGGTCTATTCCATGGCATTGGAATAGGACTTGGTGACCAGTCCTGTTAGCTTCAGCACTTCATAACTTCAAGTTAGGTATAACTTAAGTCGTTACAGATTCAGTTCTCCTATTCTGCTTCTTGAAATTGTATTATAGTCAAACATAACATGTATATATCAGAGTAGGGACAAAAGAATCTAGAAAAGGGCAAAGAGCTGCTGTGAAATTGGGCCAAGAGTGACTCATGAAGAAGGTGCCTGCGGGAGAAGGAACCAAACATAGTAAGAAATAAAATGGGTTGAAGTAAGGTAGACAGAAACTCACACAAGAACAACTGAAAAGATAATCCCTAGAGCACCAAGGAGGTTGTTTGAAGAAAACTGGCTTGGGACATGGGAAGAGAGAGCAGTGTGAAGGAAGAGCTGCACAGAAAAAGTACTTGGGAGTGACGGCACATGGACAAAAAGTGAAGCTTTAGCAGGAAAACAAAAAAGCTAGTTCAGAAAAGCAAGTGACTGAGAGAAGGGAAACCTGAAGCTAGTTCAAAGGAGAATGAAAATAGAAAATGTGCTTGCATGAAATAAAAATCATAGAAGAAAGAATCAAGTGCACAATGAGAAACAGAACTTTTATCACACATGTAGTACATAAAAAGGTACATTTAATTTGAGGAAAAAATTGTTTGCCTGCCTCTTTTTTTAACAAAACATAGGGAATTGAATGTGTAATAGTGCTTTGGTTGTGTATGAGGATAACATTTTTTCATCCCTTGGCCAAGAATGTGTGCCATACATTGGCCAGTTTTCTCCTCTTTTATGCTATAAATTGCACTTGCTGTTACCAAAAATCCCCAGAGATGATAGTTCTGTTAGGAAAACATTGTAGATCACGAATCAGCCATCCACTCAGATCTTTACAGAGTCCAGGTATTCAAGAAATCCTCCAAAGTTCACACAACCATTTATTCTTCAAGCCTTTCTCAAAATGATAAGCAAGTAAGCAATGACAAAATACACATGAAGTTTGCAGCTTGGCAGCAACAATTTCATAGATGACTCACTAGCCAGTAGGTTGTCTAAGGATTTGCCTAATCATACAAGCAATCCAATCTTCCCTCTTGTAGACTTAGTGAAGCTACATCAGTGTTATGCTAGATGGTAATTTAGACACATATATCAAACATTTATGAAGTCAGGAGAAGTACAAGACTGTATATTACAACATTATCAAAAACATCAGGTATAATTGATGAAGATCTAACAAGGTAACTTGTCTTCTGTAATGTATATAGCCTGTATCTACCAGATTTCCATTCTCTCTAAATAGTACATTATAAGTGAGCATCATTATTAATTTTTTCTGGTTTAGTATGTAGTCAAAATTTAGTCTAATGTCATTGTCATTTCAAAATAAGGAAAAATGCAAGCAACGTGATAAAACCTTATAAGAAATTCAGTCATTCCCATATTCTGATTTTCCATGTCCTATTCTAAATATATCTTATGAACATATTTCCCCTGTGCCTCTGTATCTAACATCACAGGGCATTATTATTTATTTATTTATTTCACAAAAGACAGAACAGAATTTCAGCTAAAATTGGGCTTTGTACTTTGCTTTCACGGATTTTAGCAGATTTGTCATGATTTATATCCATGTAAGAGCTCAAATTCAACTTGGCTGCCATTCTTAATTATGATATTTGTACATCTTTCCATTATGGAATTGAAGTTTCCTTAAATTAATATTCCTTTAAGGATGGGCATTGCTGCCTTTTCTTTTTTTTTACAGTTTTGTGCCACACAGTTTTTAGTGGTTGTTATGGTGAATAAGTTTGAGTATTAAATAGAAGACAACAGAAATCCCACAATAAAGGTTAGCCAGTCACAGCTGGCTGCTTCCCTAAGGCTACAAACATATGAATCCTTCATTTGAAAGATCTGACTTTTAAAATTCATAAATTAAAGACGCTGTAATCCATTTGCTCAAACTAAGACTAGGCAGTATTCTCATCTGACTGTGTATCTTCAAAGTTGCTAGTGCAAGTAGAAAGTCATTGATACACTGATATTTAACTTGCATATAGTCCTTGTTAAAGTACACAAGCAAAAAAACATTGAATCAATCAGAACAAAGAGATGTATTTCATTATGAAAAAATAGGTGCTCTCTCCATCTTGCCTTGTTTGAGTTTGTGAATGATTATATTTAATCATTTTTTCATAACTTGAAATGTTTTTTTTTTAATAATTTGAGTAATTTCTTTCATGGGTATGTTTTTCACTTAAGCACACTATTTCCCCACATCATTTTCTTTTCAAGGTTGTTAAACAGATTCACTCAACTTCTCTTGCAATTTTCCTTTTCTGATAAGAAATGATCAGTTGTGACTGAAGTTCTCACTCACATTTGAGGAAACAGGAGGGGCATAGGGAAAGGAAAAGGTGCACCCTGATAGCCCTCTCACTGAACGTTAAGATTTGGGAGACACCTTCCCTGTGTCCCTTCCTGCATCTCCTACCGCTCCCTCCATTTGCCTTCTTCCCTTGCGAGATCTGCCTCTCTTCTGCAGCATTACAGTTGCTGCTCATCCCCACTGGAGACATCAGAGTGAGATTCCACCAAAAAGTGGCATTTGGGAAAAGGCATCAGTGCTGGCATCACTGGCTCCAACCCCCTTGTAAAAACAGCAACACATAATTGAAGGAGCTGGCAACGTTCTCATAAATATTCTGATATGCACTTTCTAAGATAAAAGAACACAAAGCAGCCTGCTGTCTTGAATGTGGATTCAGCTGCTATTTTCTAGCTTTTTTCCAATATTCTTCTGACAAGATGCTTACTTAAATTCTGATTAAAATATGAAGGGCAAAGTTCATAATCCATGTGGAATATCATTTGTAAAAATCTTACTGCATATCCCTCTGTAAATTCACATTATCTGCAACCTATTAGGGCTGTTATTTTTATTCAGGTTTAATAAAAAAATATTATGCACACAAAATATTTTAAAATTTTTCTTTAAAATTTAGGATATTCTAAAATTTAAATTAATGGACTGTGATATCTCTTGCAGATTTTAAAACCAAATTTTGATTGTTTACATAATAAAACAGAAACCTACTAAAATAACAGAATTGGGACTGGATCATCTACATGGAAATGTTTCAATAAGCATCTAGATTTTAAAAAAATCAAATACTTCTGTGTACTTCAATACAGGGGAGGATTCTACTTTTGATAGAGGCCTGAATCCTATGTTATTTAAGAATCAGAAAAGATCTTGCAGTAGAGGCAATGAGCAAACTACAAAAATTACAGCAAGTGCTTTGTTTTGCAAGTTATTTCCAAGCACTTAAATGTGAGTGGGCCAGAGTGGTCCTCTGGAGTGCAAATAAATTTTTGTGGTCACATTTTAGGAACAGGAGCTATCAGCCTCACACAAAATAAAATCTAGTCTAGGTGACATTAACATCACAAATGACCCAAAGGAGAGATAAAATGTGCTAGAAGAGTGGCATGTAGATAGCAATGGCAACAGGAATTGCTGCGTTGCTACAAGAACTGAAAATAGTACAAATAGTACAGTGAAAGCAACTGGGACAAGACCTCCCAGAACATGAAGCTTGCCATTGTCCCTAAAATGCTGTTAAAACCGACCATCAGAAACTACAAATAAGCACTAAAAGGAGAAGCTTTGCAAACAGCAGATGGTGTGACACTGCAGCTGGAAGGAGTGGCAGAATGGTGATGCCAAAGCAGCTCGACAGGAGAAGGAGTGCCTTGACATTGTTGCCAGGTACCATAAATGTTATCAGTAGATGTGTGGCTGCACAGAGACAGTTGAAGAGGATCACAGACTGTTAAAAAGTGTGATTGACAAGCATCTAGCTTTTGCATGTAGTCTGAAAGCTACAAAAAAATATTGCCATTTATGATTTTATACTGTGCAAAGATAGGAAAAGAGTAGTTGGAAGAAGTTTACAATGTATCATCAAATTAATCATTTAGAAATAGGCTGTCAGAAAGAATAAAAAAAGACAGATGATGTGACTAAGCTTTAAACAAAGAAAAAACAATAAAATCACAATACCAGCAGGAATGCAACATGTTCATTAGCTGCAGGAATTAAAAGTACAAGTTGTGGATAGAGAGCAATTCTTGAAAGAAGAACATAGACTGATTTCAACTACAATTTATCAAGACCTTCTCAAAAGCATTAACAATGGCCACTTTAATGTGGTTTTATGCAAGAGAGGAAGAAATACCCATAATTTGCCCAAAAATGAATTAATGAATAAAAGAAATTACCATTTGTGCAAAGTAACAAAGACAGAATCTATCCAAACCGAGGGAACATTAATGATGTGTCTGACAGAGCCAGGCAGTCAGTGACTCATTTGAACACAAACATGCACCTATTGGTCATATTTTAAAATAAATTAATGAATCAACATGGTTGTCAGCCTGCAGCAAAATCAGTCATGGTAACTTTCTAGATCATGGTCTAATGAAATGAGATAACAAGTGCAGAGCGGATGTGAGACAACTACAGAGAGAGAGCGCAATGAAGGACTCTGCAGTGTGGGTTTGCTCAGGGTGAGTGGATCATTTACTAGGTCAGTGACTCAGATCACATTCTTTTCACCTCTGAAGCCCTTCAGTTTGTGAATAATGTGAATGATCTGGCTTTTGGAAGTGTGTTAGTCTTTCCAGAGCATACTTTCTATTTCAGCACCTGTCTACAAATAGGCCACAGGTTACATTCTTGTCCCTTATGGAGAATATCAGTTGCTGAAGATCAGTTGCTGATTTGTGTGCCCTACTTTGGGGGTAGGAGACAACCTTTTTGTACTGACAGGGTTGTCAAAAGCCTTTGTAGGGCAATGCCATGCAGTCTGGTAGAGGCCAAATTTCACATGATTTCTGTATTCTTCTAGGTCACACCATTCTCCTTGTGGTCAAATGGACTGCCTAGCACCTAGGAACCAGGTTGGGTAAGGGACAGACCATCCTTTCCTTTCAAAGCTTTCTTTGTTGTGCCCATTCTGATATCCCTGTGCAAGCCTCTGCTTTTATTCCCTCCCCTTCATGTTATGGCTGCCCCCAGGGAAGGTATCTGCTGACATTAGTGAGCAGGTCCAGAGTTGGCCTGTTTCAGACTTGTCTGAAAATCAGTTTGCAGTTTCCCTTCTTTCTGCACCCTGAGGATTTGACATTGGACTTTGAAGTCAAATTTTTCCTTCTGTATTTCAATTTTAATAACTTTTATTTTAACAAAATGTATTCTTGCTTCTGTTTTGTTTAGGTAATATAATTCTCTTCAGTTCTAATCCCATTTGACATGACATTCACTTCCAAAGTTTACATGTATTTTAAGGTATTTAAGTGTATTTTTTTCATCTACTCAATCTCTAGGCTGTATTTTTTCAGTTGATTTTAGTATGTTACCTACTCTAATTACTGATTTAACAGGTTTCTGCTCTTGACTGAAAAACAAAGAACATACAGGATTATTTTAAAACTGTTACATAACTTTCTTCTTACCTTACCTGGAGTACTGGAGATTGAGGAATACAGAACTATAATTCTTGGGGTGATGGATTTGTTATACATATATGCTGAGAGCACATTAATAATTGTTAATGTATTTAAAGCATGAATGATTTATTCATTCAATAAAATGAATACAGCAGTAGTAAATTTCCTAAACATTCTTTATGTGTCTTATGATAAATAATTGATTAAAGTCACTGCCTTGTTCTCTTTGTATCTCTACTTTTTTGGGTGTGCCATTTCACATGTGCACTATGTTGGATGTTCCTGTTGGGAACAGTGGCTCCTAATGGCACCTGTCAATGGCACGGATGGATGCTGAAGGGGCATATATTACAGAGCCTCTTCACTATTATACCCCAGCATATTAAAATGTGATTTCTGTTTTAATGCAGCTTCATTTGATGATAGAACACTTATCCTGAACTTTTGCATTTACTGCAATGGTTTTTTGTTAGCTACAGTTCATGCTTCATGTTTTAATTGCAGTTCTGATTGCAGTGTAAACTAATGACTGTGCAGAGCCTGTCCTGGGACAACAAGGAGTTTGGCATCTGCAAAGTGGGCTGACAGCTCCACAGACCCCTGTAAGCTGACTGACCTGTAAAGTAGCAATGGCAGAAACAGTTCCTGCAGTGCAGTAATAAACAGTGAGGGCACAGCCCTGTGGGAACTTGAGTTAATTCTATTCTGTGTAGAGAACTTTTTTTGCTAATATCTGGAAGGAAATAAAAAGAGGTTTGATTTATTTGAGTTTTGGTAACCTTTAAGCTGGACCATATTACCTGATAATTCTATTTTATCTGTGTCATGAAACACAACTTGTTGTAGGTACCTATTGAAGTAAAACAACTAATACAGCAAATGCCCCAGGAAGAAGTATCAGTTTTCTCCTTATTAAAACAAAGGGTCCACTGAGTATACAAAGAGTCTTGCTCTGGTTTACAGTAATGAGTTTTATGTCCTTTCATATTTTAAGGCAACTGCCTTGTGATTTGTGAGTTGAGTTTTCACTTTTTTTCTAGACTCATACAGCCTAAGGCAGGCAGCACTGAGGCCAGGAGCTGACTAGGAAGATGTCACAATTGATTAACTGGAATAAAGCATTTATACTTCAGCTTCTATCTTTCACAAGACCGTATCCTTTCTTATGTCTCCAATTGACAGCTCCCAGGTCTCCAGTCAGACAAATACTTTCACAGTGTTATTGATCTGTCAAGTCCTGCAAAAGCAAAGCACAATTTCTGATCATGCTTTATCCTTCATCCCTTCTAGATATATGTGATGCAGATGTGGCAAGGGACAGACACATCTTGTGTCTTATTTCCCAAAGGCTACACTGTTGTCATCATTTAAGGCAAAAGACTGGTTAATAAGCCATCTATTTCAAGGTTTTAATATACTTCAGTATATTAAAGCACAAGTTTTCTTATATATACAAATACACACAAAGCACAAGTGTTCCTATGACTTTTATCATGCATATGTTTCTTTCCAGTATAATTTGTACAAGTGGGTGGATTTGTATATATTTCCTGCATGCACATGCATCCACGTCAGCCTTTGAAGGCAAAGGATTTCACTGTAAGTTGCCTACTTTTGCAGCTATGTCATTTAATCTATCCTGAATTTTTTAGCAATGACCACTCTATGCTTTTTTGCCAGTTCCTGCATAGAGATGTTTCCATGGACTGTTCTGTCATACCTGTGTGTGTTTGTGCCAAATAAACTCTCTTTTCTTTCTCTAGGCTGCTCCATTTGGAGCCTGTGGTTAGACACAAAAAGCATGCCATTAAACTAGAAGCCATAACATTAGTGTGGCGCACCTACACTACTCCCCTAATTAATTTTCAATGGAGTGGCTTCCAGTTCTTTATTTGAGACATTATGAAGTTGACATGAAGACTAGGAAACATGCAAACTCTTGGTGCTGACTTCAGAACAGCCTCCCTCTTCTTTCTTTTCAGATTCCCTTTCAGGGCTCAGGCTGGCAAGGATAAGATGTCTCTGAAATTGGGGTCTGAAGATGAATCAGTGGAGTACACTGAGCTCATCCCTGGACCTACGTCTGGATCAGAACTGGGTCTGTTTGATCCAATATGATCAGTACCTCTACAGCTATTCAGTTGGTGAGGTTGGCTTTCAAATAACAGTCAAAACAGTTGCTGTAGACTCTGCACTTGTTTGATTAAAACTGTTTCCACCCCTGTGGTGGGAATGATATGGAAGCATAAAGATGTGTTTGTGTGATAAGGAACTGTGAAAATGAGAATTGCTGTTGAACAACAGAAACCATGACACTGCTAGCATTTTTACAAAAAGATAAGAGAGGTTCCAGTGTGGAACACAACAAAGCTGTAACAAAAGCATTCTCCAATGACTAATATTTTGTTGTAAATGACAGTGAGAGTTAGAAAATGAATCATTATAAATTACTGTCTTCACTGTTGTCTCTGTGTAATTTCAGATGTTGGTCTGGACTCAACTGCCTGTGCATCACTCTCTTTTCAGCTCTATAGGACTGGAAAACAAAAGTGGTTTTTAATCTAAGGGATTCTGTAACCTCTGTGGAACTGCAGGGCTGAGCTCCTGATGCCCAAGCATGTGTCAGAGAGCTGCATGGCACCTGGAAGTCTGCACCATGTGCAGACTCATCATTATTTCAATGTAAAGACTGCTGAACTGTGTCCCTGGTAGTACTATCATGCCTCTCCCATGGTGCTAATCATGAACATGGTTTTCCTTTGGTGACAGCTGCTGGACTGTGATTATAATGTTCTGATTTAGGGTCCAAAATAATTGTAGTTTATATCTAATACTGTCTACCGACTTCATAGCAAGCTTTTATTTCTGTCTTTGGAAGGCTTTCATGCTATATATTTGAGAAAGGAACTTAACATTGCACATGCATTAAGTTAATTTTGGCATTTTTTAAAGGATATGTAACACAATGGAAGTATCAAGAACAACTTTTAAAATGGAGCGTCTGATTGTTTTATTGCAGTGGTGTGTGTTCAAACTGAGGTATAAGATGTTCCCCACACCACTTTGTAAATACTAGTGGTTTTTTTAAGTTAATGGGATGTTGGAAGAAGTATCTATTTGCTAATAAACAAAGAGACTGGGCAAACACTTCTCTAAAAACATGATTTTTCAAAGAGCACCTTGCCTAATAATAAAATTTTTTATCTTGTCTTGGACAGCTTTTCCTGGCAGTTCCACTAGGTTGTATTGCAGATGCTGAAAAGTTGTCCAGAATTAAGCTTGCATTGACTACTGACTGGTGGTTTACCTTAAGAAAGCTGCAGGCTGTGGATAAATTGCCAATTTTCTTACTCATGGTGTATGTACGTAACGAGATGGGGCTGTAAGTTGTTTTTTCGATGTGCTATACACTCTAGTTTAATGCATGCCTCTCTAATTTGCCATTTGAAATACTTCTGCATAAAGAAATTAGGAGGGGGAGAAAGGAAGGCACTTCAGAGAATTTGAGTAGCACCTAATACTTGAAGGAAAGCTAGCTGTGTCAAAGAAACACAGCAGAGACCAAGGAGTTAATCTGTTCTGGTGGATCATCCCTACATACTTTTCCCAGCCACCAGCTGAGTTATTTCTCAAATGCCAGCCAAGAACTACTTGCAGCTGGCAAAAATCCACAGTTATCAGTGCAATGGAAAAGGGGCGAGAAAAAAAAAAAAGAGCAGTGTGGCCCTATTGATAATGAGGTGTGGATTCCTGTGCTCTTATCCAGCTTGTAGGGACAAGAGAATAAATAGTTAACAAAGATAACATTTATACACTGACTCAGCTCAATGGTATGTGTGATGATTTCCTAGGTCTCTGGAATCTGTTTTGTGCTGTGGAGTATATGAAGTTGACACAGGACCTGTGGAGTTCGTATAGGATGTGGTTTCCCTGAGGTTCCTAGAATGACCATTTCAATTGTAAGTTATTTTAAAAAATACCAAACAACTAGTTCTTCAGCTATTTTGCATATGGCATATTAGGAACACAGAGAGGTTGAGAGAGCATAGATGAAATACTGGTAAAAGAACACAGAAGTATTTCAAAATCACGGTCACATGGTGTCCTTCTGAACAGAAAGCGAATGGATCTAGCAGCTCCCCAAACCTGTGCAACATGTGGTGAAAATGAGGGATATTTCCTGTTCTGAAGTTAACAGCTATACATAAAATGGGGCCTCATAAAGCTCAGCATTTCTATAACGTCTTATTCTTCGTGGATCCCATTGCATAGGAAGTACTGATTGAATTCTTAGAGACTGAAAAAAACACTGGACTTCAGAAAAAACATCTCTTACACATAGTCAAATCAGCCTTGGCTGAACACATACAGGAGAAAGTGAGCCATGGAAGATCTATGCTGGGGCTGAATATTGCTTTTTGAAGAACTAGGAGTACCAGACAGGAAAAGCCATACTTCCTGTGTCTGGTTAATCACCACAGTTAGTTGATCTCTGTAGCTTGTATGAAGGAGTCCTGGAAAAGCAGACCATTGAAATTACAAAGAAGCAAACAGCATTAATGCATTCTGGTGCCTTTTTCACTGTAATTGATGACTGTTTAATACATGAGATGTCTCTTAGTCATTGTGCAGTCTTGTGCACACCACATACACACAAACACACAAACACACACATATATGAAATCGAAGCGTCTGATTCTTAAGCAGACCTGAAAGATTTTTTTAAAACTATTCCTGAGTTTAACCAATACCAAATGCATAAAGGCCATTGAAAAATTAGTCTGTGCCCAGTCTTGCATATCTGAGTTGCCTAACTGTTAAAGACTGTAGAAGCACTTACTCCAACTAAGAAGCAGTAGGACCTGTGCTCCATTTAGGTTCTTGAAGACATCTATGTGTGCAAGTATGTGTGTGTTTGTGTGTGTATGCACACAGGCACTTGCTCATCTGTTCTTTCTAATGTAAAAAAAAATTTGGATCTGTTGCTCTTTAAAGAGAAATTATCCCTAGACTGGTCCAAACTGTATGTTACTCCTCTGAATTAATATTTATAACAAGTTATCTCTGATCCTATCCAAAACTCAATAATCTGAAATGCGCACATGAGCTGGTGTTGGTACAGTTGTGGCACACTGAACACCACTAGGGAGGCCAGCGCCATCCAGGAGTGTCCTATGGAAATATCCCCATCTAGTGGGTGTCATTGGGTTGAGGACACTCCTCTGGCATAACCAGGACACTGCCTGTCTGCTGATCTACAGCAGTTGCACATCTGTTGTTTTCCTGAGAGAAAACAGCAAAACTAGGAACTTCCTATTATTTGTAAAATTATTTCAGATTTTACATGAGTATTCTAGAAACACCTACAATATTGAACACGGTCTTGCAATGATAGACTCCTCTGGTTTTCTCACTACAGGGTATATTGAGTCCATTATGCCTAAATAAGCTAAAATATCTCTGATTGTTTGTCCAGAAATTTTCTGAACGAGTTTTAAAAGAAATACAACATGAAACATGAAAGTTTTCAGGCTTGACAAACCCTTCCCACAGCTAAAGGTACTTTTCTCAGAATATATTTTACGTAATAAGGAGGAGTTCATTGGGATTTGAGAGCTAGTATGTTTGTAAATATTCATTATTGTCTTCAAGACAAAACATGCAAGAGCAATGTGAAAATACAGTAGTATCCTAGCGTGAGACATGGCTACAAAATCCTGTATCTACTCTCTCCTCTAACTTTTTGAGGGAGCTGTTCTTAGCTGGTGAAAAAAGAAACTTTGTTCCTGGACCCACTAAAATTAGTAGGAGTTTTGACATCAATGGAGTTAGGACTTAGTGAGGAATATTTCAGGAAGGAATACAGCATAGCAAAACCTGCAGTACATTCAGTCCTAAAGAAAGTATAGTACTCATGTAATGGTCGCCCAATTAATGCTTTGTTACTTGCCTTTCTCAGAAAGGATTAGTGGCTGAAAGAGTGCAATAGTTATTTAAGGATGGTTGAGTAATGTAATGGCATCTAACTAATCAGATGCCTATTGCTGATATTTGTAAGCAAGGCTTCAGATTCTCCAGCATCTCATCCAGGTTAGGAATTTCTGTCTTAAATCCAGGCTGCAACACATTCTGGGGTTTCAGGTAGAAGATGAGAAGGGTTTCTGAGAGGAACTATAGAGCACCTCAGGTGACTGACATTGTAAAAAGTCCTCATCTTTTTTGTCATACTTTTTAATGCTTATCCTATTATCAACTCATATAGAACATACATAGTTTTACACAAGCACATGCACATATTTATTTCTAAGAATAGGTAAGAACTTTTCTCTGTGAACACAGTTAAAGATACATACTACTTTCTTACTCAGCTGGCTTGTCACAAGTATGCATTGCTTTTCTTCTCAGCAAAATTTCCCTCAGAATAGTTTACATTACAATCTACAAGGCATTGATTTAAAATGTAGGTTTGAGTACTGTGGTTATGAAACCAGGAGATTAACGTCATTAGCTGAAGACAGGCACCATAGAGACAGGTGCTGTGCATGTTTCTCTGCGTAGCTCTGCCAATGCACATTAATCTTGATCTGCAACATTCCTGCTATTCCAGTCCTGGGCCCCTCTTGTGCCATGTTTTATAGTTTATTTGTTTATAGGTATAGCAATGTTTCCATTGAAGCAGAAGTTATTGAGAATACCTTTTCCTAGTTTTCAACTTTTCCTTTTCACTCTGCTGGCATTATCTGTCTTGTCCATGGTGCCTGGAAGGGCCCAGACGTGGGTCTGACTGGCACTGAATTAATCCTATGATTTTACGTGATCTGAATGTCAAAAGCAAAGAACCCCTAAGTTAATCATTGCTTACTGTGACTGACTCAGCCTCTCTAATCCTTTTCCATCCTCAGTCCTTGTCACTGTGCCACTTGACCTGCTTCCTCAGGGCTAGACTATGTACCTCCACCATACCTTGCACAGGAATCCAGTCTGGGAAGGGGAAATTCTTGCAAAGATTTAAGGGCCAACTCTGCTCAGACCAAAAGTTGTTGGAGGAAGGGAAGATGGCTTTGAGCTCACTGGACATAAAACTATATCTCAGGCAGTTACTCACCCTTCCCTTCCTGTACTTGCAACAGAACTACTTTGTCTTCTAAGTAGAGAGGAGTATCCAGTTTCAGACAAAATGGACATTTGTACTCAGGAGTTTTGCCTCCAGGATTGGGAGTAGAGATACAAACTCCTGCTACCACCACACCTATTCTGAATCTACAGGAGGTCATTTTTATTTCCTTTCATGTCATTCATCATCCCTGGCAAAGGGATAAAGACAGCAGAACCCTGCTGAGTGACTGATATGTTTGTGCTGCTCTGGATTAAGAAGTAATGTTTTCGCATCACTTAGGTTACACACTTCTAGTATATTGTTACCTACAACTTAATTCTTTCAGGATTTTTCTGCCAGCAGGCAAAATGGAATGGTACAGTTTGTTCTTACTGAGCTCATATTGTGTACTCCTCCTCAGGAGTGATATATGCCAAGTACTGATGACAGCAACAAAGTGCCAGTTTGTCACAGACTCCAACTGGACTGGGGTGGGCTTTGCAAAAAAATTCTGAGGTGATATCTAGAACTCTAAAACTTTTTCCCTCACTTCCCTTGTGTCACTGTTAGCATCCTCTACTAGCTTAGATGCAAGAAACAGCCTTGTAGGAAATGACAATGTGCTACAGCAATCTGCCCAAGTGAAACATTCTTGACACTGGAGCATCTGCCCTGACACACAGTGCTCGACCGCTTGCCCAGAACGTACTACTGGTATGGCTGGGGACAATGAGACCAAGCTCCTTCTGCACTAACACTTGCATCCACAGAGGTGAGAAGGCAGGTGAGATGGACAACCCTTTTCCATATGGGAGCCTGGTGTATATCCACTGGCGTAAGATCTCAGCAGAGGCATACAACACACAGATGGGCATCCTTAGGTATTTCCAAGGCTTCACTTGACTACTGCTCGACACAATGAATAAAATTCAGCAGGGTCATCCTCTCGTGCAGAAGATACCAGGTATTTACAACTGACACTTCACCAGCAAGACAAAATAGGACCATAAGCCACAAGATCACTTTGCTGATATTTCCAGTTTTAAGCAGTGAAAATCTGTATCTTAGTTTCTTAGAGCATCCAGCTGGTGGTGCCAAATAGTAACTGCAAAGGACGTTCTTTCTTTATTTTGTGAGCTTGGAATATAAATTGTTTGGATAGAGACATCTTTACAATTGTTTCTTAGACTCTTTTAACAACTGTCCTTCTGTCTCTTAGTGAACTTGGCAGGTCAGCTTCTAAAAGTCAACCGTTGTGTGTTTATGCGTCACACAAAAGTATATAACCCCCTTCTTCTCTGATTTGTTTGAAAGCTCGCCCTGCGCACAGAGTGTGGATGTATATAGATGTACATGGATTATAAACAGTGGAGGATCAGGCCCAGGACATTTTGTCCTGGAGTAATATGTTTATTACTTCATAAATCATAGTAAGAACACATACACCTGTTTTCTTGTCTAGTGAGTATCTCTGTACCTGGCATTTAGATAACTTACATGATCTGATGACCTGTCCAGGATCTTTAACACATTTATTCTGGCTGTTGATGAGTCAGCTTGCAGCTTGTGACCTCCTTTTTCTGTGAAGTTCTGTAGTTAAAAGTATTTAGCTTGGAAGAAGATACCTCTTTTCAAAAAGGGTGGCAAGGGGGAAGTGGTAAAGAAACACTATATTATGTTTCATTGGCCAAACAGTGACCTATAAAATGTGCTGGTGAGAACAGAAAATGTAATGCACCAGTGACTACAGCCACAGTTTGTTTTCATTCTTTTTGATATTTGATTATAAAGGTTAAAACAAGGGAAAGGGAGTACTAACCTGAAGTGCTAGCTTTCCTATGTCTTCTTGCCACATAAGTTGGTGCTGATTTAAAAGGCTCAGGTTCTTCGCTGGCTGGTGGGAGGCAATGAGGAATAAACCCCAGGAAAGCCAGTTTTTACAACAGGGTCATAGATATGGTTATTTTAAGAAGTGTCTTGCCCTGTTCTGGAGGGTACCCTCTGTCCCCATGGGCCTTCTGCTTCCCACTGAGAGATTGCAACAGACTGCTGCTTGCACAAAACAAGGGTTTTGCTGAGATAGGCTGAGCAGATGGCAGAGTGCAAGTATGACCAGTTGGGGCGGGGAAAGTATCAGAAAGGTGAGTCAGGCAGAGAGAGGCACGTGGAGAATGGCACAACTAAATCATGCTTCCGTCACTTGAACTCCAGAACTGGGGGACTCTTGGCCCGTGCAATTCAGCCTGGCACCATGCCAGTCATTTTCTAGAGCATAATATTCAGATCCTTGGTCACTGGTTCAAAAGAAAGCAAGTAAATGTTATATGCTGAGTGAACACTAAAAAAGGACCCGACTCCAAAGGCACCTGCTGAAGATTTTCAGTTTTCCACATTTCCATGTATCAAAGTAATTCTTTAATTTGGTTTCAGGGCTGAAGGCACTTCAATATGCATGTTTATGGAAAAACCATGACATGAGAAGGAGTATTAATTATATTGTCAAGAAAAAATTAATGTACAGATTCTGGTACAGTAAAATTAATCACTGTGATTGGTTTGTTCGGTATTTTAAAAATTCACCGTGCAGGAGAAACATCAGAGGAACAGCTCGGTCTCTCCTGAGATCTGGTGTCCAACAAGTATGACTTTGTGTTGTTTTGCTGTGCTAACGCATACCTCAGAAATCTCCTGAAGTATTCCCTGTGCAAATGTGGAGGCTAATGATTTACTCAGACTCATTAAGAAAATTAAATCCTCTTCAAAGAATTATATTCAGTCATTCTGCAAATGTTTTGAAACACAACAGCTGCACTCTGCCCTCAGTTACTCTTGTGAAATCCTGCTGTAGTAAATGGAGGCTTCATGTGAGGATGGGGCTGGACTACAGCCCGTTCGTACTGCCTGAGCAGTTACAGCATATGTTTACAGCATTTCTTGAGGGAAGCAGGAGACCATTTACAATCCACACAGTATCAGTTGTTCTTGTCTCCACAGTACCTTGAATCTGTCTTACAAGAATGGCTCGAGATGCAGCAATGGAAGAAATATGTGACAAGTACTGCCATCTTTTACATCCACATAAACAATGAACGTGTTTGAATGCAGAGAGGTAAAAAAGCAATCACTGGTTAAGCTCCAGTTGCTCATGCCTGGGTTGCGTGACTACAACTAAGAACAGAATGTAGCTGGTTGTCCTTATGTGCATGTACAGTCATTCGCCATTTGATGAAATCAAGAGGATGAATAGTACCATTGAAGGAATTTCTCAAGCCATGTAGATGCTGCCTTTTCTCCTGAGTGTTTAGTTAAGTGAGGTTTTTCACTCTTCTGCAGGCAAGCAAATTGTTTTCTTTTTCCTTTTGATCTCTGAGGACTCTGGTTTTTAGCCTGCCTGTCTTACTTTAATTCCTTTTGATAAAAGAACCTTTTTATCATGCATGCTAAAATTGTTGGATAGGTCTATTTGACATGCCATGACAAAACTAAATAAGCAGCTTTTTATATGTCACGTATCACTTCATTTTTCCATATAGCTCATCACTAGATTTCACAATATCATGAGTGTCATGATTTTTGGTGGTTTTTGTTGCGCTCTAGATTCTGGATTTTTTTCCTTAAAATAAACACGAAAATAGGTTACATAGCAAGTTTTTGTGGTTGCAGAAAAGCACTTAATAACCTGCTCAGTTGTATGAGAAAAGCACATTAAAAGCATATTAATTGTGAAAAAACTTATGATTGGTGGGCCTGAGCCATGATTTTACAATGCTTGGGATTGGTGATGTTTCATACACAGTTTTTTTGTTGTTAATTGGCAGATAAGCAACAGGACAGGATTTCTGTACTGGAAAATTTTGGCTTAGGAAAGTAATGACTATTTAGTCACACTTACTGACTGTGCTGTCTTAGGCACATAGTAGTTTTAGCACATCTAGAAATGTGACTATTAATTTAGCCAATTACTATAAAACTGATATATCTTTTTGTGGGTTGGTCAGATGATCTCCTGCTTATGAGTTTTTCTAAACCAGGAATATCTGAGCTACTTAATGTGTGTGGCCTTTAGGTCCTGGGAAAACCCTACATTGAACATTGTATTTTAAAGAATGACTAGAAAAAATAGGATTTTTAAAAAATTTCTAAGATAAAATTCATTATTAGATATAGAATTGTAAAAAACCCCCAACTTTCAGGGTTTTGCTTGGATGGGTTTTTTTCTTACCAGACTGTAATGTGGCTTGGAAGCAGTGACCTATTTTTGTACCCTGTCACCTTTATTTTAAACAAATAATTAAAATTCAAAGTTTTGTGTCCTAATCTAATTAACACAGTGTTTTCTGCAGTAAATAATGACTCTTCAATCACAAAGTATAAAAAGATACTTTAATAAGTACCTTGATTTTTTTTTGTCTAAACTAAATTTCAGAAACTTGTTTAAAATATTGGAAAAAGACTACACAGACACTCGATCTGCAAGGAGTTAAGCACATTTGGGTCCTGATGAACTCTAACAACATCATGTAGAAATTAAAATTCTTTTATTATATTATGTCTTATTTTCTACATTTAGCCACTGCTATGTTATTTCTGACTTGTGTAGCTTTTCAAAATGTTAAGACTGATGCTTTTAATAAATTACTTTCAAGCAAATGTTTGTTCAAAACCTTGAATTTTGCAGCAGACATCCTGTAACGATGGAAAGGGACATTCATTTGTTTATCTGGAGTGAAATCAATATCCAAGCACAGAAAACATATTTAGCTGTGAATTTGCTGTGGAAGCTACTCTCTGACAGCAGAGACATGCTGTTGTAAAATAGTTTGCATTTCATAACCTCAGTCTTAGAGGCATCATATCGCTGCAGCCTATAAAAAAAGAGTTGACCTATTATGCAACTGCTAGAAATGAACTATAAAGGATAATAGGAAGTGATAATTTCTAAAGAAGCATTCATACCAAATGTTTCTATTACCAGTGAAAGTATTTTTTACTTGTGATTTATAAAGTAGATGGATTTATTTTATAAATAAAGGACAGATTCTGCACAAAATTAGATTATTGGTAACAGGCTAAATATATATATAATACTTGCACTGTTCATTATTGGAATACTTATATGTAATTTTCAGATAGGCAAGAATTTCTGAATTTACCATTCATACTCTGGTCTTGCCTGATTTTTCTACCAATAATATCTGAATCTTAACTGTACAGTGATATACAAAACCAGTAGTAGTCACTGGTGGGTTTTTTCTGGTCTTACTTTATTCGTAGTGAAAAAGTAAAACATTTATGCAATAACTGGCATTCATTCTTCATGTATAAATTGAGTAAACCAGATGCCAGGTCCAAATAGTCATTTTCCTCCTCTTTTATTTCCAGCACATTTTCCTTTTTGTGAGGTGTTTATTACTGAAATATTATATGATTTTATATCTCTGAGAGAATATGTGTAAGAAACAGGACAGAGGCTTTCTAATAACAGATGCCAAACACAGCACGGCTGTAGCAGATCCCCAGGTAGAAACACTCGTGGAGAATTAGGTAATATTTTTTTATTTTTCAATATCACACCTAGCAGTGACCAAGAAAATACTTCTCACCTGACACATCTATAGTCTGACTGATGCTTTAGAATATATTTTGTTTGAACACCCATTTTTCTGCTCAGTTTCTTATCCCCCCTGCAAAACCAGAAAAACTTATTCAAGAAATACAACAACTTTCCCTCAAATTAAACTTCCACTGCTTTACACAGAAGGTAAGAGGTCAAATCCACAACCAAAATTTTTGAGGTGGTAAGGGCAGGGTAGCCTGGCTCAGCTGAGAGCTATAAACACTCATTACTCAGCTTTTAAATTAAAGAGTAGCTTCTCTCTTTCAGCTCTCCTATTGCTAACCTTATCTTGGTTGTTGTTGTTACAGGTGAAAGCCTCACAGCAGTTGTACTCTGAGGTGTCCAGGTAGGTATCCTGGTTGGAGGATGAAGGTTAAAAAAAAACAAAAACAAAAAAAAAGGAGGGTTAGAAACAGAGGAGAGAAAACATTAAAATTGGGATTGGGTCACAGCAGAGGGCAGAATATTTGTCAGAGGACAGACTGCTACAGTTCAGGTCCCTATCTTTTGCAGATGTACATAGCTCTGCATGCTGATTAAAATCCTTTGAAGCTGATAAGGCCGAATAGTTGCGAGTGAATTTAAGCTGATATATAAGTCCTTAAATGCTGCATATTCTTAAGAATGACGTTCTATCAGAAGCCACCCTAACTTTTTTCTTGTTTCTCTTGTATCCTTGATAGATACAAAACTGGAATTTGCTGAATGTTTCAGTTCTGACCCTGATCCTCCAACATCCCATTTAACTACTCACATGGTAAGTTATTTGTAAATGTTAAATCTTTGCAGGATTATGATCTAAAGGAGTATTAGAGCCTGATCCAACTACTTCAGAGGCCTGCCCTAGATTTTGGTGATCAGTGTATCAGAGCCATACTAAAGGGATTAAGATGCTGTGGGTGCTTACCGAAGACAGTTTTCCTAAAAGCACACTCTAGTATTGACGCAGCCAGAGCATGTGATACAACAGTGCACATTACATAGTGTATCTCACCATACTTAGGCTAGCATAGCTCTGATGGTTTGCAGTGGCTCCAGTAGCTTTCTCTTTATTTATGCTCTTGTAATCCAAATGCTTAGTAGTGTAAATATTTCCTCTATGTGGCTATACACAGAGAGATATATTTACTTATATAATATGTGAGGCTATGTCATGGAGAATCATAAAGTTTTTGCTAGTGTATGTCTGAGATGAGGGGGTTACCTGCTGCAGTGACATGGAGGTGTTAGGCAGGCTGTCGTGGCACTGTTCAAGGGACTCTGCCATGCCCAGAGCTCTCCAGGGGACTAAGTCTTTCTTTAGAGAGGGCAGCATAGCAGAAGTAGAATTACACTTTATAGCACTTCAGCAGCTTGTATGTATTAGGCTTTTGTGAAAAATAAAGGAAGAGACATTAGAATCCTTGTCCCATTGCTGGTACAGAAATATCCTGGGGTCTTCTCTTTTCCTCCATCCGTTTGTATCCTTTCATTTTAATTCTCTGCCCTGTGTCAGAAGAAACTTTGCTTTATTTCACAGGTGTGGAAAGCAGCACTGGGGAAGTAAAACAGGGAGAGATTTGACACTTTTTTCTTTTACCAGCTGGCAGGAGATATAGGATGACCTACAATGGGACAGAGGTGTCCTGAATGTTTGTGGAGTATTGCTGAAATGTGAACCAGGTGATTGAAGAATAGGCAAAATATTTTTTTTTGTGGTGAGTCCTTCTGCATATGAGAAGTCTGCTAATAAACCAGAAAGGCTGGAGGCCCAGTAAAAGCAGGCAACATGTTAGATTGGAAGACCTTATGTACAAAAAAAAAAAAAAGATATTACTTTTTCCCCACATGGTTTGAAATTTATCTCAGGACTACAGAAATTATTTTGTCTAGTTTGATATGATGATAGTCCTGTTATCATGTATTACATGGCCATTCCATCCAAGCAGCTTTGCATCCATCACAAACACACACTAGTTTTGCTTAAGAATGTGAGAGGGAAAGAAGTATTATCACTTTTATTTTGTGAAGAAGGTGAGAGTCTGTGGTGAAGCTATGCCACATGGAAAATCTGTTGCAGCCAAAGTTCCCTTGCCAAATCTGAGTGTTTAGCTTAAGAATTCTTCCTTTCTCATTATGGGATATCATCATGAACAAACTGATATTAAATGGTATAAAATAATCATTCTTGCATAATACCTTTCATCTCAGGATTTCAAAGCACTTTACAATCATTAATCTGTACCTCTTAACCCAGTAATCCCATAAGTAAGGTCCTCCTCACAGAAGAAACATTCCTAAATACTTTCACATCCTGTAGAAGATGAGAAAAGCCAAGTTTCACCCGGATAGGAACTGGGACTGAGACTAAAACAGTACATCTGCTGCTCTCTGTAAGCATCTTCCTTCCTTTCAAATGCATCTACAGACCCAAAAGTCCCAATACATATTGAGATATAGGTGCTTTTGGTGTATACCTGAAACCTGATGCTGCTTTGTTTAAATTTAGGATCTCCAGCTGACACAGGTCTGTTCTGTTGCTTCATAGAGAAAAAATTCTGTCGTGTCATGCATATAATCACAGCTGGTTTGTTTGTTTGTTGTATTACACACAGCTTTCTTCCCAAGCTGGATTTTGTTCAATATGCTTTACCAATTCTGGCATATTGGTCAGCAGTGTTTGGGACAAGAAGAATACTTACCCCAAAGAATAGTCTTCTCCCATGTGAATAACTGTAGTGTCTTGTAACCCACTCAATCACTCTGTATAGTGAAAGTATAGAAACAAAATCAATGGGACAAGAACACAGCTCAACTCAGAAAAAGCTTTTAGAATACTAACTGCAAGTTACTGGAAGATTTAAATTCTTCATAAAAGACAAAATATTGCTGCAACATTTTGAAGTCAAATATTATTTGACACACTTTCAAATCTGATTTTGCCCTGATTTTGTTGTAAGGTCATATTTGTTTGTTGTAGGGTGAATGGCCTTAGGGCCAGTATAAACCTGGACTTACTGTCTGAGAGTCAAGAGTGTCAAGTCTGTGAATCAAATTGTTTCTTCTGATTGATCTAACTCTGCCATAGAAGTCCACAATATCAGGTTTTGATCCCTTGCATAGCTACTATGTATGATCCAGTGCAGCCTTTCACTATCTTTTCCTGCTAAGTCTTGGCCATTTTTGTGCTTGTTTCTCATGACCAAAAGGCTGCCTGTTTGATTTAGGCTGTTGTGTTATTTTTGAATCTTCCATTTGAGAACAGTATTTCAAGCATTTGAACATTTTATTTTTACCATTTTTTAGAAGAGCACTTTGACCCTGTTACTATTGGAGATGTTTTGAAACTTGCTCACACCTTTATTTACTACAGACTGGATTACTGCGATTTCTGCCAAACTTCCTGCCCAGGCACTGCTATTAAAAGATTTTATCAGAGTTAATCTATTGTGAGCAGAACTTTGTATTCTTTTTAAACTTTCAAGTTACTTTATTATATTATTGATTCTTTGCACTGTGTGATGACATGCCCCTCCTGATGCCTACTTTTAATTTGTTGTGTATACAAAAATATGTTCACAGCTTTGACTGTAGTCCAATAATTCACAGGATACAGCAGGGATGGTTAAAGAATTTTTTGATCAGGTCGTATTTTTGCCAATTGTAGAATTCAATGGACTAAAAATAGATGATGTACCAATATTTAAACTGGGAAAAGGTATGGATCATAAACATCGGAGTAGCTACTCTAAGACCTCTAGAGGCAAAAGGAAACAAAATCTGAGACGGGCTGCAATAAGAAAACAAATAATTGATGGCAACATAATTAATACCAGTTGATATAGGTTTATGGATGATAGGGCTTGACAATGGACATGTAATAGCTAATAAACATCTCTCTGTTGATCTCATATAATTTCATTGTCCTAGGGACAGTGGACATTCTGATTTAAAAAAAAAAGAGAAATGCAATATTAAATAGCTTGTTAATTGATAGGTTGAAAAAGTGGTTATAAGAGAAGATTAGCTTGCTTGAATTACTTCTATTACTCCCAAGAATTTGTTCTCGCTCTGGTGAAATGCCATGTTTTTACCAGCATCAACATAGAAAATGCTAATGACCTTAAGTTACTTATAAAACCTGACCTGAATAATTTGATAAGGCATGATCACTTGAATAATATGTCTTTAAATATTAACAATGAGTGCTTATGGAGGAGTTGTCTAACAAAGGATAATTTATTTGTTTAATCCACGAGTTAGCATTTATCACAGCCCACATGTAATGGAAAGGTGAGACTGAGTTCTAGAATCCAGCAGAAGAAACATCCTAAATTTGGAAGCAGAAATTAGATACATTCAAGCCACAAATAACCTGCTGTGGCAGGTTTTTTTTTATTCTGAAGCAAGATAGTTCTTGGAGCAATCTTCTTTGGTATGCAGAAGCTTCTTTAATACTTGAGCCTTTTTAATAAAGACAAAATATTTCTAAAATGGGTATTACAATAAAAGCAAGAAAGTATACGGTTGAAAATTAACAGCCTGTGTTAGACAGGAAGTCAAGTTAAATGATGATAAAGTTCCTCATGTCTTAATCTATGTATATATATTCCTTTGAATCCTATTTTTCTTTTGGTTATAAGTAACTTCTGCTATCAAGGGTATATTCAACATGTGTGGAAACAGTAGAAGACATGGCTCCATTCCTGTTATTTTCTATTTCCACGTATACATACAACAATTCACACAGGTATTTATCAGAACCAGCGAAAGTAATGAATGGTTTTAAAATAAGCCCATACTTTGGGTGCTCTGATATTCAATTTCAGTAAAAATCATGTTTTAAGATTATCTATTTCCTTTGCTTGATTACCGCATTATTGTCAGATGAGGTGCTGCATCTGGGGGAGTAGTAACTCTTAGCCAATGGGTTGTGACTGAGCTTAGAAATCACTTACTTTATGCTACCTACAGCCTTAACTTTTTGTCATTTATGAGCGTTTCCTGAAAGAGCATTGAAGAATATATTTATAATTTGTCATAAGAAAGTAAGTTATTTTCTTATCACCCAAATGCAGATTATCCTGCACCACTGCAGTCAGTGGAAGTGGGATGAAGCTAAATAGGTATTAGTCTTGTGAGCTTTTTGTATATGCAAAAATGTGCTTACATTGCAACCCTCCAGGTTAGGAGACAGAGTTCCCTCTGGGGCTAACAAGACATTTTCAGGGCCACAGTACAGAAGAAGCTTTAATCTGACTTGTCACTTTGGGAAGTCTTCTCTTCTTCCTGAGTAAATTAGCAGCCTACGGTGACAAGTTTCCCAATTTGCTACTTAAGTAAGAGCCTCTGAGTATATGGTGGTGGTGCTTCTTTTGGAACAATTTCTGGTATAATTGAGGGATTCTTGCTTCTTGAGCATTTCTTAAAGGCTGAATGATATATTACTCCTTGGTGTATGTTTGGTTTTATTGTTCTGACAGGACACGTATCAATAGCAGTTTGTTGTGTTTCTTAATTTGTTTTGTCTTGATGAAGTTTGCTTTTGTGATCTCCCTGGTAGGGTACACTGAATTACCTGTGAATGGGATGTGACCAAGCTGAACTCTAGCTGGTTTGCTCTTTGCATCCGCTTCTGAATTTACCATATCAGAGTAGTGGGAAGGTGGAAAGGAGGAACTAAGCATGATACCCTTCACAGAAGAAGGTGAAGGAGTTGTGTAAGAACACGATACAAACAGGAGCCTTGGAAGTAATATTGGTGCCTGGTATTAGCTTACTTTTTGTTCCATACTGTATACATCTCATTTCACTTCATCTAATCTAAAAACTGCATTTGTATAATAAATTCTTGTTAAATAAAAATTACATTGTTGAACTGTTTAATTATACTTTGACTTGCATGTATTTTCAAATCCTCATTTCCTAATAACTTTAAAGGAGATAGAGTTTGCCAATGTCTCTGTTTAATTGTTTCACCTATGTTTACATGTTTTTATTTTAAACCAGTTTTCTCCTTTTTTCCCTCTTCTTTCCTTCTTCTTTCCCTCTTTCCTCTCTGTTACAGAATACAGCCACAGGCATTCAGACTTAGGCAGTAGTCCAAATCTATTTTAAAACAAAATTTTAAATCAAAGCTTCTTGCAGCTACAGGACAAGGGTCACATGTACTTTCCCTGGATCAGCAGGAAAACGTGGGATGACACTGCAGACCCACCTCTCTTTCCTCTCCCAGGAAATAAAAGCATAATGTAGAGCTATAAAAATGTTTATTTTTCAGGAGTAGTCGAAGTTACCTTGTCCTTTATAGGACCAGTTGAAAGAACTTTGGCTCAAAAAACAGAGAAAAGGTAGGCATATCTTACCTAAGAATCTTATTTTTTTTCCTGATTAACAACAAAGACTTAGCAAAGCATGTCTAGATGTTACAGTGTTGATATAATTTGATATCAAAAGCAGAGAAATGTGGAACCTGAAATGCCATTCAGAGAGGGAAGAAAACATGGCATTTTGCAGACACTGAGATATACAAAGTTTTTGTAAGCTCTAGTTCATTGTTCACACCTTCTGTCAGTTTTCTATACTGAACTCACAGTAAGCCTGTAGTGGTGTAGATACTTTGAACAAAATTTGGAGTAGAAATAGATGTTAGCACATTTGAAGCTGCATTTGTAGCTGAATACATTCTAGTATTTTGGTTTTTTTCCTTGATGTTTCTATGGTAGTTATCCTTGTATGTTTTTCAGATGCTTTTGAGTCACTTTGCTGTACTGCTGGCTGTGAAAGTGAGAGAATAGCTTCTGCAGATGAAAGGCCAGCAATGATAGCATTGGAATGTGACCTCAGACATTTATCAGAATGACATTGTCTGTCAAACGATACGACATTCTTATCTTTCCAACCACTTCTGGCATGAAATCAGGTCAGTTCAGGATGCAGGCATATATTGCCATGCCACACATATACCCATAAATGGCATATTAAGACTCTTAATATCAATTTAGCTTAGTTAATATTAAATAGGTTTTTCATTTCAAAAGCTCTCTCTTGCGTGTAGATATTTAACATGTTCCTCTGTCTCTTCCAACCTGTTTTAAAAGTCTGCTTGAAAGAAACACTGGGATTAGAGAAAGACTGGTTATTCTCTCTGAAAAAAAAAATGAAATAAACACCAAATAACGATATATTATTTTTGCTGTGGATATAGGTATTCTTCTGCTTAATAGACCAAAGTCTCATAAACTGTAAGTGATTATTCCTTCCTGCCTCAGACTTGGGAAGTACCTGAAACAATAACAGAAATTAAGCTGTTATCTAAAAGGTGGATTTTGAATAAATGATGTTACTTGGGTGTAATCTCCATAGCTTCCTTCTCCCTATCTGAAGTTGAAAATAATGGTGGCAAGTGTTTGGTGGATAGACTATGAGGGTGAAAGCCGTGACTAGGTGTAAAAATATGTCAATTCCATTCTCAGCCTGCCATTGGTTTTTACTGTGAGCATTTATTTCCTTAAGCCACAACATCCACAGCTGTAAAACAGGGTAAGACTCAAGAGTCCTCAAAATAAAAAACTGTCCTTGGGTATGCAAAATACTATTATTTCTGTGACACTATTTCTAAAGTGTTACAGCTTTGAGATTTATTTGCAGATTGTGTCCCTCAGGATGTTCCAAAGGGTCAGGAATAGTTTGGGGTTTTGTTGGTGCATACAGATTAGGACAATGCATGCAGGTGGGGTGGTCTTTAGGCTAAATGGCTGAAATGCCAGAAATTTGATGCTTTTATATCTGGACAAAAGGAAATACTTCTACTGCTCTTCTTCTACTGTAGACTCTGAACTATGGATGAAATTCTGTGGTTGTTTCAATGATGAATCATGCAGATAGTAGTTATGCAGTAGTTAATGTTTTAGGATGAAACTCCATTCTCAGTTTTTGGGACTAATTGGCTGAGTCATTTTCTGGTGATTAAGTGGTATGTCTGAACAGGAAACATACTGCAAAAGGCTTAAGGGGGTTTATAAATAGAAAATTATCTGAGGGAAAATCATCGCTCAGAGAGCAGATTCTATTGATTCATGGCTGCATAGATGTTGTCTGTTGCACAAGACCAGTATTTTTTAGTAGAAAATGTTATTTCTTTAAAAAAAAATATGAAACTTTAAGTACTTAATACTCTTTCTTTACATCTTTATCTTACATCAATCTGTAGGGACAGTAATCACTTTTAAACTTCAAAATAAACTGTCTTGATTGCTGCCCTCTTGTTTTCAGGGCCTATGTTTTTGATTCCAAGAATACATATTTCTTTAAACTTATCATTGTTAAACTGAGAAAACCCTGATTTGCTGTGCATTTCCTAGATGCTTTCTTCTGTGATACGGTATGTGGATATCATGTCATATATATGGAGAGAGCAAGGAATGGGACACAAAAGCTAAGAATTCCTGCATTAATACAGTTTCTGCCATTGGTAAATTAGTAGGTTGCCTTAGACATGTTTTCTTCTAATTTCCTGCGTTTTTCCTAGCACTGTGATTTTTCTTCACTTTGCTCTTCTGGAAAGGCAGGATAACAGCTACTCCCACATTTCAGAATGGTATTTTACCATATGCTGAATACAAAGCATAATAGGATAATATACAATTCCCTTGAAGTAAATGACTTTATCCACAAAACCAGAAAAGGCATCTTTTCCCCCCCTCTCTAGTTAGCAGCAACCTTAGGATCCCTCTTGGTCATATTACAGTGTAACTTACTGAAAAACTGACCATCTAACTGAAAAGATCAGTTCTGTCGTTGTTTTTTAAAGAGGAGCTGTGCTGTTAACACAGGAAAAAAATACTGCAGACAAGTAACAGAACTAAAATGAAACTTTCCTAGTTTCTAGCCGGATCTAAAGCTAATCAAAGCCAGCGGGAGTCTTTCCACTGACTTCATTAAACTTTGCATATTTGTCCACAGAAGTGGTAGTAATACAGCCCAGCCAGGCCCTGGGAGATGCTCCAGCCCCTTGTTCTCAGATGACCTTCTTTGGCCAGTGTACAGAGCTGCTAGGGTGAAAACGGTACTATGTATGGCATCAAGGGCAGGTCAAACTGAAACCTGAAACAAAAAAATGCTGCAGGAAAACCCGCTCTAAAAAAGAAAAAGCTAAATATAAATAACAGTAAATGGTAGCTGTACTGTGGGTTCTTTTTCCTCCAGGCAAGTGCCTACACTTTTATAAATAACAACATGCAGACATTAGTTTAGTTTAAGATGGTTATTGATGCTTTGTAGACTAATGTTTTAAGCAAAACAGAAGGCAAGAGTGGGCAAGTTTCCAACATCTGGGTATATTCTGAAATAAAAAAGTACATACAAGCTTTCTCCCCATGACTGCACAGTGAAATGTACATGTTGGCTAAAAATCCTGCTACTGTACACTAAAAAAAAACCTTCCTACTCTATCACTGCCTGGAGTAAATGATAAGACAAGGGGCAGGGCTCATGAAGGAAACCAGATATTTAATTCAAATAAGTAAAGACGGAAGTTTCACCTGCGAAGTTTGACAGTAAAACATTCTCCAAAACAGTCTGTTAGATAGTGACTATATTTTATTGAAATGTAACAGGAGTTATCCACATATATCTAAATTTTTGTCTACTGTCTGACAACAAATACTTGGCTGTGTGGATGACAGTGAAAGGCCAATCAGTGATGTCTAGATTACCAGGAAGTATTGCACTACTGTAAATAGAGAAACCATTTGAATCCTGTGAAGTTATTTCAAACTGACTTTTTTTAATACTGAAAATACCTTTTAGTTTTTAGCTTATACATTGTTAAACAGTATGTTGGTAAATGGGTGATGCCAGATGTGTATCTTGAAAGAGTTGCATAATTGCCACTCCTTAAAAAATTGCAAGGATACAATATATCTAAAAGAAGCACTTCACATGCAGAAAGAAGTGCTTTCAAATCAGGAAGGTTGGATGGCAAGGGAAGACTTTTCAGTCGTGCTGAGTTTCACAGGTCATTCTCATGTATGAATCATAAATAACATCTGATGGGCACTTGGAAGAAATGCCAGTTCTGTGAACAACATGCAACAATCATACAACAAGCTGGTGGACGAAGTTTCTGCTGAACAGGATTTCCTCTGGGAATGTGGCAGTTGTTAAATGTCTTTATTTCAGCTGTTGTGAAACACACTTGTGCCCAGGCTTTGTTTTCTCCCCAAGTGCTGCTGTTACCATTCCAGAGTTCAAAGTGATTTGCCCTGTGTGTTCAGGCTCCTCCTTCACCAGCTGAAATCTGATATTTCAAACTCTGGGTATGCATGAGCAGGAAGGGTGGAAGGATGCCAACTGCCCTGTTGACAGATTTGCAGATGCAAAGGACTTTTTTTTTTTTTTTTAATTAAATAATTCTTTTTTTTTTGTGCTGGCACTGAGATTGGAAAGCTATTGGCAGATGGTGCAATTCTGAAAAGGTCTCTCTTGAAGCTACGTTTGTTTGTGTAAAGTTGTTAACATGACATGTTTAAATACTATATTATGGAGTTCATAAAAATATTTTGCAGGTTGTCAGGAACAATATTGCTGTGCTGTGATCCAGTGAGAGCACACGAAGTAAGAAAACGCACGCAACAGAGAGGAGGCTGTTCAACAAGCCTTAGTCTTACCCTGGTGGCAATTCATGAGGTGGCACCTCTGTCGAGTGCAAAGCAAATAGCCAGGTGGTGGGAGGAAATGTGGTGCTGCAGAGCTGCCATCTCGGGGGGAAGCAGCAGTAGGGGATGAATTACCTGCAACACCTTTGAAATCTCCAAAGTTTATAGCAGGGAGGAGAATGACCACAGCCTTATTCCACATGTGGTCTCAGTGTGTCAAATGCTTGCTGTAAAACTTCTCTTACTCTGCCACCTGGGCTATATCACTTGCCTTCCCTCTCAGAAGTGTTGAAGAGGGTTGTGTCCTCCTGAGCCACTTGGAATTTGGCAGGTGGGTTTTGGTAGCACTGATACTGCCTGGCTTGTGTCGGTACAGCAATGCTGAGCTCCTCCGGGAGCAGAGGCATTATGTAAGACTGAGCTCTTCCCTATAGGTTTATGGAAAACTGACAATGCTGGATGAAGGCCAATTTAACTGGAAAAACTGAAGTAGACTAAGTTTGAACAAAGTAATTATCACACAAGGTTGAAAAGGTAAATGGCTCTAGGCATCATTTAAGAAACCAGAGATGAAAGGGTGGAAACAGGAATAAGCTGCTTTTTTGCTGTGATCAGATAAGAAAGAGAAATCTTCAGTGCTGCTGTAGCTGGATATAAAATAAATCTAAAAAAAAAATGTAGTTGCACTGGGTAGTTAAAAATTGATTAAACTTTCAAGAACATATTCCTGAGCAGCAGTTTGAGGACACTGTTGTAATTTTTACCCAGAAAGAAGTCCAGTGTTTTGAGGATAATTTTCCTAAGGTTGAGGTAGTGATTCGAGACCTATAACTCACAACTTCATAGCACCACATTTAGGAAAAAGTCACTTTGTGTCTGTACTATGGGTATCAGTGCCATGAGTATCTTTAGCAGTTGCGTTGCTGTGCTGCTCTTTGGCCTCTGGTGAGAACTGCAGAATCCTTGTTTACAGTTTGAGAACTGCAGAATCCTTGTTTTCAACAGATGCCTTGGTCTTTTTTTTTGTTTTTGCAGTTGAGTGAGGTCAGAAGAAGAGTTGGTCATTTGTTTAAATGAACATAGGATTGTTTCCAGTGAAAGGTAGGAGGCTGGATGAAATTTTCTTTCTTACCAATAAGCATAGTAGTGAAAAATGGCAATATCTATATTTCACTGAGCATAACCGCTTACCTCCTGAACCATGACAAGTGAATATTTTTGAACAAAATTTACATATGCAAATATCTGTAACACATATAGATCAGATTGAAATGCAAGCCTACAGGTAAGCCAACTTTTTATATGCATCAATACTTTTCTTGCTGTATAACCATATATAACCATAATAATCACAATTTCTGTGGAATCTATAGGTCCTTACTTATTCCACTCTTATTGACAGTATCCTTTGGAAACCTGTATCAACATTATGTCAAAGAAAGAGTAAATATGAGAGTAAAAATGTCAGTGACATTGACTTTTCCTACAGAATCCAGAACATGGAAAGGAACTTTAGAAGTTGTAATTATACGTTAGCCAGAGTCTTGATTACGACATGATGGTAAAATTCACATCTCATCCTTGCCCAGACCACGAGTTTGCATTTTAGTTGCACTGTAACAATCTCCAAGTGCATCATGGCTATGTTTCACGTTTTTATATAAATGATGATTGTAAATGGCATTAAACATGCATAACTCTTGTTTCTTAGCAACCTTATTTTTTAAACAAAAGGGGGTTTGAATACATATAATTTATTTATTTTATGCTGTCAAGACAGATAATAATGTATAACAGACAAAACAGATACCTAGCCGGTGCTGATTGTTTTCTACTATTTCCATAGAGCAACTTAGAAATATTTGTGTTAGATAAATTTTAAAAAAAGACTACATCTTCTTCCCAGCCATTCCCTCCTGGCTGAGCATGAGAGGCGAGGTCATCTCTTCCCTAATACAGCATAATGCAGCACAGTAAATTATCAGTAAATGATCTCTGGGAGATCACTAGAATCTCCCAAAATAAGCTCTGAAATTACCGAATAAATACCTCCTTCCCCGAGAATGAGAAAAAAGATTTAGCATTAAACTTTTAACATGGGCTTGCTCATCCATATGGAGTCATATTCATTAAAGAAACAATTACAATAGCACAGGCTAACTAGAAGTGTTTAACTTAAAAGTGAAGAATGAGAATCTGTGAAACTGGAAGCATGGCAATTACAAGTGTTGTGGTTTCATCCTTGAGCTAGTCAAGTATGTCTGAGTGTGCAGCTGTCTGAGAAACAGTAATTTCCCTAAAATACCACCAGAGACTATCTCTGCACTCAGACTTATCATGATGGTCCTCACTGGTTCAAACTCTCTGTCATTCATCCATTAATGACACTCAGGGAAGCCTTTGTTCAGGAACACCCACAAAACATAAATAACATTTAATTAAATAAAATCTCTGCTAAGATTTAATATGCTAACATCAAAGCATCTCGAAAGTGATCTTTGTCTCTGACAGAAGGTTTCCCACAGACAAGAAACAATCTCAGGTTCTTGCTGACAACACAGTCAGAATGGCTAATTTGTATTAAGCATGTATTTACAGAAGATTCCCTTTATTCACTGACAGTCACATTTTAGGAACTATTTTCATGCAGGTGTGTGCTAAATATACAAGTGTTTTGTGTTCTTTCTGTTGTGTTTTTGTTTTGGTTTGTTTTTTTCCCACAAAATTTCCCCAACACCTCTATTGCAGATCACTATTATTTTTCTCCTGATTTAATCTGAAGCAACCTGGCTGGCTATATTGCAATGTGACATCCTTTAAGCAGCTGACAGTTACTGACTTGTGCAGATGTTTTAGCACCCTAACAAAGCAGAATCTATTTACCAGCTGTACCCAGCCTGGAATCATTTGGCTTGAAAGACTGTGCATTAACTTAAATTTCTTTATCACTTCAGCTGACATTTAAGTTTCACTTTGCTCTGCAAAGTCTTAATCAGAAATCAAGTATGACCAACCTCAGAGTACATTTTCAGGGAAGGTGTTAGCACAGCAGTGCAGGAAGGAAATCTTATCAGCTTTGTTGAGCTTGGTCGGTTAGTTTTACAGAGTCGTTTGTCAGCAGAATCCAAAGCAGCAAAGCTGCAAGTACTAGCTAGGAAAATGAGGCATGATCCAAAGCCTATTGGAATCTATGCAAAACAATGTTTAATTACTTGATCCTTTTCTCTCTGAAGTCAGTGAGATGTTGACATTTATTTCAACTGGAGAAGTAGCTCTATGTCTTTGATACTCTCTCGTCTGTATTTCTCAGGAGTAAAGACTCTTGCAAATCAAGGCAGAATCAAAACTGTATCTGAGTACACAAGCACAAATGTTAGAAATGAAAATATAAAATATCTGTAAGGCCTTAGGGAACTGAAGACTCAGCATTAATAAAATAAAGACTTTTAGTACAATAATTATGATACTCCTTAGGGAAAATATCCAAATATATCCCTGTGGAAGACTAAATATTTTATAATAATGATTTATTCTACCCTTCACAATGTCCACCTTAATTTATTATGTGACAAATCTTCATAAAATTCAAATATACCTTACAAAATTATATGTGGGAAATTTCAAATTTCTAAAGGTTCTGGTTGCTGCTTTTTGGAATCCAAAAAATATTTCCATGATTTATAATTACATGAATCCCTTACATGAAGTAAAATGACACTGAGATGTGACTCTATTGAAGGAATAAATACAGGATTATAATTTTATGCCTTACTAAAATGAGAGTTATCTTAGAGAGTGTGAGGCTCACCTGCCTCCAAAGATGAAACTTTTGGATTAATAAAGTGAAGATTTTGAAGAGGCTGGTCCTGGCTAGCTGGGTACTCTGGGAGATTGCAGTTATCAAAGTGTCTTAGGAAATGAAGCATTTAATTCTGAATGATACTGGGAACAGAAGATCTTCCCTTGCTTGGATTTGGTGCATTATTAGAAATTTCACATCAGTAAAGTCCTTTTTAGCTTTGGGGAGATTTAACCAGCAAAGACATGATCCAGAGTGAAATTTCCTAGATTTGGGTCAGTAGCCCACACCAGACAAGTTCTATCTCCTTTCTGTCAAAATATCAGAGAAAATATTCACATATGGAAAAAGAAAACCACAACTCCCCCCTGCCAAAAAAAAAAAGAAACAAACCAAAACCCAAACTCCACCCTCAAAAACCAAATGAGAATATTTGTGTTGAAGAAAGAAGGATTAATGTTACCACTCTGGGGATGTGTTACTGGCCAGGTGTGCTGTAGGGATGATTGTCCTCTTAAAGGATAGAGGCAACAGAGGGCAAATAAAAATCCTGGCAGTTCTGTGCCAGAGTGGGAGAGCCCTACTCCTGTTACTCCTGCAGCAGCAGGAGTGAGTGTATGAGAAATTGCTAATATGAGGAAGGAGGGTGACAAAGGACCCATTACCAAACTTCCCTAACAAATGAACTTGTTGTCAGCTGTGGGAAGAGGGCTAGAAAATTAACTAGGCTTGTTTTGTCGGCACTTCTGTCTTTTTTCTTTTTTAATTATGAAACAAGGATCCAATGGAATGGTTTAAATATTCATTATCTACCAATGAACCAAAGTGTTTTGAACTGTTCTTCAATAGACATGTGTAAATCGGTTAATGTGCTTAGAAACTTGAACAGAAAAGTTGCTTAGAAGGTGTTTCACACTAGAATAGTTCCATTATATGCCAAGGGTATTATCTGATACATTCAGGATCGGGTAGGAAGGGCTATTTCCTGTACATGTGGTAAGAAAATCCAGCTGTTCCAGGCTCCAGGAAAATTATATGCTCCCACATAAAGAATTCAGCTTCCTTTCCTTAGATCTATTTTCTTTTGCTCAATCTATAAAGCAAAATTTCTTTAAAAGAACCACTCTAATTGCTTTATATGCTTGTTTAAAACAAAAAACATTACTGAAGGAAGAGAATATGAAAATTTGTATTTAACTACTTATTCTCACCAGAGATTAATATGATGACAAACTGCCAACCGAGAGCAGGAAAACACCTATGCTACCCATAATGGCCTTTAATGTGATGTAGCAGGATGTCAAGGTTTTACCCTTATAAGCCCCATGAGGTAAAGAAGTCTTATTACCTTCACCCTATAGATCACTGATAACACACCATGTATGTGTGCCTTCTCAACGCCATTAAGGACATGAGTGGTGGACGAGGGAGTTCAGCGCGGTCTCCTGGGTCCCAGGCTGTGACACAACAACCAGACCATTTCTTTTTTTACAAAAGAAGTTCAGTTAACTTTGAAGAAATCCACAGTTAATCAGAAAAGATCAGACAGGTTGTTTAAATACCACAAGAAGGGCTTTTATTGTGTTGGATATGCAGATAGTATTCCATTTACAAGAATTTGAATAGATAGGCTTGCACATGTCAGGAAAGGGAGTGCTTTCCATAATCAGCCACAGTGAGGGGATGAACATCCTACAGCGGAGTTAGCAGGCATGGCTTTATACTAGTTGATAGGCTGGATTGTTTTTCAGAAGGGCTATTCTTACACCATTTTCCTATCCTTTAAACAGGGGAGAACAGGCTAGGACTGAACAAAAAAAAATTTACAAAGCAGCTGCACTGTTAAAAATAGTGGGTTAGGAACTTGGTGTCACTGGAAGGGGAGGCTGTGCAGCACCCGGGGAAGTCACTATTTCCCTTTACAGTTGTGTGTCCTCTGCTTCACATAAGGGAGGCTGGGCCAGGGTAGCCCAACAGAGCCACATGTAATGCCAAATTTCTGGTTCTTGATTAGTGTTTGTTAATCTAGTCTTTACTAAAGTGTGCTCATCTTAGCCCAGAATGACTAGACTCTGCCTTATTTATGTTTTCCTTTGGAGAGAGGTAGGTGTGACTATGAATAAAGGATTTCTAAATTCTGGGTAAGGAACATCTAATGAAACATTATTTTGAAAGATAGTTATGATAACAGCTAAGGTTAGTGAGTGTGAACTATATATTCATCTTTTGGCCATTGTCAAAGCTCAGATATTTAAGGACAATCAATAAACATACTGATTATAGTTATTAGAATAGCAAGGTCTCTGGTGGTCTTCATGCAGCCCCTGACACGTCTCTCTTTTACAGGGAGTGCATAAAAATTTTAGAAGGACTTGGAAGGAGAAGGTTATCTTTTTATGGTCTTACGAACTTTTTCTGAGAGAAGTGGAAGGAAGAAAGCAGCTGGTAAAGGTAAAGAGATAAATGAGCGGCCAGTGCTGTAAGCATCTTTCCTAACTAAGAAGGAACGTCTTGCCTAAGAAGGAAGTTTTGGAGTATTTCCCAGGAGGGGTTAAATTCTTTTTGACTTTGTATTTTCTGTGTTCGCTGTGGACGAGTCTTGCTTTGATGTGGCTCTCAATCCTGGACTGAAACTAGGGAGGCTGTACAAATCATATAGATATAATTTCTTTCATACACACATCCCCCTTTGCTAACTACAGATCACTTTTGCTGGAAGTTTGCCAAGAGAATTTTCTCATTCCTTGTTCTTGCCTTCTGCAAGGCTGCTAACGAAGATAGTCTTTTAGATAACAGGGAAATGGTATGCACCATTATTTCTATATTCTAGCTTTTTATCGCTTTGAGGAAGAAGTACATTTAATCTTCCTAAGTTAAATAAGCAGATAAACCTACTGCAATTCGAAAGTTAATGATTGAGTAAAACTTGGGTTCAGCCAAGCATGATGCAAGAAGCTGGAAGACAAATTTCAACCCAAATGAGAGGTATTTTCTACAAGAAAATGCTTACCTTGAGGTCCAGAAATTATTTTAGAGAGTTGGTTAAATGCTTGGCTCACTGAGATTGTGTTACATTCAGCTGTGCATGGATAAATGGGGCCACATTCACACTTGTTTTCACTCCATGTTTTCCAAAGCAGCTTTAAATTTGGCTCAGAGCAGGCAAGTGAGGAAAAGGTCAGGTAGCTCATGGGGTGGCAGACTTGGGTCCCACTCCCTTGTTCTGCCACAGCCTTCTTCAAGGTCACTTAAGTTATAGTGTCCGTGTGACACGTCAAAATGTTTGTGGATGTTTTAAGTTACCTAAAAGCTGGCCTGCAGAGGCTATAATCAAAGCTCTAGTTTAGTAGATAAGAGCTTTATCATTGGAGAGTTTTGCCCTCCCTGTTGCAGCAGTTCAAGTGAATCCTAAGCGGTTTTATTTGTTCTTTCTTTTTGCATAAAACTTCTACCATTAGCAAGACGTTGTTGTTGTTATAAAAACCAAGGGGCTGTAGCGAGGTGCTGTTAGTTACATTACCTGTCAATCTTGAACTTTCTTCCCAGCTGTTTCCTATTTGCTTGCTGACCTAAATCTTCTTAAGTCTCCTGAATATATGACAGCCTTTAAGCTTCCTCAAATACAGCACCCAAACTGAGGAAAGCAATCGGTTTTCAGTTCCTTATTTCACGCCCCGCCGGATGTGCTCACAGACACACTCACAGACACCCACACACCCACGGCACTTCCCCAATTCACAGGTGCCATCTTCGCCGCGCCCGTCGGTGCCTCCGCGGGGGACGCTGCCCGGGCCGGACCCGGGTCCGCAGGTGAGCCCCGACCGCCAGCGGCGGGGGGTGCGGGACCCCCGAGCAC
>VZRW01010877.1:376903-447104 GCA_013398125.1 Aegotheles bennettii | reverse complement strand
TCCCGCGCTGTGTCGGAGGGCGACTCGGGAAAAGTAAAAATAATCTTTGGCTTGCGAAGTACCCTGCGATTAAGACAGCAAAATGCTTTGCGAAGTGTTCCAGCACCGGAGCGAACTATTCGTTTGGACGCGTCTTAATGAGCGTGTTAACGAGAGTGCCATCCTCCCGTGCTCACCGTCTGCGCGGGTTGAATGCGGCATCTGCCGGGTTCCCCGTTGTGCTCTGAAATGTGTCTTAGCCTGTGACAGTAATTGTCTTGTCGTGTTCGTTGCGTTTGTGATGTGTAAATTCAGCATATGACTTGAATTCAGAGAGCTGGCCGGGGCTGGCTCGAAGGCTGATGGTTGCAGATTTATTTGCCGCTAGGCTTGTAGGGTTGAACCGGTATCAAAAAGTTTTAGTTCTCTCTCAAGCTTATCGGGAAGGATCTGGAGGTCTCTGTTGACTGTGAAAACCGTTTACAATTGGCAACCTCCCTGTTACCTTCAGCCAAAATGCGATCTGAGCGTGGAAACCCAACTATGTTCTTGTATCTAAAGGTGGACCCTGCAGGGCAAAACTGGGCTGTGTTGGCGTGGCCAGGAGACTTCATATGAGTGTGGACTTCTTTTTTTATTGTCTTAGAGACTCTAAATCTTGCGGTAAGGTGGAGCAGTGCAGTCTCATGCTGCCAAGCCCGGCTGGGTTGTAGCTGCCCCCTCTCTGACTCTGCTGTTGGTTTTGAGGAAGTTCTTAATCTCTCTATGACTCAGTGTCCTAATCTTGAAAATGACTTAATACAACTTGTCACGCTTGCCTCCCAGGAATATTAACATCTAATTGATGTTCGTGAAGTGCCTTGATCTGGGAGAAAAGAGGGCATCTTGCTTCCCCCATTTCGCCACTCTAGTGGTTGCTAATTATATTGCATGGGTGGAAAACAGATTATCCAACAACCAAACTGGAATTCATGTGTGTTATCGTTTACATAAGCATACTGAAGTGTATGTCCATGTATGCTTAGTTCGGAGTTATCTATTTATCTAAATACAGTGGGTTTTATCCTCTCTGGAGGATGCATTTTAAAAATGTATTTCTAAAATATTGTATTGAAGCATCAGCAAACTTTTGCCCCTAACTTTAGAGCTATCATGTAATTTTTCTGTGTATTATGAGATCAGTAAATGTTTTAAGAATTAAAATTATGTTGACTCACTTAACACTCAACACATCCTTGATCTTAGTCTTACTCAGACTGAATCTTATGTTCAGTCTCAGTTTTTATCATGTTTCACTTCTTTAGGAACTGGGAAAATGCACAGCATTTCTCTGCTTGAAAATACAAGTTGTCTTCAAAATACAAGTGCTGTACTTATCTGTGTAACCATTTTACTTGCTGCCCAAAGCAGTAATTAGCTACTTTACTCCCCTGACTTGAATCTTGCCCCACCTCCTCCTTATCACTGCTGCCTCCCCCCTCGGGCAGAGAGCAGAGCTCGCAGTGGCGACAGCACAGGGCTGGGGTGATGGGGTCACCAGCAAACCCTATGCCAGAAGACATCGGTATTCTGTAGATCAGCTGGAGTGAATGGACACACCTACTTACAGCACAGGCACAATGGTCTTTGTCAGATAAAGCCTTGAGTTAAGAAATTCTCAGTCGTTTTCCTATGTCTTGGATTCTCCATGCCAAAGGCTGTGTGCTGGGAGGGTGACCGGCCGGGTACCAGCGCATTCGACTCATGAATTTTATTCAGTTCTCCTTTTCAAGATTGTTGCTGCAAAAAATATGTTATCCCCCAAGTTAAACAGACCTCTCCAGTTGATACCTGACAAATAAAAGTTTTAAAATGCTGCTTGACATTGGTCAGTGCTGTTCTCCTCATAGTACTAGAAGAAGGTACAGCTTACCCTGTGTGGTGGAGAAATGAAGTTCTGATGGAAAACTGAAGAATGCTGGATCCGAATGCATGTTGCCATGTGGCTTATAGCAAATGATGCAACTTTTCCTGCTCCATCTGTAAAATGCTGAATTCTTAGCAAACCAGTATACAGAAATGAGATGTCTTCTCTGTTTGAAACTTTGAATTTTTTAATTTATTTTTTTTTGTTCTGAGTTGCCTTAATGCTGCCCTAAAGATGCACAGCAGTAAAATATCCCTGATATCACGGTGGTGCTGTTCATGAATTCAAGTTTCCTTCAGTTTTGTCTAGAATCTAGAAGCAAGTATAATCTGAAAAGATTTTGGTTTTTATAAGATATTCTGAAGCAGAGTTTTCTTGTCTGATATCCATGTGCCATTCATTGTAGAGATGAGAGCTTATTTTTTGGCTGGAGATGTTCTTTACGTATAAGAAACCATAAAACAAGAGAGGTGATTGCTCTCTGGTTTCTCCAAGAGTCGCTTTAAGTTTTTCACCTCTTTTAGCATGTACCTTGTGTCTGCTCCAGCTGTCTCACTGCTCTGGTATTTTGTAATTAGTGTCTTGAAAACTCAAGGGAAAACTTTCAAATGCTATATATTTCCAATTGGGACTCTTTCATGTGGCTGTAACATTTGTTGTGAGTCCTTGGTAACGTGTATCTGTTCCTCAGGAGTCCTGCTCAGTTTGATTCCCCTGACATAAGCAGAAAAACTCTGTTTTCTAGTGGAAGAGGCTTTGTTTCTTAGGGGCATGGTGTGTTTTGATTCCCTTGAAACAAAGACAATTTCAGATGAATGCAGTTGAGGTCTGCCTCCCCATACGGTCCTTCTGTATTCTCAGCTTGCTCATGTGTTGTGTTCAGAGCCAACGACCCAGAGGCAGGCTGAGGGCTTGCTTTGTATACCTGTACAGGTAGCCCAGCATGCATGTATCCATATAATACATGCGTACCTGTATAATGTGCATTTTGTATGTGAGCAAATTGTTTCTTTGATGCACCTTTTCTTTCCAAGCTCTTTCTGTATGAGGAGTCCATTAATTTGAGAAATGCAGCCTCTGCTCTGTCTGGCACTCAGGCTGCTAAGGGATGGCACGCTGTTTGCTTTGCTCATCACTAGGGCCAGTTTTAGAGGTGTTTATGCTGCACATTTATTCCTTTAGAAGTGGTATTAATAGTTCAGTACATTAGACTGTTCCCAGAAAATACAAATATTCTAATTTAAGGCTATTAAGTGTCCACTGATTCAGTGACAGTGAAGATACATAGTTAATATTGTATTGTGACACATTCTGGAAATCGCTGGGTTTATTTTTGACATGGAGGAGATGACTAAGAATAACTCTTTCATCTATGCATAGTTACATTTATAACCAAGTGAAAACTTCCCCAAAATGATCTCTAGTCATATTTAGACTCCTAGTTCCATGAAAGGAAAAAAATTCAGGCTTGTGCTTAAATCTGGTTTTGGGTTTTTTGTTTAGTTTTATTACCCTCCTCCAAATTTTTCTGGGCAACATACTGTGCTGGGAAGGGGGCAAGAGGGGAAGAGAAGCCAAATTCCTTGCTGGGAAAGGTAGACCCTACCTCAACACAAATTATAATAGACACTACTGCCCTAGCTTATATCGAGTTCGAGTTCTGATTGTTTTTATTTCAGTGTCCCAGTAACACCAGTATAACTAGGAGGAAAGTCTGAACTTGGGCTCATTTCTTCTTGCTTTTTTCCTCCCGGAGCTGTGATGGTAAGACCTGGTGAGGAGGGAATCATTCCAAAGGTTCAGAGATCACTTGCCTGTCTGTTTCTGGACACTTTGCTACATTTTGTTATCTGGGCTCCAAAAACTTCCTATTTGCGACCTGACTCCTTCAGACAGATGGCTTGGATTGTGTGATGAGAATATGTGGATTAGATTTGAATTTTTGTTCTCGTCACTGGCATCTCATCTGCATTAGCCTGGACAAATAATGCCAGCAGTTTCTCCACATGCTGCATTCAGCCAAGTGGGTATTACCAATTCAGTTTTTAAAATGACTGTGCCTGGCATTGTAAGTGTGTGTTGTGGAGTTTTGGCTTCTTAAAAAGCAGGTTCTTTGGATCCGTTAGTTCACGATAAATCCTTCTCAGACCTTTTAAGCTTGCAGCTTATTGCCTATGTAGACTACAGTAATGCCCCAGGGGGTGTTAAAGTTTATCCTCCTGTATAACTGCCGCAACCAAGCATCAAAATAGAATTTCCAAAGCCATGTGAAATTTTGGTTGGGAATATGTTGGGATGTTTTATAATCAACTTTAAATAGTCTTTTGTAATTCAAGTGCTTATCTTAACTCTTCTGCATATTTTATGTGTTGGGTTTTTTTTATATAGTGTTACTTTTGAAAGATTTGGGTACATCAAAATACTACTTGCTTTAGATAACGTTTTGCCATGTTCTTACCTGAGTAGACAACTCTGATAGCTAACTGGAAGGCTTTTAAATCTTCCAAGGTATTTTTTTTTTCAGTCTATCATGTGCAAATCATATATGATGGAGTACAGCAAAAAATTATTAACCACTTAAAAAAAAGCAAAGCAGAAAGTGGAGCAGGAGCAGAGGATGCATTTTCCCCTCTCTTTGAGAAGTTGTGTTTGGCAGATAGTGGAATTCTTTATTTCATGTTATTGGATGAGAGTGTAACGCAATAACTATAATCTGTGTTATTGGCTGAAGTGAGGCCCATCTGTTAGTGGTGTTAGGGATGGGGAATACCCTTGGCCTCTAAACTTGTGCACACAGGGAGCAGCACAGAAGGATTTAGAGAAACAAGTGAAGTCTCTGAAGGCAGTTGTTAAAAGCAAGGGAGAAATTCATAATGCAATGCAATGTTCTCTGCTGACACCCTTTCCAGCTGAAAAAACCCTCTGATTAAACATCATCCTTAATGAACTTGAGAAGATAGTTGGTAGGTTTTGGTTTCTGCTTACTCATGAAGTCATCTTCTTTTTGCACAGGATCATCTGTCATATATGCTTGTTATCAGGCTGTTTATTATGGATTTTCTTTAAGCTATGTCATCTTGTGCTGAGCTGGGAATAATTTTAAGTAGCAATCTGAGCTGATTAGGAGAAAATTCAAGGCTTGTACTGAAGGAAGTACTTGGGCTTGACTTCAGGGTAGTAAGTGTATAGTTAGTGCTGATTTCATTTATTTATTTATGCAGAATATTTTTGTTGTTGTCACTTCACCCCAGCTGTGGATCTGGCACAGTATACACTTGTACACTTCAATTTCCATTGTTTTTTTCCTTTTAGAGGTTGTGAAGGACTGAGCATCCTGAGAAGAGAACTTACTTCTCCAGGTCTCATTTTCATCTTAGCTGGACTGAAGGAACTGCTGGTGAAATGTGATATTTGGGTTTGGATAATTTATGTGAATGCGTTCTCTTTCAGATACAAACTCCTAGCCTTCTGTCCACTGTTTGGTTTTCTCTTTTCACTGACTGCCAAGGATTCCTGTGGTTGCCACCTGTGCAACCAACTGTTTCTATCTGTTCAGAAAATTGTTTAAGTAATTACACAGTGGTAGGGACAGAATAATATTGAAGTTGAGAGCCATTTTTCAGATTTCAGAGTTTTGTTTCATAAGATGAATGCAGATTGTAGGTTCCTCCCATTTCTATCTATGGATTTTTAAAAGTAACAGCTGACACTCCTCTGTACAGTATTTGTGTTCAGAACATTAATGTGGCTGAATGAATATCAGAAATGTGCACGTGCTTAAGGCTGGGAAACAAGATCTATAAATATGGACTATTGGTGCATATTCAAAACTGAATTCGACAGATGCAACCAAATACCTCTTGCTGTAATTACTCTCTGAAACATGGCCCTTGCACCAAGTCAACATTAGGTGTCCTAGCAAATGCATTAGGAAGAATAAGACTTGCACAAAGAACTAAATACATCCCAACAGTGAACCCGTTCAGACAAAAGAAACCATCTTTCTGTTGTTCTGATCGGGGTGCGTGTGTGTGTGAGAGGGGAGAAGGATTAGGGTGGTTGACTTTATTTCCTGGAAATGAATAGCATACATTTTTCAGTGCATAAAACGGATATTACTCAGTTTGTGACCTGCTTCCTAGTAAAAGTGTCTTGAAGTAGGGATTGGTTTAAATCTGTCGCCTGCATTCCTGACATACAGTATTGTGTGATGCTATCTTGTCGCAGAGGCATGCAATGTGCCATGATGTATAAATAACTCTGTGTGTCAAAGGTAATTTGAGACAATGTGCCAAATATTTAATGAAGTACTGGGTCTTGTCCTGGGTACCCAGTGTATATTTGGGAATAGGTTTCTGACCTGAAACTGCAGGAGAGGGGTGATGAGTAATGTAATACACCCCAGCACATACTGCAGAGCTACTCTGTAGGGTATAGTAAGACACAACCAGCACTACAGGTCAGCCGCATCTTATTTGTAACTTTGATGCTTAGATAAGCAGACAGGAAATAGGTTAATGTGCACTAGGCCAACCTGCTTTGTGTGTGTGGTGGGGGCAAAAAATTGCCTTTAGTATCCTCTGAGTAACTTAATGAATACTTCACATATCAATTTTCAAGATAAATATAGAACAGCATACAGAGGGGAATGGCTCTATTCCTCTGGGAGCACCACTTCCCCCCTGGAGGAGGACTCAGCAGGATGCCAACCTCGGGCAGTTCTGCACACTTTGTGCCTCAATGCAGAGTTAAGGTGTCCTGGGACTGACGGCACCCCTGCGAGGGAGATGGCTTTGGGAGATGCAAAGCAGCAGGTGTTGGCATGGGAAGGAGGAGCTGTGTTGTGCACCGGGGGCTTGGCAGAGGCCTGGGTGTGGGTGGCAGTGGTGGATGCTGGCCCCCTTCTCTGAGAAGAAGGTTTCTGTTGGAGTTTTCTTCTGATCTGTGAATCTGGGAGTTTTCCTGTGTATTTATGTGGGAAAGGAGAGCCACAAGGTCTTTATCTTACACTTGCCTATGCAAAAATGCAAAAGGCAGGGTTATTTTCTTTCTCTCCATTTTCTTTTTTACTCACAAAGGAGTTGTGATTGTTTCCTGAATGCATGCATGTAGAGGGCTCCAGCAATATTCCTAATCCAATTTCATGACAAATGCAGAAGCTTGATAATATTTTAAGGTCTTCTTAATGCATGCATTTAAATGTATACCACCAAACCTGTATATAGCTACTTCTTTAGCTACTACCTGGCTTAATGAATGGATTGATGTTATTAGTAACTTGCCTGTAAAAGCATCTTCAAGCTCAGTTACGGAGTCAAAGTGTTTGCCTCCCATTTATTTTATATCTATCATGCATTAATACAGAACAAAAGTAATTGTGCAGCTATTTCAGAGCAAGATGAGACATTTTTGTGTGTTGTTCACGACATTTTTCTCTTACAAAGGTGAGTCCAAGGTTCAACCTGACATTCAGTGAAATACACAAATGACTTAAGGCTGTTTGACAGAGTTTTTTGAGTCTGCTTTTTCTAATGGAGCATTTGTACGCATCCTTCAGATGGTCAGATAAAGCAGGTAGTTCTACAAATGTCAATATGAAACTCTTTTTCCCTTTGAGGTAAAGCTTTGTGGGTTCTTTGACAAGTAAAACATTCAATAGGATAAAACTGACCCAGAACTTCGTAGGATACATGTTCCTAAGGTGACCTGGCTTGTTTGAAATCTCAAGCCAATAGAACTACAAACACTGGCTTCTGGAAAATCGCTGTATAATTATTTCAGTGTCACTTTTAGTTTGCTGATTTCCAAGATAAATGAAGGAATGGCACATACAGTGTAGCAGGTCTGCATTTGCATACAAGTTTCACTTAGAAGTAAATATCAATGCAGATATATCACAGGTATTCCCCTCTAATACTTCTAGTGAGCAAAGAGACTCTGAACCACTACTTTTCAGTTTTATTTGCTCTACTGAAGTAACACCCAGACAAGCAAAGAATGGCAAGGCTTTCCTTGTCTGTCTGCCTGATCAGCTGTCATGTAGCCAATGGGCTAACCCACGTGCAAAGCTCAGTGAAAATTCCTATGAGACAGAGAATTACTGGTACTTCTACAAAGTAGAAAGCAAACTTAATTCATGACTTTGTCTGGCATTCCTACTGGGTATCAACAGACTTTGTAAGGTTGTGATCAGTGCTTCTGATGAGTTCATGGAAGCCTTCATTGCATTTATTTTTAATGACTGTTTCTCTAATGAGAAAAATACACCCTTGTCATACTAAGAAGCAGCTCATGTTTTGAATCCAATTTTCTACTTTCCTTATGGGTTTGTCTGTTGTCTAATGTTTTGCTGGGATATTATACCACACGCAGGGCTGAAATTAATGTGTTTTTTTCTTTAATTTTGGAGGACAAAGTGAAGCCAGAGTTTTCTGCCTTTGGCTGAAGTTCCATTATGATTTTAATGATTATTCTGCTTTCTTGGGGGAAGATATCCAGAAGAGAGTGCACTTTTCTCTTTCCTACCAGTTCTGGGGAATTTAAAATAAAAACTAATTGATTGTTCTGGACCCAGCCGTTAGAAACTAGTACTGACAACATAAGTATTACCTCTCACAATTAGAATTAAACAAAAAAGGCAACATTTACATTATTTACTTATTTATTTATTTTACCTTACAGGCCTATATTCACATGAATAGTCTCTGTCAAGTGTATCTGCAGTCACCTTTCTGTTTTTAGAAATAGGATCCTAATTTCTAATATTTCTTACCTGATACATTTTAATCTTAAATAGAATATTAATAGTTGTTGTCCTGTTTGAGTAGCTGTTTCATATCTTGTGGTGTGTTGGGTTTTTTTTCTTGTTAAGGCTTTTTAAACTTAATTTTCAATGTCCTGTCTTTTCCTGTATTTACAGATTGGTGGGAGGGGGGAGGTAAGTAAGAAGAAATTACCTTTATTTTCAAATAGGTGGTTGAGCATTGACATACCCGAATACATGCTTAGTCATGTGCTGTGATGCTGATGAGTTTCGCTTGGCACACCCCGGCAGATGCAACCCCTCCCCTGTTTTCAGCAGAGCCATCTTCTCTGTGGTGCAATTGTAGATGACTGGATTTGTTTTACAGCAGTGACACAGTGTAATGATAACCTTCCCAATGCTAAGGGGAGGTGGAAACAGCTGAACTTTTTGCTTGTATAGCATGTTTTAAAATTTCACTCAAGATCCTGTGACTTGAAAGTTTTAGTTGGTGTCACTTACAAAACTGTCATGAACTTCTGTAAGAAAGTGTCAAAGTGGCAGTGAGTCTCAGGCCAAAGGTTCTTTTTTCTTCCACCAAAACTGTATTTTAGTTGCTCATTCAGCTTTTTTGCCTTTACCTGTTTTTTCTCTCCTCTAAGCCTATATTCTAGATCATGTTCCTATTGCTTTTGATTAAAATTCTAGCAGTAAAATTTTCAGATTTAAGCTGGTGTGCAACCTCATAGGGATCAGAAAAATAGGATGTAGGCAAGAATGTAGAGAAATCCATTTGGGAGCTCCTGTGGCAATTGTGTTGGTAACTGTTGCCTATAATCTGGGTTTTCTGTCCAGGAAACACAAGCATGTTAGGTCTGTTGTACTTTTTAACACGTGAAGTATCTGTGCCTATGGGGTTACAGCAGTGTCAGAGCCTGGATGGGCTCTTTGCTCTGTGAAGGTAGCACCTACGAGTGCAGTGCACGTCCTCTGCCTGCTCTGGCATTTTGTAGATCCAGAAAAGTGGGATCAAGTTAGCAGTGCTGAACGTCCTTGGTTGAGATCCTCGCCCCAGCCTGCCAGGTGTATGCCTTAAGCAGATTTACTAATCTGACCTTTTAACCTGCTGATGATTAATAGACCTCTGCCAGAGCACTATGAGACGTGGTTACTCTGGAGTGGCTCTGCCAGGAAAGGTCTGCTGTGAGCTAAAAGGAGTAACCAACCAAGTGGCAGCCCCAACTGCAAGAAGGTGGGCTATAAGGGGCCTGGCAAAGCTGTCAGCTTCTGGTTTTAGAAAGGAAGGGTGCTTTCTGCCTGATGTTGCACTTAACCCATTTAGGATATTGTCTGACCTGAAAATACCAAGGTGAAGTGTTCACACATTGCCGTACGCTGCCTGCCAAGGTGCATTGGAGAAATATGCTCTGTATAAATTGATTGATAATTCGTTACACATCCAGATACACTGGATATTAGGAATCCAATGAAGTGCTGCCTTCTGCACTTTTTTCTAGTAGCTTCTCTTAGACCAAATTTATATAGTCAAGGCAGTGTTTCATGTGCACATCCTGCGGGCAACAACAGGAGAGACTGTAGTGGCCACTTGTGTGATTCAACATCTGTAACTTGCAACTCTACAGGGTTTTTTTACTCCTTCTTTTATGCAAGCATATGGCATCTTTTGTTGCAGTGAAAAAAACCAACAAACTAATAATTGAAGAATCCTATTGTGTCCATCATAGAAAGCTAGGAATAAACTGTTCTGGGTGTCATTGACTTGCTGCGTTAGGACATCTGGTAAGCAAACGCTTTGTTGCTAAGACTTTTGAATTGTTCTCCACATGCTTGTGTTGCTCCCCCAGGGGCAGAGTGCTGGTTGTGTCCACTGGCAGGACGAGCGGTCAGGAGTGGGCAGAGATGGGAGAGCCCCAGGTGTATGGGGTGGGGTGAGGATGACTTTGGATCATGGAGCATGCATAAACTATCGCATGAAATATGACAAGAGAGTTTGTTGTGAAAAGCTCCATATCACTAGCAGCAAGAGAAGCCTGGAATATGTGCTCACAAGTCAAATCACTGTAATATATCTTTGCATGTGTGTGGCTTTAAGTGTGGCAGTTTAAGGTAGCAGGTTAATCTGGCTAGAAAGGAGCCCGTTTTCCCTAAATGCAGACAGTGGTATATCTGATGGACCTTTTTTGAAAGGAATTCTCTGAAGTTGATAGCATCAATGAAGAAGTCAAGCTCAGTCTGGCTTTGACTATTGCGGTCACTTCTCAGCTCCCTTTCATAAGGATTTCTGCTTTAGAAATGCATTATGGAAATATCTTGACTGGCATGCAAGCTTTTTTCATGCTGCTGTGCTTTTTAATTTAATTTTTTTCTTTTCTTTGCTGATTGGTTTGAGAGTTTTAAGTAGCATCTGGCTGTAGTGTGATGTGCATGCAGAAGGAAGCACTGTTCCTTGAAAATTTTGCTTCCAGAGCTGATATAAATTCCCTTTGAACTTGTTCCATACTTCTTCCACTCCAGATTATTTCATTTGAGGTTTAGTCTGTATATGGACTCACTTTTTTTGTTATTGGGTTTTTTGTTTGTTTGTTTGTGGTTTTTTTGAGGGGAGTGAGCTCCTACTATGCAAATTGTATCCATCTGGACCTGGTGTGCCAACTGTCAAAAACTTCTGGTGTATGCCTTTATTTTTCTTTTTCCTTTTTTTTTTATCCCTGCATGCAATAACTGCACAATTCCTGAAACTCAGTTGTGGTCACATGCCTGTGGGTGCAGCATGTACTGAAGAACCTGTTCTTAACTTCAGTTCAAAATTGAAAGGGGAAATACTGCACCATAGTTCAGCTTTTTACTTCAGAAAATATCATTGCTTTTCTTTGCTTTATGCTGTTTGTCACTTGCTTGTTCTCACTGGTAATCCAAGCAGCAGTTCAGAATAACTGTTGAGGGGGAGAAAAAATAAAAATATTCATGCATCAAAAAAAAAAGGGGGTCCAAGCCCCAGATGGAAAGAAAAGCTGAGGAACAAAAAGCATCCAACAGTACCTCTAAAGGTCTCTTTTCCCTCCCCCTACCCCAATGATTTGCAAAGCTGAATGGAACTACAAGAGCTTTAGGGGTGTTTCTGCCAATTTGGCTCTTCTTCACAGCAGAGTAGTGAGTGGTGTTGTGTGGGGGTCCCTCAGCAGCTCATCCCAACCTGTTACTGTGCTGTGGTGGAGGGAATAGCAGAATTTGGTCTGATTCAAACACAGATCTGCCCTCCTCTGCCTCTGCCTGTCCTTTACCAGCCACCTCTGTGCTGATGCTTAGGCCAAAAGCCAGGCCCAGTATGACAATGGCAGAGTGAGATGCCAAATGCAGATCACTGCAGTCTGTAATTAAATGGCTAGGAAAGTACAGTGCAAGTAAAGGCTAGTTCTGTGCTGTTTCCATGGGTTTATGAAATCCATGGAACACTTGGAGTCCTGTGTAGCAAGCCCCAAGGATGTCTTATTTTTGAAAGATGCTGCAACAAAGCGCGTGCTGTTTTGTGTGTACAGCTCTCAGGGCACTGGGTGCATTAGTACTTAATCACAGCAGTAATACATGCACTGTATTTGGGCGTTAGTGAACTCTTTATTCCTAAAGCTTGAAAACTGGAGTGTGGATAAAGATCTGATTGCACATTTTGGTGAAATAAAAGCAATACTGTTTACCTGTAAGCAGAAGAGAGGGAGAAATTTGTGTTAATATTAAACTGGAGAGAAGTCCAAGCCAATATAAGGTCTTAAGCTCAGTAACAAAACTTTTTTAAAATCATATTTGTAAAGTGGATAACTTAACAATATTTCCTCTGTGAATAGCTTCAAACTGGAATTTTTCCTCTCCATCCGTTTTCTGTTGGTCAATTACCTGTTTTCTGTCTTGGTCTCTGTAGTTGGGGGATATTAAAATTGTTTGAACTGTACATGAAGGAACTGTAATACATCTTCATGGCTTCAGTTGGTTTGCTTTATGTAAGCACATGGGATGAGTGGAATTTGGGTTTTCTTCTGATCAAAAGTTAAGTAAAAACTTTCAGTATTCCCCAGTATTTGAAAAACCTCTGACAGTTCCCATTCCCCAGTTCCTGCTCTTTGCAGAGGAGGCACAGCGAAGGGGAAGCACAGTGCTTGGGGGATCAGGCTGTGAGGGCTCAGCCTCAGGGACCACACAGGGGCCATGGGAAGCCCACAGTGGGTGGGGTGAGGGTGCAGCCCCCCATGCCCTCCCTGGGGGGCTGGCAGCACTCAGGTATGGGCCAGCAGGCATCCAACCGACTGGCAGAGCCTGGGCTGTGCTAAAGCAAAACTAAAATGACTAGAGATGTTTCTGTAAACCACTTTCCTTCTTAAATAGTTGCTTTCTCTAACAAAGCCAGCTCTAATCAGGACCTTGTGTACCAAACAGTCTGCAAACCCAGAACCAGTAAATCCTTTCTCTCTGAAAATTACAGACTGTGTGAGATTTGGGGCACCAAAGCAGCTTTAGCTCTGTCTTTATGTGGAGGAAGGGGAAGAAATGAGATGCCTTTAATCTGGTACTGCAGACACTCTCAAATAAGCAACATGTAGTTACCACATGGCGTCATTTCAGGATCCCCAAACAGCTGTAGCTGTTACATGTAACCTCATGTTAATATATGGGAATGAAATGGTAACACCGTCTTAAAACTTTCTGGATAAGTCTGCAATGTTTTTTCACTCAGCTCTTTGAAAGCACTGTTAATGCCGACTTTCAGATATGTGTGTATTGATGTTGGCCATAACCTCCTACAGATGCAGTCTTTCATTAAGAAATTTTGGATCTTCTATACAGTATAGCAAATGTTAGGACTTTAGATGTCAGTGAGAAAAGTCACTTTTTAGGAAAAATTGATGTTCTTGCACTGGCACTTTAGAAGTGTATGCCCACTGGAAAGAGTATGCCTACAGCCTCTGCTCACTTACACGCAGTAAAGTACAGGTATGCAGAAAAATACATTTCCCAAATGAAAGAATGACTAATGAAGAGTGTGATGATAACATCTTCTACGTATTTAAGCATAGATCATTCTGCTTGGTAGGTGATTGGAAGCAAATGGCAGGTGTTGTATGAAGACTTTTAATATGAGAAGGTGCATCCACCTCTGACCTGCAATATTGTTGACAGGAGTAACACAGAGGATTTAGACCTCAGGCTTTTGGAACCAGGCTGTGTGATGAACAATTACTATCAAGAAGTGCTTTTCTTCATGTTTCAAATGTTCTAGTAAACTTCTGTGCTGGAGAAGATGAATCATAATTTAATTCTGAGTGTATCTCAGCTTGCCTTGTGAAAATAGTGACACATTTGCCATCCCTCCTGTTATTGGTTAATGATGTCCTGACCTGTGAGGGTTTTTTTGAAAGGGCTGCTTCCTAACATTTTGTTCCCACTGTTATTTTTTTTCTGATGGATTTCCCAGAAATAATGTTTCAAGATGTATGTTGTTGTTTGACTGAGAGGATTTTTCTGCAGCAGAAATGGATTATGTTTTTGTAACTCCCTTGGAATCTTTATTTGGGTGTTTTGTACTTTGTTTTTCTTCATTTTTTGGGAAGCCAGGATTGAGAGAGGGTAGAAATTGTCCTGCACATTTTTCTTCCAAAAATACTCTTTCTACTTTCAGAAGTGATGTCTTTTCTAGTCTCTTCTGGTAACTGTGGGTCCAGTTTACAAGGACAAAAAAAAAAGAAAACGGATATAAAGCAATCCCAGTAGCTTGATTTCCTTTTTATCTTCTCATGTAAATGTTCCCTGGAGCAGAGTTTGGTGTTTAACCTAAATTTTCTGGTTTTCCACCACCCTCTGGCTGACTTGTCTGTGTGCGGCTTCACAGTTCTCCACTGTCATTCAGCAGCTGGTATTCAGTGGTGAATTGACATTACTCTAACCAAGGAACCTATCATTCACAACTCAAACTGCTTTGGTTTTGTTCGGGTTTTTTTTTATTCTTTTTCATTAACTTATTTGTGGTTCCCATGGATTTCAGTGTGACTGATAACATCAGCACCCCGATGAGCCACAGGAAGTATTATGTGCTAGCTTGCATTAAAAAAAATTGTAAGAACTGAGTGTGCTGATTCCTAAAAGCATGTGTGTATACATATGAAAATATTGCCCAGAATGTTTTATTTCTTTGACTGGCAATGCAATACTGTCTGTGTTTTCAGTGGATTAATCCTGGTTACTGATCTGGAAGTCTGATGTCTACATATGAGAGCAGCTCTGCCAAATGAGTTATCATGGCCTGGAGCCCTCGGGGTCTTGCAGCCTTCGTACTGACTGTTTCTTCTTCTGTCCAGCTCTTGGGTAACTGTCTCAGCCCCAATAACGAGAAGGAAACACACTGCAGAGAATACTTATAACCACATTCCACACTTGGAAAGAAAATCTGAAACATACTCCAGAGAGCTTTTGGCATATGTTCTGTGAAAGCTAACATTGGTGCTATTCTTTTAATTCCCCCCAAGACATATCCTGGGCAATTTGCTTCAGCCCAGCCATCATTTCATATTTTTGCTTAAAAAAACCTTAACAAACATTAATTTGCTGTCTCACAGAAATTCTGAGGGGAAACAGGAGACAGTCTTATATTGTTATCCACTGTTCTCTGCTGCCTCCCTCCAAGGCACTTTCTGGTGTCTCCAGTTGAAGTCTTTGGGCAGTTCTTGGTTTGAGTAGCAGCAGTGCTGATCGCCTTTCTCTGCTCTGTAGCCCCTCTGATTCAAGAGTGGCCATAGTAAGGCAACAGGCTGTATCTGGGTGTAGGATGGCTCCCAGCTGAAGAGAGCAGGAAGACTGGTGACCCCCTTTGTCCCATGCTCCCTGCTAGGGGCCACCAGCTGCCTAGAGATGTGATGGCACCTCCTTGGGCATTGCCAGAGGCCTTGGCAGTCTCCTGTTGCTGTGTCAGTTCATAGCTGATCTCACTGCCTCATCCTTCTGGATTATCCCCATTCTCAAAGTGTTACAAACCAACATTATTTCCATTATTGCTGACTAAGAGAGTCTGCTTTTTTCCTGGTTTGTGCATTTGTTTGTTCTTCATGGTGTATTTACCTCCATAATTGTGTCATCATGCATACAAAGGGAAAGCTCTACTAGAGGAACTGCTGCTGCCAAATGTGGCTCAATTTTGTTGGTATAGCTGCATCTATACCAGAGATTTTGCTGACATAGCTCTGTCAGCCAGTGGGTATGCTTTTTTCATGCTCCTCACAGACACAGTTATGCCATCTAAGTTTTCCCTGTGACCTGGTGATGAGGAGCAGAGAGGAGGACACAGGGCCGTCAGAGGGAGTGGGATGTTGAAGTTCCCACTGGCAGCTGAGCAGGAGTGGTGCTGGAGCTCCCTCCCATCATCCTCTCGTGTCGTCCATCCCTGCTCTATGTGCCTGGCTCTGCTGCCTCTTTGCTGGATGTGATATTGCTAATGGTAAATAGGATATTACTTGCTCTCTGAATTAATCTGGCCCAAGGTCCTAATGTCCTATTGAAAGTAGAAAATCTTGCACTAATCAAAAAACAACCAATCCACTGCCTGTTCTGTGATTAGCTTTTATATCTCTGCTGCTCCAGTTTGTAAGCTTGAAATTGTAAGTGTCACTATAGTAAAATAAAGGCAGGATTTTCAAAGAGCTTAAAGTTTGTCCTTTTAACTGTTTTCACTGACAGTATTTTTATAACATCTTTCTAACTTAACTAACAGGTGCCTTTTCTTAAGAGATACGCTTACTTGCTGGCTGATGTTATCCTTCTGGTATACTTTTCTCCTTTGCTCTTGTGATCCTAACCTAGGAAAATATCAGCTTAAACTTTCTACTGTTGTTTATATTGTGTTTCTAATCTACTACAACACAGCTGAAAAATGTTCTTTCTTGTAACCAATTTAAACAACAGTCAGATTTTAATATCTTGTTTATGCATTACATTAACCCCTAATGACTGTAGCTTAATCATCTGCTTGTTAGCTTTGAAGATGTAGACTATATGGAAACTTAGGACCTTGTAATAGAGCTTTTAGCACTCTTATTAAAAACAATATTTTTAAAATAATCAATGTAACCTGCACAGAATAATAATTGGGTTACAGACATTTTTTCTCAAAAGCATTGGACTTAAGTTTAGAGTTACAATTTCCAGTGGCACAGGTACAGCACCATTGCTTGTAAGATAAAGAAAAATATTTATTTAAAAAAAAAAACTCTTCAGAAATGCATCAGTATTTCTGATGTATAGTTTAAGTATATGCTGCATACAGATGCCTGGAAAGCTATGTATTGTCATTCATCTGAAATACCTGTTCCTGTGCTTTGCAAAATGAGCATCCAGGGGTTTTAGTGATGCTCACAGGACTTCCTGTGCAGGCAGCAGAATGGTGTGAACCCTCTGACTGCCACTTTTCTGTTCAGTGTCATCTGAAATCTGGGTTGCAAGAGCAGCTGTATGGCAAAGCTAGTGCAGTGTGCCTTGGGCCCACCGGCGGCTGTGGCAGGGGCAGACATTGGAGCCTCCATCTCTATGCATGTGGACCCTTGGGCAGCATCTCGTACTTTACCCATGCCAACGCTGTATGTTTGCATGAATGGAGACACACGCAAGCTGCAGGCTTATGTAGCTGATCTCATTTCACTCGTCAGTATCTTAGTGTATTCCCACATTAAAACTTGAAAGCTCAGACTGGTAACATCAAGAAACAAACTGGACTATTTTTAAAGCTTTCAACTTTAAAATGTGTGGAATGTGACTTAGTCTGTGTAGCAGATAAAATCGTACAAATAGGTCATTTTATTTTATGCTTCCTGAAATCTAAAATACTCACTGCAAAGTGTTAGTGTATTTGTGCACATGCTTCCAGCTATATTTTACTGTGGGATGATTCCAGATGTAGCAGGTTAAATCGGCACAGCAACACTTGCTGGCAGGCTTGTGTTTGAAATGTCTCGTATAACTTCAGCAAAACAAGCTGATAGCATGTACAGTAACCTTGTAAGTTCATAGGCACAGAGTGTCTCCGTAGGAACTGTTTTGAATTCCATACTTGGCATGAAAAGTTATTTTGCAGGAGTTCTGTGGAAGTCAGCTTTTTATAAAAATACAGAAAAGTAATCTGGCTGTTTATAAAGAGAGGCTGTTTGTGAGGCTTTGTTCAGAAGCAATTTCTCTTCATTGATGTTTCTGTTAGGATTGTGTATCTTAAGAAATGTGTTTTCTATTTGTCACCAATAGAAAACAAGTATTTTAGTTAAATGTACTGTTGTATTCTTTAACTAGTTTTATAAGCAAAACAAGGGAGAGCTTCAGTTGTTACCGGAATCACATTTAAATTTTTTCTTATGTCAGTTCTAGGAAAACATAAAAAGAAACCACACCACTAAAAAGCTATGTTTCCTCCAGATAGAAATATTTATATTTAAAACGGTCACCATGAAAACAAAGTGCCTAATGTGAGTAGAAACTAAGCTGGAAAGTCTAGAAAAGTCCTGTAACACATCCAGTCTCACTTGCAAATTTCAGTTATTGTAATGGTATTGAGATTTTAGACAGTTATGTCAGGGAAGAAAGAGATGGCAGAAATATTGTCATTTTTACTGATGATGAGGAAGGGCCAAAGTAAATTATTACTACAGATGCTGCAGAATCCAGTTGTTCATTTCTACTGATGTTTCTAACCTTAAGCAAACAATAAATGTATTGTATCCTGCATGCCAAACTGGAGTCTTAATAAAAGAATTTATTCTTGGTAAACATGGCAGAATTAGGGCTGTATTGAAAATGGAATCAGGATTAGTGGTGTTGAAATGCCAGGAATTTAATTCTTTTCCAATCACCCTGAGGAACATGTTCTCAAATATTAGAAACAAAGCATTAAGGAAGGACTTAAGTGCTGCAAGTTTGAATTAAAATTAGGTTTGTTCTCAAAAACTAAAACTTTTTTTGGCTTAGTTGTAGAGTATACTAACTCAGAATACTGTGGACAAGCAATTCACATGGTACTGCTGTCAAAAATGTAAGTTATTTTCATTTAATGACTCCTATATGTCAACTTTATTGCTTGCTCTATTATGCTGAAAGGCTTCATGTGCAGACATGAACCAGCTCTATACATCCATTTAACTAGTGATAATTAGTGGAATTACCCTGACGGTGGAGGCAGTTTTTGCTATTCCCAAAATCATCTGCAGTAACAGAGCTTGTTTCACTGACAGGAAATATCAGCCAAGACTGGAGGCAGTTGCTTGCATATATATGCATCCATACGAAACAAAGCATTTTAATTTCTACTTTATTTAATTTCTACTTTCTTTAATTTCTACTTTCTTTCTGTCCCTTTCGTGCTGCTTTCTTTTAAGTTGCAATAAGATCTTTGCTTTTTCCTTGGGTAGCCACCAGGCATGAACAGCACTTCTCAGCTTTACTTATCTGACATTCCTGCTTGCCCTTGACTGGAGGCAGAAAGGAGGTTGGGCTATCTTTACTACAGTAGAAGGGATCATCAAAATGCAACCCTTTTTCTTCCCAGTGTCTGCACTTTGTGTCTGGGAGCCCTCCAGAGACTTCTGTTATACCATGGGAAGCTGCGTGGAAGAACAGATTCTTGTATGTGCTTATTACATCATGCGTGGGACCTAACATGACAGTTCTTGGTAGCTGTGAATCTAACCCATGGACGCTTCAGTTCTGACAGAAAAGAACTGTTTGTTCAGACTATTTCCTGCTCTCTAATTCTCTTCCTTTCTGTGGCTGAAATTTTTATTTGGCTCTGTAGCACTTCAGTGAAGTTTCAAATAAGCTTCACTATATTTTTCGATTGTGCTTCCAGAGGAAGTTTGGTGGTCACTTTGAAAAGCATAGTTTGCAGTTTCAGAATCCATACTCACGTTGCTGAGACTTTTGGACCTGTATTTCATCCCTAGAATGGTCCATGTGATGCAGGAAGAAAAAGTGTAAATGATAATACCCTAAGAACTCAAGTATCTCCCCCAAACACTGTTTTGTAGTTGGGTTTTTTCCACTACAGGTAAGCAGTGTATGCATTGCCTCGTAAGTCTTTGAGACAGTTACAGAACAGGAAACTTTAATTATAGTTAAGAATTACTCTGTTCAACTTCCTGTCCTCATTGTATTGTTTCTAGTAAGTTATGTACAATACTGCAGTGAAATATTGGTGACTCCTCAGAAAAAAACCATACTTTTCCATGAGCTGCATATACTTAGAGCACCATCTTCCTCTCTTGTCATCTGTCAACACAGTGTTCATGCCAAAATAAAGAGAGATAAAAAAAAGTGGTGTTTCCAGCAAGCCAGTAATCCCAGTAACCAGTCTCCTGTCTCATTCTGTCTCTCTGACCACAAAATGTGGCCTTTTTTTTAGAATATGACCTTTGACACAGAGAGGAGAAACGCTTCAATGGTGAGCAACTGTCTCTGCTGAGATGCCACTCCACAGCTTTTCAACATGTACAATATGGAAGTGTTTTGGAAGAATAGCCTCAGTCCTGGTTTTGCTGTGTTGGAAGAGGGAGGTTTCAAGGCTGGGAAGGTGTCCTGGCTGTCTTTCCCATCTGCTCTCTTCCCCAGTAGAAAGGCAGAGGAAGCCCAGGCCTGCTGCTTGTGTTTGTGCGTGCGCTCATGCATGTGCAACACCTCCTTCCACTGGTTTGCATCACGCTAAAAATGGGTTTTTCCCTTCCTTTTGGCTGCAGTGGCTCCTGATGACCATCTCTTCTGACTTCTCACTGTTATCAGCCCTGGCACATGCTGCCTTTCTTCTCTGGTTGGTTCAGATATGGCTCTACTCTTTTGGCTTTTCCCTTCCCCTTCCTTGCTGGGTCGGAACAGCTGAGGCTGCAAAAATCTCCTGTGAGCAGAGAAGATGTTAAATTTAAGACTTGTGATCAGACTCGCTTATCAATTATGCCAGAGTTAACTTTTAAATATATCTGTGTTATATGAACATGATAGGTCTCGTGGTGAGCTAATGAAAACACTGGAGAGAAAGTATTGTTTTATAGCTATTAAATCGGTCAAAGTCTTTGATAGCACTGAGGCAGTAGTGATGCGAGTTTATAGTGATTAAGAAAACCTAATCTGACTGCCACTCCCTTAGCTGAAATGCCCAAAGTGGAATGTTTCACTGACAGTTCTCCACTCCCCAAGAAGCTATTCATAATTATTTTGAGAAGAAAAATACTTTGGTCTTTTCTGTTATAAAAAATATCTCTGGCAGGTATGGAAGTCAGGTGAAGTAAGCTTTTATCCTTGATTTTAATTCTTTTTTTGAGTGGGTCTCAAATCCTGGGGTGCCTGTATATCAAGCTGGTTAAACTGTGTTGTAGTGTCTTACACTGTATTGTTGCTATCTCTAGTTGCCCTGTGTTGCCTTCCCCCTGTAACAGCACTTGTGTGTAAAGCTTGACATCACACATACATCAGCCTCTCTGCATGGCAGTCTCTTACCTTTCCCCTTCCCCTAGCAACTTCTGAATCTATGGGCTGGTTTTGGACTGACCCAAAAACTGCTGTGTAGCTCTGTGTTCTCAAAGCTGGGACTGGTGAGGGTAATGTTGGGCCCCCCTTGCACCTGCACTGGGGTAACAAAGGTGGCTGGGCTACCTCCTTGCCAGCATGCTATTGTTGGAGCAGTTTGCTCATTAATCATTGAGGACTTGAACCTGGAAAGGTGCTGGGTGTTCTGAACTCCCTTTGAGTCAATGGGAGTTCACAGCACTCAGTTTCTTGAAAAATTAGACCTTTTGGAAGTCAGGGCATATAAAATGTTTGTGCTTTTAACTCACAAAGCCACAAAGCTCTTCAGAAAAGGGCATGGAGTGTACTATAAATGAATTATTCAGAAGGGAAAACAAAAATTTCCTGACTTATTCTTGGCACCAAATATTTAATCATGACATTTGGTCTAACAAAATGTACAAACTCTCAACATTGCCAATTTATTTTACCCACAAACCAACAGCAGACTGATGATGTGCACACAAAGGTTATTTATTTTGAGTGCAGCCAGGGAATGTGAGTATTCCAAATGCTTCCTTATATCTCCCCATGGGATCTCTTTAAGTTGCATAATATTTTTCTGTATTAGAGGATTGTAAGATAGACATGGCAGGTCTGCTCTTAAATACACCGGTTATGTTTTCCCTTTTCTTCTTTGAAGGAAATGCAGGCAGAAAATGAATAGTTTGTGAACAGTGTTAAATTAAAAAGTATAACTTCAAAGGCCTTTCTAACAATTTATTCTAAAACTATCAGCCAACATATGAAGTTCCAAGCAAAATAACTAATTATGTGGGAGGTTAGGCAAGCATTGATTTAGGTTTTGGTTTCTTGGACTTGTAGATAATTCTTTAATAGCAAGAAAAACAATACATGACTTAAATCTCTGGACTTGAGTCCAGGTAGACCCTCTTCCGAGGACAAGCTTGTACATAACCTATAACAATTTCCTTAGAAAATGTGAAAACCGCTTGGATATTTTCTGTGGACCTTGGCTGACTCTAAGAGTCTCCTCATTAGAGAGCGAGAGCAAGGTTAAAGAAGGATAAGGGAGTGCCGCAATGGAAGTATTTTAGTTCTTTCAAACTTATGTTAATTTAGAATAGCATTACCCTTACATTCTGTAAGAGCATTTATCTGGAATATCGGGCACAGTTTGACAGTGATCATATTACTAGGAAAAGCCAATGAGGTCTAGTGAGCCAAACATCATTACTTTATATCATCAGCTCATGACAAGGTAAGACTCCAAACACATAACTTTAGCATTTAGCATATGGAGAAGTGGAGATAAAATTCCTTTCTATGCACTAGAGTACTGAACACTTTCTTATTTTGGCAAGGGAGTTAGGAAAAGGGGAGCTCTCTGTGGTTAGTTGTTTTCTGTTTCTTCAGTTCTGGTGTAACTTGTGATAATATTTCTGCTTAGCCTGTTTTGTGCATTTGCTCATGGCAAGTGATTGTCCCAATTCTAAGTTGCTCTGGCTAAGCTGTGCTCTTGGTCCTAGCTTGTGCAATAGGAGAAGATTCCCTCAAATAGTGTTGACTTTTGTCTGCAGGTTTCTAAGAATTCTGAAGACCAAAATGTTACCAGAGATGTACCTGCTGTGACACAAAATCTGCTTGGGAAGAGCATCTGGACACTTGGTTTTTCTTCATCTGTTATCTAGCACTTACCACTGATCAAAAATTAAAGAAACCCTCAGGCTCTTAGTGAAGCTGGTTGTTTTTGAAGCAGTGGACTTAAGTTTGTAGGGGTTTTATAACAGTCTCTGTGAAGTACATGTCATACATGACAGCACAAATATGTTACGTTTGACTTATCTTGGATGGCTCTACTGACTTTTTGTAGCTGGTTGTCCAGGCGCCATGTGCTGTGTTTTTATGTTCATATTGGATATGCAGTTTGTGGTTTAATTTTGTTAGGCAGAACCTGCTTTAACATGACTTGTGTTTGCCTTTTCTAGGAATAACATGCTTGAAAGTACTTGGTAGTGTTGATCACCTGTACCTAGCACAAGAGCTCCAGCTTAATCCTTTTCAAGCACTTCTCTCAGAACATGGAGGACAACGATGATGAAAAATACAGTCAAGCTGGCCAAATATTTGAGAACTTTGTACAAGCGTCAACATGCAAAGGTACCATTCAGGCCTTTAATATTCTTACTCGCCAACTTGAATTAGATCCTTTGGACAACAGAAACTTTTACACCAAGCTGAAGTCAAGAGTGACCACGTGGAAGGCCAAAGCTTTGTGGAACAAGCTTGATAAAAGAGCAAGTCACAAAGAGTATAAACGTGGAAAATCTTGTATGAACACTAAGGTAAGTGGAGTTCAGTTTTGGATTTCATAGCTTAGAATCTTTTAAACTTGATTTTCTGCTGAAGCAAGTTTTCTAACATTACATGCAATGTGTCCATTCTTGTAACCCTCCCTTTAATATACTTTTTGAAACTATAGCTGATATGAACTGATTTTGACAAATTTTCAAGTATTTGTGCCCTTCAAGTTTTGTGGAAATACACAGCATGTAAGAGTGATCCTAAAATTGGACTAGATGATCCTTCGAGGTCCCTTCCAACCCTAGAATTCTGTAAAAGCACTCTGATTTACAGTCTGCCTCAATCATGGCAGGAAGGTTTTCTGCCCTCTTTAGACATCAGCATCAATCAGGCACAAGATGTAAACGTGTGAGGTAGTAGGCCTCGTTCATTCCAGGCTCACAAGAACTACTTGTTTTATTAGAAAGCGTTTTACAAATCGTAGCATATTCAGCAGGCTCCTCAGTTTGCTGCTTGGTGCGTGCTGTAAGAGACTGGGGCTGGCCAAATGGATTTAAACAGTGGTTCCTAAACTGTTCTCTGGAAAGTGCTGCTTGGAGGTCTGCAGATCTGTCTCTGTCACCTAGCATTGGCTCTAATTGCTAAACAACAGCAAAAGAAAATCCTGCACTATTTATGGATTTAAATACTTTTCCTGTAACTGCTTTTTCACAAGCAGAATGTGGTTAACTGCTGAGTGATAGTTACAGAAGATGATGATCTGCTTGGTTGTGGAAAGGACAGGAAAAATATTCTCTTCAGCAGAGCATGCAATAGCATATTTTGATAAAGAGAACCACATTGGTATAAATCTGTATAAAAACTGTACAAAATAGTCTAATTCATAACACTTGTTTCATCTGCTATCTCAGAATATTTTTAATAGCTTTGTCTCAGAGCAATTCACTTACTGCCAAGTGACAGATAGAAGTTGGCCCAAGAAGGGTAAGTTTTAAGAAGCCATGTGACTGTATAGAGGTAGAACAGAGAGGAAGGACACACTGCGGGGTAACTATACACCAAACTGTGGAGGTCTTTTTAATTGAAGCTGTCACAGAGGTGTTACTTTATGGGCTCAGGAGACAGGCAGTGTTGAAAGTCTCTTTTTTCTTGTTTGCATGATTGCATTGAAACTTCTCAAAAGTACGAAGGAGAAGGACGTCATGTCACCTCCAGTACATATAGAGGCCTCTGGTTTTATTTATTCATATATAATAAGCTCTCAATGATTATTAACTTTTTCTAAGGTAATAATTGTCCTTATTACAGTTTTCTTTAGAAAATGAAGAGTGCCATTACAGCTCTTTGCACTGATTTCCTATAGCCTGTTTTCTTCCTTTCCTTTCTCCCTTCATTTCTCTTTTTGACCTGTGCTTCCTTCCTCCCTTTTGTTCTTTAGAAAAGGCCTTGAACATATGTCACTGAGCATCTTTGTGATGGAAACAGAACAGGAAAGGGAAGGAATGAGAAAGTGTCTGATAATTAACAAATTATAGGAGACATTCCACATGCACCTCACCTACACCTAGAGCTCCAGGTCCAAATTTCCATGGTTAGGTTGAGGAAGTATTTGCAACACAAAAAACCAGTTGTAAGACACACATGGAATATAAAAATGAAGTCCTCTTCTCTCAAGTGTGACATTATAAAGCCAAGGCCTGGTTCTGCAAAGTTCTTAGAGTGATTGATTTTATATAAGGTGAGAAGGCTCATGGAAATCAGTTGGTACATGAAATACAGCCTGTGTAATGCTTTACAAGGTTGCCAAGCAGGAGGTTAATCAACACCTTAGTGCTGAAAGTACGGTATTACTGCTCTTTGAGACTAAAGATTTATTTCTAGTGGCATGGTGTAAGTATTTGCAGAAATTAATGGACATATCTATGATGCACATATGATCAAATTGCAAATTAATATAGAAGTCTGTATGTGAACAGCATGCAAATAGATATTCTGTGAAATACTTGTAGAGGTTCGTTATGAACCTGGACCATGCCCAGACCTGCACTTCACTGTGTCATCGCTGATTTAACGAGAGAAACATGAATCTTCAGATTGCTGCAAATGAAAGCAGTAACCACAGCCTGTGGGCTCTGTGGGGATATCTACCAAACATTCCTCACACGTGAATCACAGTCTGCTGTGGAAGCCTATCTACGCAACATGAATGAGAGGAGACAGAAGACTGCAGACTCCCTGATCATTGTGGTGGTGTACTCTGACAGCCCCACTTACAGATAAGAAATTCTCTGAAATGCTGGCGGTCCAACCAAAATACCAGTGCAGAGAGATTAGGCTACAATATACATACCACGATTTTCCTTCAGTGCAACTGTTGACTTTAAGTTTCTGTCTGTCTTGCACGTTATGCCAGCTACCATTTTAGTAGTGAAGCAGACAAACAAGAGTTAGTTAGCAAGCTAAATCCTGACAGCAGTGCCCAGTGCTCACCTCGGTGGAGCTGCCTGGAGATTGGTTGAAGAAGATCAGCCCAGAGTAAAAAATCTTACTTGTTAAAACAGGATCACAAAATGAGCTAAGTGGATTTTTGCAATTGTAGTTCTGTAAACAGAGCCAAGGTTGCTAGTAGGCATAATTTTTAAAAAATATGACTCGAAGGCTTTGTATGAGGTTGTGGTCATGAGCTCTGTGGCTCAGTCTGCAGCTCATGTTCCTTCTGAGATAGGACTTTGCAATCTGTCTGGCAATTTTTGGAGGAGATAAAGGAGATAAAATACAATTGGGATCTCAAATACTCATGGTCTCTTTTTTTTTATTTATTTTAACAAACCAAGAATCTGCTACCTCACCCAAAAACTGTTCATTTTTTTTGCACAGTACTCAAGAGCTGAATGCCGTACTTGTTGATTTTTTTTTTCTGCTTATAAACTCTTCAGCCACACTTAAGTTACCCATTACAATACACACAAGTTTTATGCATACAGAATGTTCCACTCCAACTAAATAACAATAATCCTGTGTCTTAACTGCTCTTGAAGAACATTGCCAAATATGGCTTTCAAAGTTTCTATAATGATATGATTTTAAGCTGGATGACTAAAACCAGTTGAACAATTTTCAAGAAGTCCAAACCCACTGCTATTTCAGTTGTCTTACTTTGGATGTTATTTTCCCTTTAATTCTTTGTAGAAGAAAAAAACTACCCCAAAATAAAACTAAAGTGCTGTAGGAAGATGCACAAAATTGGGGCAGAAATGAACTTTTTTTGCAACTGTAGGAGTCCACCTGTATGTATGTTAAATCTGAATGAAACGTATACTTCCTTCCATCACAAACTTGTAAAATGGGAATGAGTACTGTTCAGAATTGCTGTTTCATTTGCACAGTTCATCCGTATTAGAGAGGAAACAGAAGTCTGTCCTAAGTAGGCAAAACTCTAGAAATCGTACTGTGATTTTTGCAAATATGTCTAGAAATAGAGCACAAATTTAATATCCTGGCAAAGTTTCTCATTTTAATCTTTTACTAATCAATGCAGAGTTATATGCTTGGAATCTGTAAATATTATTTGTTTCTTTATGGAATTAAGCATAGCTAGACTATTGAAGAATATTAAAGGTTTAACATTTGTTGTTCACCATGCTAGCAGTTTGAAACGGTCTCTAAATTTTTGAACTTGCAAAATGTAATGCAATGATGAACAAGAATTCATCCAGATAGTTGTAGAGTGTATCCAATAGCCTTTTTAAGATATAATGTGGGTGTTCTCTAAACATTTATTTGAACCTCTATGGAGTAGATTCTTTACTTACGCTTGATTTACTGGCAGTTTACCTGTGTAAATGATACAAATATGTGTATGCACATATAAATGAGGCTCCCACTGATGTTTAAGATATGTATGTATATGTATCAGAGGGTAGGAAGTGGCTTATGCTGTGCACCTGAAATTCTGGCTCTCCCATGACTGTGGATTCATGCTTGAGGAGAACAGAGATTGCTGCCATAAAAACATCTCAGACTTACTCTGAAGGGAGGTGTTGATTCTCTAAAGCATGCAAATACGGTGTTGTCTTCCCCCTAAAACATGTGTTCTGTTTTTTTCAAAACACATGTTTACACTTGAGGAGAACTAAGGAAACTATGTTTAAAGTGCTAATGTGTAATTATTGGCCACCTTGGTAGACTAGCATTTCTCTCTGGGTGTACTGAGTCTGGGCTGATGATCTTGCACATTGCAGGGAGGGCAGTAGCAAAATTCCCATGCACAGCTTTGGCCTTCTGAGCATTGTCTCAGTTGTAGACCCCACCTTGGGCACAGTTCCTGGCCAGAGGACTTGTACAGTCTGAGCTGTTGTTTTGAGGCCTAACTGGACAACATTAGCATAAAGCAAGTAAATAAAACTGAGCTGAGAAGTTTTGAGTGCTGTATGTAAAAGTACATACATATGTGCATTTGTAGGTATATGTGTATATAGAAACATATAAATTCCTGAAAAACAAATTAAATTATCTTGAACTCAATCCCTGCTAGCCTCTCTAGTTTTCCTGGACTTGGCCTTTCAAAGCTTGTTTTATAATAGATTAGGTTTCCTTCCAAAAACTCCTGTTGGGAAACTTATTGGAAGAGAATGATTCTAAAATTATTTATGATGATGCTTCCAGGACTTGCATTAAAACACAGTGGCTTTTTTTGGTAGCGTCATATGCTGTCAGTCTGCCCTGGACCTGGTGGCATTGGTGTCTGCTGTAGGGAGGGCTCCATGGGCTGGTCTGGTGGGGTGATGCTTTAGCTGAGGCAGCGTTACAGAGAGTGTGTGGCTTGGGGGGGAACAGGGGTGGAGGTGAGTCAGGGGCCAGGGTGTGAGTCAGCTGAGGAGGGACCTTGGGTCAGAAATTGGGGATAAGGCTGGAGGTTTTGTACTGGTTCTCAGCCTCATCTCACTGTACTAACCACACTGGTGTACCAGCAAATGATAAAACAGGACAGTCTTTATCTGCCAGACTCCTTTCACTCCTTTTCACATTGTCTCCATTTCCAAAGACTGTCAAATGAATGCTTTGGGAATTAATAAAGCGTGATTTGCCTGGCGCTCTCTTTCCCACAATGTTGAGAAAGGGAGAGGTACTTCTGGCCCGTGGTGGGTGCTGCCATGTTATATAGCTGCAGGGTAATCAGCAGGATGAGGAGTGGATACTAGGTCTTTCTCCTTGTTATTAGGTAGAAATTGGCTTCCTACCAGTCCTCAGTTGTTTACAAACATCCTAATCTGCAGTCTTGCCCCTCACAGTAAATGAGGCAGGTTGGCTTCTAGATGTCTTCCTCTCTCCTCTCTCCACCTTCCTCTGTAGCACTAAACAAATACTTGTCTCTTAATTAAGCAAATCACCCAGCATGTATAAACCTGCTGGTACCGCGGCTAAATTTCCTCCTGAAGTGCTGGCATTTGTTGATCCTTCAGAGGCAACTCAGATTTTCAGCCAGGTTTCTCCTGTGCTGTATAAACTGGTACAGAAGCCAGTGAGTTTGTGTGTCCAAATGTCGTGATTGATTGTGTCTATTGAGACAAATATTTCTTTGGAAGAGAGTAATGGAATTGTAAGATGGAAGAAGGCAATGCCAGTTTTGATCCAACTCGAAAACACCCTTATTATAATGAAAACTTTAACCTATTTATGCTATCAAGAGCAAATATCCAGATGGCACATTCCTTTTGCTGGACATACTAATCTCTTGCAAATAATAATTGAATGGGGAGATTTCCAAACCTGATAATCGGGGTTTATAATGAACACACCAAACTAATCTTAGATGTATTAGATAGCACTGCTAACTCTTATTATAACAAAAATGCATTCCTGTGAAGGTCATAAAACTTGAAAATAGGTTGACTACCATGTTTATGGGAAGTTTAGTGAATGAAAGGTTGTGGCTTTTCACAGACATTCAGCTGCACTGGTTTTGTTTTTTGTTTGTATTTTTTGTTTTGTTTTAATTGTTTGGGTGTTTTTCTTTTTAATCCAAACATAGCAGAATCCAGAACCTATTGAAGTGTTGGGGGTATTAAGGACCATGTATTCTGACTATTTAAGCGGCACCTAGGTGTGTTTGGTACACTTGAAATACAAGCTGTTTATTTTGGTATCTGTTATTTGCTTTTGCTGTTGAGGACAAGGCACCTAAACCCCCTGCAGTGGATTTCCACTGTAACTTTGTTTTCAAGAATTTTAATAAGTAACTTTTACAGAGTTGTTCCAAAGAAGTAGAAGATATGGGACTCATGGGAATGAGTGGTAAGGTAGATTTGTTTGAGACAAGGGGAAAAGCAGCACATCACCTATAAGCATGCAGTGAAACCACAGTAGTTGAACATTGTCTATGCAGTCATTTCTCTAAGAATTTTTAGAGAGGGGATGGGGAGAAGCTTGGGTGATGACAGGACACACAGCAGACAGGGTTCTTTGAAAACAAAACAAAGTATTTGAGTCTTTGTGCAGTGTTTAAAACAGATTGGGCCAAATCACGTCAGCAAAGGCAAATGTTTGGCATGTGATTTGGTAATGAAATCACTTTATTATCCTACAGACGTTTCCACAAACACATGATTTTTCAGATCAGACATGAAGAGCAAGGAAGCCCGGCCAAAGTAACGTAATCAGACAGCCTAAATAAGACTTTTTCAGGCATTTGGGAATTTTAAAATTTTTGGCTTGCAAGATAACAGTAGCTTTACATCTGTACTTTAACAGCACTGTGCTGTTTCTGTGTCCCTTCCTTAATGGCTTTGCAAGGGATCGACAGAGGGGAACTGTCCCACCCTGACCTGACTTCCTAGATATTTTATAAAGATTCCCACAGGGAGTGACACCCAGTTACTTTCACACAAAACACTACTATTGTCACTACAAGTGGCTTAATTAAGTTTTAATAGAACTAAAGGTTATGACAGGGTGTGTTCCCATAACTGTGGCTTTGCAGTGCTTTTGGGTCCCGCGGCGGTGCAAAGCAGCCGGACTGTGTCCATCCAGCAGGCAAGGTGGTGTGTGCAGGACCAGGGGTCTCTTGCCTGGCCCCCAGCCACAGCCCTTGCCCATGCTCTGCTCGGGTCAGGCATTTCCCCTTGCTTCAGAGAGGGCCTGAGAGTGCCTGATGTGGTTGTTAGGGGTTTGTTGTTAGCGATGTTTCCAGCTTCGCTTTGGTAATGTTTGTGTACTGATAAGTGAGGAAATACATAAGTTTTGCTACCAAGAAGTGATTAAACACTTGGCTGCTAAAAACCAGATTTCAGACAATAAGGTAATTTCCTGTCTCCTACAGTTCAGGTCCTTTGTGAGGTTCCCATGTCTGTCCTGAGAACTGGGGGTTTTGGGGATGTGGTTGATCTCTCTCTGCTGACAAATCTAATTCTACGTTATTTTCTGGTTAGGCATTTGCACAGATTGCTTTTAATACATTTTCAGTAGAATGTAAAATACCACAGTTCTAAGAGATGCTGTATAAGAAGTAAAAATGTAAAATATTTTAGTAGATGCTGGTTGTCTTAAGTAAATAGCAGACCTTCTATTCCAACCCAAACCACTCTATGATTCTATTTGTGTTTTCTCTCTAAAAAGCCTTAACAGTGATGGAGTTGCGGTCAACAAAAATTTAACTGGGATCTGTTGTCATAACAAAGTAGAAATTCCCACTTAATACTCTTGAAATTGGGTTAATTTGCCTTACTTCCTCTGCCACATTGTTTAAAGGTGGATGACTTTGTGTCAGTTCTCAAAATGTCCACATTCCTTAACATGTCTACATTTACACACAAAATCTGTTTGTGTCTGCAAACAGCCAGGTTTCTGCAAACTAATGTAGACACCTGTTTGCCATTTCAGGTCTCTAGGATGTTGGTGTATATCTGTGTATCTGATGAAAAGTGCTTATTGAAAGATAATCTGAGTTTGTACCATAATGCGACTTTATAGTTTTCCACTTCTTCAGTCTTCTAAACTTTTCCTCAGGTTTGGAATGTTTGGGTAGGTTTAAGCTGTATTTTGGAACAAACCTGGCAGGGAAGTGGGGAGAATCATGTATTTCTGTAGTGAAAAAGCCTTCGTAAGGGAAAGTTGCTCCGGCAGCTGGACACATTTTGCTTCCAGTCTTCAGAACTATGAGAGTCTGACAGGCATTCGGGTGGGTCTTCGTTTTGTTCTGGGTGATGGCAGAGAGGACAAGTGTTGTATCATTTCAGCTAACAGAAGAACTATACTTCACATTTACAGAAGTTTTAAATTAGAAATATATGAGAGCTGTGGGCCTGTTACACCAACCACCTGGGAGATGAGGGATAGAGTGGGTAATGGTGACAGCTTGCATTCATTGTGAACACTACAGCAAGATACAGGTATCTTCCTTCCTTACAAAGGAGTTGGCCCAGCATAGGAAGGAGAAGTTGCAATTCTGACTGACCCTCATAGAGCCCTTGCTTTAACCAGCAAACTTATGAGTGTGGTTGATGTTGAATTATGTCACATGGGCAGCTAGAGAACTGTGCTAAGCAGTGGTGCTAGCAATAGTTTGCTGCCAGACTGGGGAAATGCGTTAAGTAGGATTTCAGTGATTCCTGTTAGAGACTGGTACTTGTCATGCTTATTAAAAATGTGGGTGCTGGATTGAGGAGGTGCAGATGTAACCAAACTGCAATGAGCTGTAACTGCTTTTAAATGCAGGATTTGAATTTTTAAAGATCTGGAAATGTTGAAGAAATGTTCTGAGATCAAGAGGATAAATTTTTTGAAAGCTACTGGAAAATCAGGATCCTTCTAACAAAGGAGTGATACACCCAGAGAGAACGTGGAATATGCTGCAGAAAATGACCTGGTGCTTATAACAAACCACACACCAAGTCTGAATCCATAGGGTGTAGTGCTGCCCCAAGACGAGCTGATTCTGGGAGCCTGTCTGAGGAGGCCTGTGGCGTGTTGGGGGCTGGGGTGGTTTCCTTCCCATCTAGTTGGTGCAGGTGAAACCCCAGCTAAAATAATTTGCCCAGTTCAGAGCATGTGTTAGAGGCAAGAGGCAGATAAACCAGAGCAAGTCTAGAGCTGAGCAGCAAGAATGGTCAGAGCTTTAGAGAATGTGGCCTACAGGAGAGGCTTAAATACCTTCACCCGGTCTACATTAGGGAAGACCCAGAGAGGAACACTACATAGTTACTTGGAGCACAACCAGAACTGTTACTCATTTCAACTTCTCTCTAATAGTCTGGCTAATACTGCTAGATCAAATTCTGATTAGTTTTTCAAAGTTTCCATTTTGCCTTGGACATTTGCTGCTCCTGTCCCAGCCCTGAAGAACAGCTTGCTTTTCCCAAGGTCATGCCTGTTTCTGCTAAAGAAACCAACCAGGAGGTACTGCCTGGCTTGTCTTGCATCACTATCTGGATTTGTTCATTTACTAAGATACTAACTTAGAAGGAAGTGTTATGCCACACTTTGAATTTGTCTTGTGTTGCTTACTTTCATTGCCCCATGGAATGAGATACAAGAGCAGCTTTAGAAGGACCTGTGCAACAGCAAATACTCCTCTCTGTGATTGGTGTCCACCTCCCCATCCTGCCTGTACTCTGCCATCCTTGCTGGATTTACAATTCAGATAAAACAACTGCCCCAGGGTAAATTGCAACTTAGATTAGAAAACATTGCAAGAGATGGTAGTGAGCTTCCTGCCAAGGGCTACACGCCCAGATCTTTAATAAGAAGTTATGCTGATCAGCGAGCGCTCAGTGGAAGGTAGAGGCATTTCTCCCAGTTTTTCAATTATTTTTCCTCTTGTTTCTTTGTTTTGTTTTGGGTTTTTTTAGAGAAAATTAGGTATATGAGCATATGGTAGGAAGCCTTTCCTGAGAGGTGAGAGCTGTTGTGACTGGTGGGGCTGCCACTGGGTCTGCTTGCTGTCTGCCTGGCTGACCATGAGGCTGTGAGGGCTGGGCTGGCCTGCTTGGCTGCAGACATCTGGGGTAGGAAGTTCACTGCCTGTCAGCTCAGATACTACGGCCCTCATAGTGGCAGAACAAGTGCAGCCGGTGTTGTTGAGGCAGGTGACTCCATCTGAATTTCACTATGGCTGGAATGTGAAAACAGAGTCATTAATATGTGGATGTGTAAATAAACACTGATCTTCTATATATGTTTATCTCCTTTCCGTTCTTTTGGCTGTTGGTGTAAAATAGACTATTACACCTCGTGATGTGCAATTTGCTGCCAAATTTTGTGTCTTCAACTCTCTGCCCCTCTCTTTGAAGCATGCTCCTTTTCATATTTTTTCACCTTTTCTATATTTACTTTTCTTTTTCAAGATCCTTTCCTTCAGTAGTAAGCACTGTTATGTACCTTCTTTGTTTTCAGCTAAAAAGGTTTTGAAAATAAGATCTAGAGGTGCTGAAATCTAATTTTCGTTGTGTGATACGCTGCCAGAAGCTTTGTTGGTTCTGTATGAGTGCTGTTAACTTTCCCTGCTACTAGAAACCTTCCTAAAAATGCTATAGTAAGGATACATTTTCTAATTCTAGTTGTTTGAACTGTTCAAGTCCACCTTGCTTGTTGACGTTGTTGGATGCTGTATTTCAAAGAGGTGCTGGTTGGTCAGTTCATGGTGTTTTCAAATTCTAAGTAAAAATGTAAAAAATAAAGGCATTGGTAAACTATGGTAAACTGGTATGTGCGAGTGACCAGTTAAATAAAGTGGAAAAATTTGGTTTATTGCCCTTTGGAGCTATGTTTGACTTTACTAGTTGGGTGGCTTTGAATGCTAGCACTGGAAAATGCAGTGGCTTTGAAGATTTCATGATGAACTGGAAGGAGATAGGGGCCTAGAATTGCTGCCTACTTGTACAGCATTACATTTTGAGCTCAGCTATAGCTGCCATACACTGCTGTACAGTCATTCTGCTTAGGAAAGTTAGAAATGATGGGATTAAGTGATTCAGCTCTTTAAGAATAAATAAATAATAATTTAAAAATTGAGATTCTAACTCAAACTAGTTCTGTATGGGCTCATTTACCCAGTACTGGCTTCTAAAAGTCATGTCTTAGCTGGGTGTTGGTTAATAATTCACCTAATATAAAATGTATTTTAGAATATATTCATATTCTGTGAAATGACCTTGAAATAACTTGACTCGCCACTTATTTTAAAAAGCCAGTTTCTAAGATTTGTTAGATTGTTGTAATTGTTGTTTAGTTAAAAATTTTAGGTTCAATGTAGTATTTCCTCTCTCTCGACAGACCAGGCTGTAGCAACGGTGCAATTTTTTTTTAAAGCATATTACCAACTTCTTCCTGTAGCTAAGCCATGGTCATAGACCAACTTGTCTGCATGCTTTGGATACCATAAAGCATGAGAAATCTCTTCCCCTGGGTTTGTAGACAAGTCCTTTTCTGGCTGCTCAGCTCCTGACCCTGAAACCATGTAGAGGATTATTTTCTTGCAATAGCAATCTCATGAAGGTAGCTACTCGCAAGGCTCCCAGGACTTGAGGCTTGGTCTCTACTTAGTCTCTGCTGTGTTCTTGGTGCCTTCGTTTCTTCATCTCTGTTCACCAGTTCTCTGTTTCTAGATGAATTGTTTTGTGGTTTTGTTTTCTGTGGGGGTTTTTTGCTGGGTTTTTAAGTGTAGCCTTAAAGCATTATCTCGGTGTGACAGATGTAAGCCTACGAGAAAAAGCAAAGTATTTAAATGCTGCCAAACATATTAATGACCAGGATAGTCAGGCAACATTGTTTCTGCAAGGTTTATCTTATTTACCTTTTGATTGTTTGAGCACTAGCCAAAAAAAAAAAAAAAAAAAAAAGAAAGCAAGCAATCTCTTCTGGTTTTGGGTGTGTTGTTTTTTTTCCCCCTGTTTTGATTACAATGAAAGACAGGTAAGAAAAGAGCAAATACAGTCTTAATTCCAAAGGATGATAGCAGGTTTATTTTGTGCTTTATTTGAGGGTATTTTTGGATTATAAATCCTAACTTCTGGTGGAAAATCTGTTTATTAAAAATAATATCACGTTTCTTGTCAGATGATGTGCAGGTTTCCTTCAGTATAAGAAGTATAAGTTAGTAAAACTAACTGTGGTGCAGGTGAACTGAAAGTTTCCTGAGTCATTTTTCTGTATTATGTCTACCAATTGCAATTTTTTAAAATTTATTTTTGTAAATTGTTATGAAAGCTCTGAGCTCAAGTCAACATACTTAAATAGAACCAATGCTGCCTGAGAGAGCTCTTCAGAAAAGCTGCAGATAACAAAGCCCTGACAGCTTTGGTGCATCAAAGAAAGAACTCTTGAACTTCTAGTACACTGAGTGCATACAGCATTTCTTTAATGTGTTGCATAGCAGACTATAAGTTTCAGATGTCTTTCATGCCATTGTTTTAATTTCAAACTATAAAAACATTTTTATATGCAAATCTAATATTAGTACATATATCTGAGAGTCAGAGAGGATACTTGGACAAGTGTGTCCAAATTCATCCAGGAAAAATGAAGACACGTGATTTTTTTCCATGCAGCAGCTTACCTTCCAAAAAAGAGAAAAAAATCCCAGTAAAGATGAGCCAAATGAATGCAATAAATGTACTAATGTTTCACTTCTGGCACATTGACCAATTCAAACAGGAGGGCAATAAAGATAGATCCTCTGATCCCTGGATGGTGCCATATCCAGCTGTGAGTGCAGCAACTGCAGGGCACAAATGCTGGGGAAAGAGCTCTGTCCAAAATCAGCCTGGATTAGGTAGCCTCAGATCCACGTTACAGTCTTAAGAAGAAAAATAGCAACATCTCCACTTTTGCCAGTTGCTGATGTGGGTGCTTTTGGCAGGGCATGACAAAACTGTGTATTTCTGAGATGCTCAGCTTGGGGTACAGAGGGTAAAACACTGGGGGGATCAAATGCAGAAATGGACTCGTGCTGTGTGTCCTGCACCAGGACAGGGGTTTGTTGCTGTGTTTGGTGGCAGTTAGGGGGGCGTGAGCCTCGCTGTTCCCGGCTCCCTTGAACTTCCCCAGCAGTGGTAATTGTGTAGTGTTCACTCTCCAGAAATGTCTGTTCAGCAACATCCAGCTTCTCTTGGTAATATTTTAAGGTAGATTTTTGAACTGTCTGCACTGCATTTAAGTAGTGTTCACATAACCCTTTGGAGAGTTAGGACCACTCATTAAAATACATTTAACTGAGTATTATTTTTGTCAAAAGAAACAATTTTAACTTTACTAATTTTATAAGGATCTTATAAAACATAGTGTAATAAAAGAAAATATGCTTTTAATGCTTACTTAATTTTTGTAGGGATAATTTAATTAGCTCCTATACCTTCTCTTCCCTCTTTCTTTGGTGGAAATTTTTTTTCTTATTTTCATATTTGCATGTAGTATAGATCAAATAACCACAGAAATTTTGGGTATATGTTTTGGTATGTGGCCTCTTTCAAAAAACAAAGAAAAGAAATCTTGTTCTAGGTTGACACTGTCCCTTTTCTATATATGCATGTAGTCAAGTGGACACCTTTCAAATCACTATTGTATTTTGCTATAGTTGTCACTGTTCTGGTCATGTTCTGTTTTCTTTTAGTAAAACCAGTTGTATAGGTATGGCAGCATTCAACAAGCCAGGCAACAGGCAATGAGTAGAAGCATCTTATGCAGTGCCAAGTGTGTTAGTGTCCAGAGAGCACTGTGCTCGTGTAGCTCTAACGTGTCTGGTAACCGAGCTGTCTTACAGCAACACATCCTTCACTGGTGCCAGTGGCTGGGCTGGTTTGTAGAAAAAGAGATGGCAAGCACTTTACACGGGGGTCTTTGTCTAGAGAAGCAGTGAGTGCCTGAGTTGTTGAGTGCCTGAGGGTTGCTGAGTTTATGAGCAGCCATACATTGAAGTGCTTTGGTAGAGCAGGGTTGTAGCAAGATTAGACTTGCATCTTAGATAGACAAAATTCATCATGCCTATTGCGAGCTTAACCTTTTTTATTTTTTCATTTTCTTTTAAGTAAAGCTTTAGGTCTTAATACTTTTAATGTTGTCTGAAGTGGCATATAGAATTTTATTTTTCAGTGACTTCAAGTATGTTTCAAACTTTAAAAACTATATTAGCTCTTCAGTGCTTCCTACTGCACTGCTGTATCCAGTGGCTGTCAATGAATTTGTGTAATAAAATGTGAGACTGCAAATGCGAGATGAACTGTAAGTCAGTAAGTCAGGAATGTCCTACTGAGCAGTCCTATTTTTGCCAGAGGCATTTTCATGTCTACTAAAGGGGATGAAGTGAAAAGCGCGTGGTGGAGAGAGCTTCCCGCTGCAGCTTCTGGTAGCTGTCTGCCTTAGCTGCTTATGCAGCTGTTTCTCTTTGGAGTCTTTCCAGGGAAACAGTTATTGCTGATCCAGAAAATGTGTTGTTTCATTACATTTCGTGCCTATCTTGTGTTGCATCACATTTAGCTCTATCTCAAATAAACATTTGCCTGAATCCACGTAGGATGTAATCCTGTGGAGTCAGTCAAATTAATCTTGGGGGCATCCCTGTTGCTTTGGGTGCTGCCCGAAGGCCAGGGCTGGTGTGAAGTCCCAGATGTGGTGCCTGCGGAAATGAACACACTTGAGGCCCAGAGCAAATTTTGAAAGAGGGTTTGACATGGAAAGGCAAAACATTTTGTCCCTTTGTGTCCTGCAGGCTGTCTGGGCACAGGCAGAGGGGGGAGGCCCACAGCGCTGGGAGCACCTGCAGCACTAGGCAGTGTCTTGGAGGCATGTGGGGAAGGCCACCTCTTGGTGTTGGTTTCTAGCAGCATGATCCATTCCCATAGGTTTTGATTTCCAACTGGTGATTTGGGTAAATATTACACATAAGCCAAGGAAAGTTAATTAATTTAGGCAGATGGTTTTTACTGTTTTTTCACTAGTAAACGCGTGCATTTCCACTGAAGAGTAGAAGTGGTGCTTCTGGCTTGGTGTGCCTTAAGACAACAAAGGATGTCTCTGTGTCCATCTAGTTGCTGTTCAGCTGGGATCTAAAATTAATCTCTTTTTCTCCTCCAAAATAACTGAAAGGTAGAAATGAGAAAATATTGAATTCCTGCAGTGATTGTAGCTTTATGATAATTTATAAGTGTAAAACTTTCATTGTTGCATTTATTGTGATCAGGTATTAGTATCACTCATAGCCAGGATATTTGCAAGAAGAGTAGATGAAGTTAGCTCACATTGAATTCTTCTGAAAAGTACTTGTGGTGACCAGTACTGGTAGGAGTTAGTGTTAATGGGCAATCTGTTCAGCACAACCAGTTACTGCATAGTTGGAGTTTGGTGTAAGAAGTTCAGTGCGTGTAACTTTACCTGGTCCTGCTGCTGGTGAGGTGGTGGAGCACAGGTGTGCCCATGTGGAGTGAGCCACCCTCTGGGTGCATGCAGGGCATTCGCAGCACCCAGCTCTTCTCCCCTTGGCTGAGGAACTCATGGCTGCAGCGCTGGACTGTGCTGAGGGACAGGCCTGATCATCCAGGTTGGGGTCCTTGTCACACCTCCCTTTCTCAGTGTGTGCATGTCCTCTTCTAGAGCACATTTACTCGATATTTTAAGCTTCTATAAGTTCTTTGGATAAAATATGTGCAAAGATGAATTATTTTCATAAAGGAGGAAACTTGGCATTTCAAAATCACATGCTTTAATCTGCCACAGGAATGCATAACTGGGTTTCCTCCCTCCTCATTTCTTTTTGTACTTTTGCCTGCTCTGGTCTTGTAACATAGGTGCTGTTTGTGGGGACTGTATTCAACTTAACGCAGCTTCTCATTTAACAGGAAATATTTGCATACATTTTAAGGCAGAAGATCGGCCCTTTATACTATGAGGTTTTCACTGAGAAAAAAGTCTTCCCTCAGTAGTGTTATCTTGCACTAACATAGTATGCTGTCAGTAGTAAAACAGAATGGAACATCCAATGTGATACTGATTCTTCAGGCAGGTTACAGAACTCTGGTTGAGATCTTATTCTTGGATAAGCTGCCCTGTAATCTCTACAAGTCTTTCTCCCTTCATTTCCAGCCTGAACAAGAAATATACAAAAGCTCCTTGTCAGTTCTTTCCAGCAACTTTGGTTAATGTTACTTTGATTAATTTGCAGAAGATGCTTTGAAAAGTCAAGTTACCCTTTACCTTTTTAGGAGATGATCTGGCACTGTTAAAAGACATTTGAGCTGTGAATGGCAATGTGGATGTCCAGAAACTGTTGGCAGTTGTTCAATGCTGTTTGTTAGATTTAAGGATTGATTGTTTGAGACTTCCTGATATGATGTCAGTTTTCACAGTCTGTGTTGAATTGTAAGAAATAAATTTCAAAAGCAGCCCCTGATGAGCTAGGACACTTGGGTAACAGGAGGTGAAAATAGGAAGCCATTCGAGTTTTGTTTTAGGCTGACTACAGGAACGTTTCTCCTGTGATTTTTGTTTGCAAGCAGAGATCTGAGGAGGGGAGGGACAGGACAGTAGTACCATCCCTTTTTTTACTTAATAAAAGTAGGAATATAAACACAGTAGGAATTACCTTTGCAAGGGTCTTGTGCTGGTTTTGACCCCAGAAGTTTCAAAAATGACAAAATGCAAGAGTAAACTCTACACCAGCAGGAAGTGTCCTTAAAATATCAAAGAACAAATAGTTCTGAGACATAGATAAATACGTTTATGGAAGGTAACCATGGATGATAACAAATATACAACCATTTTTCATAGTGTCTCTAGGCAATTAGGAAGATATTTTGTCAATGGTGATAGGAAGAGGGGAGAGGACAGAATCCTCCTTAAGATTTTTACATACTGTTAGTTCCTCCTGATGCTCTGCAGCACAGTGTTTTCTGTGTGGGTCTTATTACTTGGCAGGATCCACTATGACTAAATCTCAAAAGACTGCTTTTTTTGAAAGTTGCGTTTATTTATATGTAATACAGTTTGCTAGCCAAAAAAACAACCCCCACCTTATCAAACCATGTATGGTCAGTATTTGTAAAACGTTTCTAACTGCTTGCTAAACATTACTGGAAAACTGTGTGGCTGTGAAGGCGGTCACTTACTTGTCAGAGCTGAGAGTTCCCATGTTAATCACAACAAGCATGTGCAGAAAAGAACTGACCCAGACTCCACCAGTGATCCTCTTTGGCTGGGATAACATCTGCACTCCATTTTCTTCCTTTTATATAATTACATCTGTTGATGTTTTCTTAATATTTAGCATGCAGTGAGGAGTGTTCTGGTGAAATTCTGAATTAAATGTTCTTTTAGGAGGAAGAAAGCCAAGTGGCTAATGCAATAACCTAACTTTAACTTACTTAATATCTCTAGTTAACAAAACACTTGCCTAAAGCAAAAGCACCTCACAGGAGCTCTTTTTTCAGTGGGAATTTATTTGAATTATTTATTAACTTAAAAAAAATAATAAATTTGCACCCTTATGATTGAGTTTGAAAAAAGTCATGGACAAAAGTCAGCACCAGATAATTTTTGCTTAAGTTGTTAAATTTAAAAACAAATGACAGACAAACCAAAATAAATAAATGACTCTTTTATGAAATGGAAATGTAATGGGAACCAGACTTGTATCCAACAAGCCTCCAGATACAGTCCGTGCTTGCTTTGAAACTGTAATCACTGTCTGGTTATGTACACGGGACACACAGGAGCATGTCTGGTGTGTGAGATAATGGGTTTGGATTTGCAACATGGCACAGCTCAGCTTCGCAGCCAGAGCTCTCCCCCTCTGCTCTGGCCCACCTTGTCCCTCCCTGTCCGAGCCAGTGCTCGGTCTGATGGCACAGGTTTTGTGAAGTCTCTGTGGGATCTGGGGGACTGGGCGGGTTTTGTCCTGGTATGTGGAACAATGACATTGTCCAGCTATAGGACTGTTTCTAATCAGTTTTTAGTAATCAGTCATGAAAATGTAAGCATTAAGTATGTTTGGGTTTTAATTAGTTTGTTTTCTGGAAATCCTTTGCTTGTTAGTCTGTGAAAACTAACAGCTGCCAGCTAAAATTTGGGTGAGAGTTCTCTTTAGTAATTTCTGAAGTGCTTCTTCTGAGAATGCCCAAACTCGGATTTAAGCTCCCAAAATGTGATCATACTGAAGGCGAGGGTGTTGACCACTGGGTGGAATGGAATAGGACAGGCTGAGTTCCCTGGCTCTGGTGAAGTAGGACAAGTCTGCTGACTTTTCTTGACATGCCTCCTTTTACAGCAGTAGGTGAACTAGGCTGTTACATTCAGGATACGCTGTCATTTAAAACTGAGAGTAACTTATACTGAAACACTACTGGGTTATCATAGATTTGTCTAACAAGAATAGCAAATGTACACCAGTTTCTTCTTTTTTAAAAAAAAAAGCGTGCACCAAGACCACTTATTTCCTTTCCTCTTATGTAGCTGTAATCCTGTTTATTGCAAGCACTTCTGAAACACTAAATGTGAGCGCTAGAAATGTACAAGCAGATGCTTAAGTGTTTGTCTTTTGCTGTTTCTTCTATTAGATCGTCAGATGCTTTTATCCTTTTGCATAATCCTCGTTTATCCTCTTGTGCATCTTGTCAGATGCAGCTTATCCTCTTGTGTAAATTGACTGAACACCACGTGCGAACAAAATTTGAAGGTTTACAGTCTCAGTAGAATAAGTCCGTTTGAATATCAAGTTGTACCAATAGAGTAAGTTAGAAACTAAGTGGAAGTCATTACAAAACCCTGTGTAAGACTCCTTCTTTTCTCTGCTAGTGTTTAATTATCGGAGGTGGCCCCTGTGGCTTGCGGACTGCCATAGAGCTTGCTTTCCTGGGAGCCAAAGTTGTTGTTGTGGAGAAGCGGGACACTTTTTCAAGAAACAATGTGTTGCATCTCTGGCCATTTACAATCCACGACCTCCGGGGACTGGGAGCAAAGAAATTTTATGGAAAATTCTGTGCAGGATCCATTGATCACATCAGTAAGTATCTGAGGGCATGGGCACTGTTTGGGTAAGAGGTGTACCAAGATGAGGAGATTAATGGAGACTTTCTTGATTTGGCAGAAAGCTCATCTGCCTTAAACGTGCGTGACTGCATGCGTGCATATACACAGAGGAAAAGGTCTCATTTAAGCAAAATGGCAATTAAGCACATGGAGCTTATGGAGCAGCTTTTTTGTTCGTCTGGATTTGTTACACAATAGACTTTTATTACAAAGTGTGAAGAATATTGATATTCATTTCAGTATGTTGCAGGCAGAAACAACCTTTAATCTAAAGAGAAAATATGCAAACGTGAGATATTTTACAGGGAAATATGCTGTTAACTTTCTATCCTAAAATGGCCACCATATTGGGTAGTAGATCCTTTAAATATAATTAAGAAGGAAAACTCTAAAAAAGTATTCTAAGGAACTCATTGAAATTAATTTTATTACCTATGAGATTGTGCTGCAAGAAGATGATGAGCTGGAAGAGAACAACATCCTGTGATGGTTGCTGCATTTGCATTTGTCACGTTGTGGGAAATAGTGCTGCATGCTTGTGGTAACAGTGGATATCAGTTGGCTGACATGCTAGAAGCAGCTGTGATTACTTACATATTAAATACGTCTTTGTTACTTGCTGTCTACAGGTATTCGACAACTTCAGCTTATCCTCTTCAAAGTTGCACTTCTACTAGGAGTTGAAATCCATGTGAATCTAGAATTTGTGAAAGTCATGGAACCTCCCGAAGATCAAGAAAACCAAAGTATTGTTTATCAAAATGTGGTTCTGTACACAGTAATTTCCTTTTATGTCAGGCCTTATATGTGAAATCATTGAAGTTAGTCTGAATTCTGGGAGTCTTCTGCACTTCTTCTTAAGCTAGGTTTGCTATAAGCAGTTGTATTCATTATAAGTATCATTGTGACAGAGCACTGATAATTCTTAAAATAAGACCCAGCCCGAGAAGTTGGAGGTTTGCACTATGCTTTCTGGCACGTGTTTGAGGCTTTATAGGGAGTCTGGTGTGGCTTTTTGGTATCTTCTTGTAAAAGCAGTTTTTGATAATGTAAATATTAAGGATGGATTAAGCTCTCTGGGCCTCACTTTGCTTTCACATTTGATATAACTCCCACTGGCACAGAGAATCTTGTCAGCCATCTTATGCAAGATTTAAAAAAAAAAGAGATTTCTCATTCTTTTTTTTCTATTTTTTTTTTTTAAGATTTGTATTTATGGTGTAGTAGCAATGGAATATTTTCAAATTTTACTTTAAAATATTATGCTATCTCTCTTTAAATGGTCATGTAGTGGCAGGAGAACAAATATATTGTTTTAAGTGGGTAAAGCATATATAATTTTTAAATGTGGCAAATACAAACATTTTCATGTAATCAGCTTTGTGTTAATGCAAAGGTTAAATTTAGCTTTGCAAATATGCTTCCATTTAATTTCTATTTAGAAGATAATTAAAAGTATTGGCGATGGAATGCTATGCTTCTTTTAATGCCCAGCCCTTCCTTGCTTGTAACCATGTATATGTACTGTCCTGATAAGGTCACTGCAGGGCTCTTTCTGTGAGAATGAAGTGCTTAAGCATATTCAGGTGTTATTCATCTGAAAGGAAGTTTGTGTGCTAGGTGTGATCCAGATGAAGGTTTCCATTTCTTTTATTGTCAGTTTATGAGCTTGACACCTTGCTAATACAACCTGAATGTAGCTTTGAACTGCCCTCCATCAAACCAAGGCAGAATACAGCTCTGTTTGAATAAGAAATGGACTTATCTCAATGCCCTTTCTTCAGACTCTGAAATCACTTCTCCATTGTATCACTGAAGAATGAATAAATATTATTCTTTGTGTTTTTAGAGATAGGTTGGAGGGCTGAATTTCTCCCTGTGGATCACCCTTTGTCAGAGTATGAATTCGATGTTATTCTTGGTGCAGATGGCCGCAGGAACACATTAGAAGGTAGGTGGATGTGTGCTTTTAGCCTTATGAATGATCTTTATGGTATTTTGGAAGGCCTGAAAGTCAGAGGAGAACACAAATCAGCAGGTTACCTTTCAATCCACTGAAGTTTGTGTGGAAACTATTTTTTATGTGGTATCTTCTGCTTTGGTTAAGCTGTAGCTCAAAATAAAGACATACAATGTCATTATTGATTCTCAGTCCTGTGCATCTGCATTGCCTACAAAATGCATCATGATGGGCTTGCTTCAAGTTTAAGTAATTATATGGTGATTTATCTTTGAGGCTGACGAGATACATGTCAAGAATAGCACAGTCTTTGCTATTGTGCCATACATTTGCACTATGTGTTTGAAATAATGACCAAAACATGACTGTCAGGTATTTAATGAAGGCATCAGAGGTGTCACTCTTTCATAGAAGCAGTTTAGCTTCAGAAGCAGTTGCTTTGCACATGATACCAAAAGACAATAAACAACTCCGAGGTGGGGAGGAGGGGGGAAAATGCTTCATGAACTTAATTCACTGGTGAGTATTTGGACCACCTGAGCTGTCTGTCTTGGTGAGCCACTAGCTAAGCTGCTGCTATATTAAGTGAACAAGCCTGTTAATTGTATATTCCTCTTGTAACTTTAATTATATCCATGTTAGTTTCAGTTCATTAAGTACACTATTTTGTTTTTTTTTATTAGCTTCATAGTTTATCTGCTTATTCTTATATCTGCCAACCACACTAACTTAGAGTTAATTCCTTATAGTGCTCTATTAGAAGTTTCCCCAAACTGTTGTCCAGATATCCCCCATAAGACTGTTTAAATAGTCAGGTATCGGCAAAATGAAATTATTCTTACCTCAGCTGCAGAAATAAAGAAGTTAATTGCTATCATAGTAACAGGATCTAAGGGAATATTTGGTGCACTGAAGATTGTTTATACACAGAAGTTGGTATTGTCATATGAAATCTATCCCATTGAAATAACGAGAGCATATCAAGAAGCACAGAGACAAAAATTCGTTGCTGATTTATTTCTTCTTAGAAAATACAAGTATACTCTGAAAACTCATCTGCAATTAGCTAAAAATATTCTAAGGACGCTCTGTCTTAGTTCAGAATTTACCTATGGATAAAGGGAATATGCAGAGGAAAAAACTGAAATGTGGGATTGTAAGATTGTGGCTTTGTGGGCTTTTTTTGTGAGAAGAGGAAGCTACAATGGAGTGAGAGAGCAAGTAACTTTGCAGTCAGTCTCACCTTGGAAATGTAACAGTTAAGCCACTGAATATTTTTGAACCCCTAGTATCTTTGAAAAACCTCACTAGCTGGATTGTGTGGACCTAAGCACTGTTATAAATACTTTGTTTTTCAGATCTTTCTCTGCTGCTTTTGATAGCTGATCTCTTGTATCTTTTTTCATAAACCTTTTACCATCTGTGAAACAAAAATCTTATTTGGTGTTTAGCATGTTAAAAATGTTTTCCTCCATTAAATTTGATCTGCTGTATTGCCAGTCTGTTTTTCTTTAGTCATCATTTGTCCTTAACTTCTTCCCATGTTCAACTTCTTCCTGTAGTTCTTGGAGGAATGACAATCTGCTCATGGTGTGTTGTTTGAAGTGTAGGACTAGACACAGGAAAGAGACCGAGCTGCCTAGAGCTGAGCCTCCCTGGAATTCTGATGTGAAGTTTCCGGTGTTTTTAATTATCTTCTTTTCTTGCCAGGTTTCAGGAGGAAGGAGTTTCGTGGAAAGCTGGCTATAGCTATCACTGCCAATTTTATAAACAGAAATACAACTGCAGAAGCCAAGGTAGAAGAAATTAGCGGTGTTGCTTTCATCTTTAATCAGAAGTTCTTTCAGGACCTCAAAGAGGAAACGGGTGGGTTCATCCTCATTTTTCCCACAACCAAATACAAAAGGCAGTAGGGGAACTCTTTATCTGCCAGGTCACCCTTCTTTTCCTATTAACATCAATTTAAATACATTGTATTGAAAAAAACTCACATGATAAAATGCCGTTGATGTCAGAATCTTGCAGATGGAAATGTCCATTTATGGTACAGTGGGATTTTCTTTTAGCTTGGGCGTTGCCACATCATAGCTTGTTTTCATGTTTAAATTTTTCTTAACTGTAAAAATGTCTGCTATGCTGAACAAATTTAGAAGAGCATTTTCAGAGCCCAGAGATTTCCCTTAAGACATGGTTTGTTTTGTTTCTATCTGTTCACATACTGAACAGCTTAAACCCTGTGAAGAAGCCTCTGCCCTTCTAGGAGGAGTTTATCCTTGCTTTTTGATGTCTAGATCTGATAAACTGAAAAGAATCTGCCATAAATACTTAAAATATAAGCTGTGAAATACACCTGCAGGAAAAGGGGTTTCAGAATAGTCACATCCACTGTCAGTACAAGCAATTCCATTCTTGATTTTACAGATTATTATTGTTGCTGCTTTTGTTATTATTATTATTACAACCAAAACTCCTGGTTAGACTGAATGCCAGAGACCTAGCAACCTAAAAAGCATTTTGTTCCCTTGGCTTCCCTCTTCTGCCTCAGAAGATTGCTAAGGCTGCTAGCTATACCTTAAAAGGATACTAAATAACTTTAAATTATGCTCAGACAAACTTTTGTAGGGTGAAGCTGATCTTCTCTCTTGATTTGGGTTTATTTAGAGCATCTTGTCCATTAATGCTTCATCCCATCTGGGAAAGTGAATGTATCCCAAGAAGGAACCACACCTGTGGGGATCAATCACATGTTGTTAATAAATGACACAGACAATGCACTGTACTTCATAACAAATCTATTCTCTCTTTTCAGGAATTGACCTGGAGAATATTGTTTACTATAAAGATAGCACTCATTATTTTGTGATGACAGCAAAAAAGCAGAGCCTTCTAGACAAAGGAGTGATTATTAATGTATGTAAAAGTGCTGGCTAAACCCCTATTTTATTTACTTGGCAAAGAATACGTGTGAACATCTGCGTAAACATCGTTGCATGTTATAGAGGGTGTTTATAGACTTACTAGATTGCTTCATTAAAGCTCAGATCACTTATATCTTACTCCGACTTGTTTATTTGTTTGTTTTTCCCTCCAGTCAGCGCAAAGTTTCTGTAGAGAACTGAAAACAACACTTCCTAAATTTGTCACTACTGAAACTGGTTGAAATGAGATCTTGACTCACCTTGAATATACGTGGTGTGGTCATCACAGCAGAAAATAAAAACCTCATTTATATGAAGGTGAACTTAGCACAGCTATGTCCAGTTTTATGAGGCAAATAAGGAAGTGTTAAAACCTGCCCCAGGCTAAATTGCAAATTCTCTAACGTGGGTGAAACATGATAGAAGGAGGCTATAAACACTGTGGCCTGAACTTTCAGTGGTATTTGGGACTTTGAGGCCTTTTTTTTTTTCCTTCTTCTGTAGGATGTGAGGGTTTATTTTCTTTTGTTTCTAGAAAGTATTTTGGCACCATTTACATTTCTCTTCCTGGAAACTCAAGAGAGGTCAATTTTTCTTGCAAAGTAAGACAGTGCCAGAACAATCGAGTATAATTTCCCGAAGGAAGTACTTGCGGGGAGCTGTCACAAGGCTTTTTGGCTTTCTGATGGGACTCCCAGGGGAGAGCAGCTGGCCTTGCCTAGCTGGGTGGGGATAGGGGAAAGGTGGCAGCCCCCAGCAGTGTGTGGGGATAGTGAGAGTTGGTCCCCAGGGTTGAAGGGCTGGTGTCTGTATGTGGGTGCAGTCCCAGGAGATCTGTGGGGAGTTTGGAGAAGAGGAGCAGTGGCCATGGCCCATCAGAGCTGTTTCCCCGACCTACTCAAGTCTGAGTGGAAAAGAAAAAGCATTCTGAAACAACTGGGCTAATAGTGGTTCTGTGGTATCATCCCTGTGATTAGGGGTCTCAGCCATGATTAACCTGTAAATAGAAACTGCCTTATTAATAATCACTGGCTTTAAGTAGGGTGACCTGTAAAGGCAGGGTCCTTCACCACACTGGCCAAAAAACTGCAAAAGCCCACCCCATGCAAAAAAACATTGCAGTGATGATGATAACATCTTTTGATGGGAGGGATAGCACACAACCAAGGAACTGAGAGGTACTATAACATTCTGTTGCAAATAAAGCTGCTTATGCAGTGCTGGTGTAGAGAGTTCCTGTTTAGGGTAATACAGTAACCTATGTTTGTTTATTAACTTTTTGGAGGAGATGACAAATTTCACTTGGTTCTTTATGCTGTGAGATGTGTGATTAAACACTCATGCTATGGGGCTTCTATGTTCCAATCCAGAGAGGATAGCTGGAGTATCTAATCCTACGTGCTTCTCTCCTTGCAGGACTATATTGATACAGAGTCGCTCCTCTGTGGGGACAATGTGAACCAGAGCAACTTGCTGTCCTATGCCAGAGAAGCTGCTGACTTTGCAACCAATTACCAGCTGCCTTCCTTGGATTTTGCAATTAATCACTATGGGCAACCGGATGTAGCAATGTTTGATTTTACTTCCATGTATGCATCTGAAAATGCTGCACTAGTGCGAGAGAGGCACAGACATCAGCTCCTGGTGGCACTTGTTGGAGATAGTTTACTTGAGGTACATCTTGGAATGACTTCCAAGTAGTCTTTTTTGTTGTTGTTGTTTGTTTTTTTTAATTAATCCAGCCATTCAATTTACTCTCCAAAACAAACTGTTTTCTCTTACATGTCCCAAAACAATGGGTCCTTCTCTGGAATAGTTTTTTGGTTTTGTTTTGTGTTTTTTTTCCTTTTTCTTTTTTCATGGCATAGTTTATGTCATAATGAATGCTTGGCGGGCAGTCTCTGGCTGAGATTCTGTTTTGCTTTATGCAAGATGTATTTCTGTCTGAAAATTGTGAGCTGTGTGTCCTCAGCTTGGGTGCATGGCATAAGTTTCCTGATTTCCATCACAGAGAAAAAAACTTGGTCCAAATTTTTATTACAGTGTCTTTACCTTAATATGTTCTTTCTGAAGTGTAAAGTGTATGTTGCACTAATACATATCTTTTTAACTCATGCTGACAGCCCAATGTGTTTGAAAAAATCATTCCAAAGCAAAATTCAGAGATGAGAAGAAATGCATCTTTTTTCCCTTTTTTTCCTTGACTAATTCTTGAGTATTGAGTCTTTTTTTTTTTTGGTCTTTTTTTTTTTCTGGGCATTTACTTTTTGAGGTTAAGAAATTTGTTTTTAAATGTAGAAGCTAAAAAAAGAAAAATGAAATCAGTCTTTTGCATTACCTAAGACTTGGAGGATAGAAACATCTAAAAACTACAAGAGTTGGCTATGTTGGATTTTAACTCTTTCAGGGCTACATTCTTAAGACAGTATGAAGCCCTAGACTCCAAATTCACATTGCAAGTTACTTTTGTAATAAAACCTTAAGAAATACAAGGATTTGAAATGCAAATGCTTCTTACAGCCCTTTTGGCCAATGGGTACTGGCTGTGCAAGAGGCTTCCTAGCCGCTTTTGATACTGCGTGGATGGTGCGGAGCTGGGCTCAAGGAAAACCCCCATTAGAAATCCTTGCTGAACGGTGAGTACTGCTTTTGTCTTCATCGTTTTCAGTGTTTTAAAGAGTTGCAGTATTGGTATAAGGCAGTGGAAGACAGAATGCCAACAGGAGAAATAATCTTTTTCACTGCAACGGCATTGGATTGAAATTACCCATTCCTTTAGGTTACTGAACAGTTTACAGAGATTAAGCAATGTGCATGACATGGGTTTAAATTTCTAATTAAAGTCACTAATTACTAGAATTAAGTGTGATCTTTAAGGAATTAAACTAAAGATACCTTGTGTCAAAAGACTAACCCTCCAACTGTCTCAGCACCCGTTTTTGTTTTTTAATTAAAAATTAAAAAATTTCCTGTCTAAATACTTCAACACTAACAGCTTTTGCAGTTGGTATCTGTGATTTTAACTCTGCATTTTAGCTTAGTAGCCTTGATGCCCTCTTTATTTAGAATGATGAATATGTGGCAAAGGAGAATTGCTATAATGCTGCAACATAAGCTTCTCTATGTAATGTCTTTATGGCCAGAGCAAAATCTGTTGGTAAGTACACAAGCAATCCTGGTGTTGCCGTGGTCTGGTGGCTGAAGTTGCTGACTTTGGTCCTGGTGGCAACTGCCCTGCTCTGCTACAGCTACCCAGGCTTTTTCAGGGGCAGATACATAACAGAAATAGTCATGGCTGTGGTAATGCAAGTAGAAGCATTACCTAGTACAGTGCTTTGAGAAGTTTTAAGATAGAAGCCTGTGGGGTGACTCAAACACGGCATAGTCCCAAATGGAAAATTGAACAGCATAATAAAAAAGGCTGTGGTGGTTATAGGAATTGCAGAATGATGGGATTTAGTGCTGTTATGTGGTAAAGAAGTTACTCTTTGGGTGGAGGTTAAAGCAAAACCAGATGACTGAATGATGTAACCTCCTTTTTTTTTTTCCTTCTTGGTTGCTTCCTGCCTCAGGAAAATATGGGCATAAGTTCTAAGAGTCTGTCTTTTTGTTGTCCTGTTACTGTCTGGCATCATTCTCCTGCTGAGCAGGGCTACGAAATGGAATGGGTGCATTACACATTTAAAGCATAACACTTGTCCTGGCAGGATCAAAAGAAGGTGCAAGTAGCTGCAAAAAATAAACATTCTTTATAGAATAAATATTTATTTAATCAGTGTCTCTTGCATCTTTTTTCTCTATAAGAGAGAGTATATATCGACTCTTGCCCCAGACTACCCCTGAAAATATTAACAAGAACTTTGACCAGTATACCATTGACCCAGGAACGAGATACCCGAACTTGAACTCGAGCTGTGTTCGACCTCACCAGGTCAGTACTTAAGTCTTGCTTGTGAAATCACAATTCACTTTTTGTCCAGAAGAAATAAGGGCACAAGTAGTGCATAAACAAAATCTTCAGGAGGCTCCTTAATTTAGATCTGGCTGTTGATAAGTTAACCTAGAAAGAAAACTATTTTTTTTTCTTCTCCAAACAATTCTAACACTCTGCTACCAATTGCTTTTACTTGTAGGTGAGACAGTTATACGTTACCAATGAGTTACAACAATGTCCTCTTGAAAGAGTGAGCTCCATTAGAAGATCAGTGAATCTCTCAAGACATGGTATGTGACATCTCGTGTCTGCTTAATATTTGGAGCCTTCTAAGCATACAAAAACTGATCAAAATGTTTGTTTGCTGTTGTAACCACAGAGTCAGATATTCGACCTAACAAGCTTTTGACCTGGTGTCAGAAACAGACAGAAGGGTACCGTAGTGTTAATGTCACAGATCTGACTACCTCTTGGAAAAGCGGCCTGGCATTGTGTGCAATTATCCATCACTTCAGACCTGACCTCATGTAAGTGACATCTGTAGATCTTGCAGAGTGTAGGATATATTAAGCATTTACCAAAGTATAGTGTAAGAACAAGCAGAACAACACTGATACTCTACAGCCCCCTTCTATTGCTGATTTTTGCAAGGAGGTGCACAGCATTGCCAGGCTTGGGGAATGGGGAGGGTGGGGTTGGTGTTGCTTTGTTTTTTTCTCTATGTCCTTGCATGCCATTAAAATGAAATATATATGCTTTCAAACAGCTAGGAAGGCTTTGAACCTTATGACTTACGATCATGTTTGCAGGAGTCACATGGCTATTTAAAACAAAAATTGCAGTGCTTGGAGAATGTGCGAGTTACGTCCCTAGGTCCCTGGAGACAGGTTTTTACTCTGTGTTTAAAACCACAGCTATAAAGGCACTGTCATGAGTTATAGAAAAGCCTGGATGAGCCTTAAATGAGCCATCCTCAGTGTGTTGTAGTGGTTGCTGTGAGAGTCATGTAGGAAAATGTTGGGCCATGGAGGTGCCACAGGAGATGGTGATTTTGCACAACTTCTTGTATGAGTATTTTGTAACAAGTGTAGGGAAATAGCAATTGCTGGTACTGGATTGCTGGGCCAGCTTGATGCAGTCTGTGGTGGGGTGACTCTTCTGTCCTCTCACTAGTCTCCAAAATGCAGCGGATGCGTTCTCTTGCCTTCCTACACAGACTTAGGAGTCACGAATGCATTATTGCCAGCCCCCCTTTTTTGTGGATAAATGAAAGAAATGGCTGAGCTTTTTTATGAGATGTGGTAAGTTGGAAAAAATAGGGTGCTTGTTTGTGCAGCTTTGTTAGAGGAAGAGCTAACATTATAAGAATAAGATACTTTTTTTACCTTGGGTTAGTTTCAAAAAAAATGGGAATTATGGATGGTTTTGTGGATATAAGAGGAGAAGAGAGAGTCTAGAAAGCAAAGTAACCTTTGTTGCCTGTGGAAAGCCTGTCTCTTAAGCACTGCTGTCTCTAGAAAGCTGATAGATTTATCTTCCTGAGCTAACAGACCTCCTGCTGTTTATTTAACACTGCGTTTGGATCTTGTTGGCTTTTTTTGTTAGATGGACTGCTGAAGGACTTGACTGGTTGGAAGCTGAGGAGCAAGAGAGGCAGCTGCCTGTGGGCAGGGCTGGGGCAGAGGGCTGCCTGTAGCCCCCTAGTCCTAGAAATAGAGTATGTGGGCCAGGAGGGGAGAGAGAAATTCTTTGGGGTTTCAAAAACTTATATTCCTTATGAAGAGAAAGAAGCTAACCTGCCCGGAGCTTTGTAATTTATTCACATGTTTATTTTAATCATGAATTTTGGAAGCTGCTCAAGGGATCAGAGTCTTAGAATAGATCCCATAGAAAATGGATTAGAGAATGGATAACACAGTTCCAATGTGTGATGTACTTTAGTGTACTGCTAAGTCAGGTTAACTTGGACAGGAGGTCCTCATTCAAACTGTGCGTGTAACACCTTAAAAAGAAATACATTGCTTGTGCATGTGTGCACACATATAACATGTTTGTTTCATAAAACACTAGGCTAAATTTACTCCTCGTGGTTTTGGTGATTTATAGAACTAATCGAGACTAGAAAGTCAGTTGCTGACAGGTGAAATCTGTAGTAACACAGCTGTATTTGGAGAGGAAAAAGGTTTCTTAGGACTTCTGAGAAGGAATTGCATCTCTTCATAAATAAGGGAATACTTTTTCATGGGACGACATCAAAATCACGTTCAGTTAAATAGCTTTTAATTTGTGTTTCTGGCACAGCTGGGATTTGCATGAGACTCTTATGGTGTAGACTCTGCAACTCTGACCCAGTGAAATGCCCACACTGTTCCATACCTCTCCAACGGGTCAGGGGGCACTGCATGCCTCCAAGGAGAAGAGAAAGCAAACCGCCACTGATACCAGTGTGTTGTCTCTGCAGCGATTTTGATGCTCTGAATGAAGAGGACGTTGTCAAAAACAACCAGCTGGCGTTTGATGTTGCTGAGCAGGAGTTTGGGATTCCCCCTGTGACCACGGGGAAGGAGGTGGGATCAGCTGGGGAGCCCAACAAGCTCAGCATGATCATGTACCTCTCCAAGTTTTATGAACTGTTCAGGGGCACACCACTGCGGGCAGTAGGTAAGCCAAACCCGGGCTGCTCCTAATTCTTGCAAGTTTAGGGAGCAGAAGCACTTTATCCAGGCTGCTTATGAGCACTGCTTTTGAGCCAAGAGTCCTTTCCCAGCTGAGCCATTCTGGCATGCAAGCATGCCTGCTTCTGTCTGCAATAGTTACCTTGTGCTCAAAAAATGAAAGAGTGAAAAACTTGATTGAAGACCAGGGGTTTTGTGGGTCCTTGGTGGTTTCAGAGAACAGGAGCAGCTGGATAACTGCAGCTTGACATCATGAAGTTCATGTATCAGGTTGTTAGAGTGATTCTTTGGGAAGGATGACTATATACAGCATATCCATTCCTGGGTATTTGTCTTCCTTTTTAAAAAAGTTACCCTACATTGTATGTATTTACTTTTGTTTGCATGGATTTCCTATATATAATTGCTACCAGCACTCAACTGGAAAATTTTGACTTAGTCAAAGTATTTAAAAAAGAAATCTGAAAAAATTTCCTTAGCAATCGTTTTTTGAACAGGTGCTGGTGACAAACAGAATGGAGAAAATAATGATCTTTGTTCAGAAAAATCATCAAGCTTCATCTTTAATAATTACATCAATTTAACTTTACCAAGAAAACGAGTACCAAAGGTAAGTTGTGAAGGAAGACTTGTCTTATACATCTTCCTCTTTTAAAAAGGATGAAAATAAACTGTTAGACTCAGAAATAAAGGTTGCTTTTTTTTATGTATCCTACTATTAAAAGACCCATAGAAGGAGATTTTTTGAGCATAGTAAAAAAAGTAAAATAAGATTTCACAGTAAAAAAGGCACATGCACACTCAATCGTTATGATGTTTGTAGTGATAAAACTGAAGCATTGTCAGTGTCAAATTCCTGAAGCATTAATAACAGTCCCACTTAATCATTCTCTGTAAATGCAAAATTTCTAATTGCAGTGAGAATTTGGGTGGGTGTACCTGGGGAGAATTCGTATCCATTGTTCATGCCAGTCTTCTTCAATGTAGGTAAAAGTGAGAGGAGGAGGATGTTTTATTTGATGTGTTTATATGTTGCTGTTTTCTACTTGAAATATTTGAGATCTTTGGTCTGTTATGTGTATTGTCTTTTTTGTTTTATCTTTGGAAATTTTTCAAAAGGGGAGGGTTGAGGTCTCGTGCAATTCTAGATGGTAAGGTTTTTCTTATTTTGGGGGGCTTTGGGTTTGTTTTTCTTCTGGGTTATTTCTACTTTTAAGGAAAATAGTGTTGTAGTTCTGTATTCTTAGATTTGAATATGCAGCCATAATATTACATATCAGTTCAAATATTCATTGGTGTGCTAGAATGCTTGCTGATTGGGAGGGAGTGCTGTTTTTTAACAAAAAAAGTGATTTGAGCAGTTTGTGGATGCTGTCAAGGTTCTGGAGGGAAGCTTTCAAACACTTAGACGTATAAAGCCTGCAACGGTGACAAACAGTGGGCAGGTTGACTAGCATGACTCTGAGGTAATGATCTCTTAGTCATACCAATATGCTTTTCTCTCTTGGTCACTTATTAATGAAAACTTATTGACATGCCCTGTTTATTTCTGCATAAAACACCCATGCCCATACATGTTGCGATTCAGGACTCTAGGGCATTGAAGGAGCACAGAGACCTGTGTTAATACTGTCTGACATAGGGCTGTGTGCAGCAAGAGTATTGTCTAGGTGTTTCTGTATGGATTATAACTTCAAAGGTTATGTATGATTTAATTTAAAAGTTACTCTAATGAAATTATTGAGTAATAAACTCTTTCACCTTCTGCCTATTCATTAACTTGGTCTTCTGAAAGGAAACCTTGAGAGGAGACTTTGCTTTCACAGCCAATCCTACCTTCATTTTAACTTCAATTTAAATGGGGAGTATCTGCACAACCTGGATCAGAGGCAGCAGCGTCTGAAGTCCAACTGTTGCAGATTAACCAGCACAAGTTAGACAGCAGCAAGTGTTTTTCCACCAAAATGAATTTAACTTCTGTATTTTCTGAAGCACAGCTTAATGCGAAACTGTTCCATGTTTTCAGTTTCCTGGGCTAGCCAAAAACTGTGTAGTGACTATGATGAGTCTCAAGGTGGTTTTTTTTTTCTTTTGGTTTATTTTTTCCTTTTCTTTTCTTATTAAACAGACCTCCTTAATGCTTAACTATCACTTCAGTTACACAGATGTAGAGACACTCAGGTTTTGCCTGCAAAAGTACAGACTTTCTAATTCATTTGGAGTTCGTTACTCAATAAAAGTTCAGGTGTACATGTATGTACTGCATGTATCAGTATTTTAATATATGGTTTTAAAAATATTTTTCAATTTTATGTTCTCAATTTGGGCAGAAATGTGACTTTTATTTTTATATTTTTTTCACCTGAAGAATTACTCCAGAATGTTCAGATATTTACTAGACTGACTTACACCTTGAATATTTTTCATCCAAAACCACATTTTCAAAACGTATGGACAATCAATTGCCCAGTAACCTCATATATCCTTGTTAGGAAGTAACTTTTCCCTGCCACCTACATACACAAAAAACCAAGTGACATGTTTCCCAGCTAATCAAGCAGTGAGAAACCAAATAGACAAGGTAAACATTGCTTTTTCTTGTGGATAACTTCTTTGGGAGGAAAACCTTTTTCATGACCACAATATTGATGTTTTTCCATGAGTTATTTTCAGAAGTAAATTGACTTTTAGTAGTGGGGAGAGCTTTCCATTACTAAGCTGTACAGCCCTCTGACTAACCCCCTGTCACGAAATAAGCCTTCTGTCATAACAGGAGGTACATTTTTTGGCACTACATGAAAGCATGAGGTGAATTGCTTGACGGGCCCCTTTGGTTTCACACTACAGGGGCTTGTTTGAAAGGAAAGTAGGAGCGATATTTTTTCCAAATCAACTTGGGGAGTAGGACTGTCAAGTCCTTATTTTGTATGAAACTTTGCAGCCTTGTCATGGATGGAGCATGGAACTTAGCAAGAGACACAGTACTTTGGTTAGGACAGAGACTTGCAAGTGCCATAACTGTCTGAAACTAGCTGGGCAATGAAGCTCCTTGGAAAGCAACTGTTTGAATTAAGAGTTTGGCTCTGGCTTCAGTTTTATGGTTCTTTGCCCTGCAAAAAGTGGTGCTGAGAATTATCCAGGTATGACAGTGGGAGAGCACTGGCGTATCACAGAGTCAAAAACCAGCCCAGGCAACACTGTTGCTTACTAAACTTTCCATACCATCTAGTTTGTCCTTTTATTTGACTGGAAGAGGGATCCTTATCTGGACACAGGTTGTGAGAGACCAGGAAGCAAGGGCCTGGAACTGGTGTGGCGGTGGCTGTTCTGGCAGCGTGTGCAGGGCTGGATAATGTTTTCCATTCTCCTACAAGTGTCAGCCCAGCTGGAGAGGAACTGAGATTTCCTGTGCTCCAGACTAATAAATGAATGGAGGTGTTTACACAATAAAGAGCACAGTCCTTTCTCTAGTTTTGCTAGGCAATTAAATTGTGTTGTCTTTCACTTCTTTGTAAATGTTAATGAAAGTCCTTTATGTTAAAATTTTTGAAAGGCAACATCTTGTTTGCTCCATTCACTTAGGCAAATTCTGCTTTTATGTGGTACAGATTATTATGCAGAATACATTGTGCTGTTATGTTGTTCGGTTTTCCTTGGTAGACTAATGATTATAGGTAGTGTAAAGCTAGCTTAGTGAGAGCCAGTGCTTGAAAGACAATGTACCAAAGCATACAAAGTAATCAAAATATTGTCATCTGATTCTTTTAGTGTTTGTCCAAAAGTTGTTTGGGATTACTTCTATTCACTGCATAATGATTTATTACAAACAGTGTGTATATATAAAAACGAAGCCTGTATTCTTTGATCTTTTTCTTTATTCTTTTTTCCCTTTTTTTAAGTTGGCTGAGCAATCAGTAAGTTACAGCATAAGCAAATGCAAATAAGTGGAATTTAGTTTATTATTCATAAAATGTAACCTAAGATGATGTGTATCAGGCAAAAAAAAATTCTCCATTGTACCAAATCTTCAAGACTGAATTTAGTAAGAACTGATGCAAATTTCTAAGCATTGACTATTTTGCAAGCTCGTGTGGACTGAGTATGAAGTATTATTTATTATTTGTGTATTCTCTAGTTTAGTAAAATAATTGAATATGTACATAGCTTGAGCACAAAATAGGCAGTTTGGTTGCTTTAGTACTGTAATGTAAAGCCCTAGCCAGGGAAATGAACCTTACAAGGGAGACAGACTTTTAAGTCAGACAATAATTACTCCAAAAAAGGGGAGATATCTGCACTATGAGCAGATGATCTGCATGTATATATGTAGCTCAAGACATGTGAAGGCTATAGTGAAAGGGTTTTTGTTACTGTTATTTATATAGAAATCAGTGTCATCTATATTAAAACCCACAGAATAACTGATGCTGTAATGCCTTTTTCTTCAAGGTTGTGCTAGTGAATTATAAACTCTTTAGTACTGAAAGAGTAAAAGGTAAGCGTCAACATTGTAGGGCCTGTGTTTAGCAAAGTGTACAAGTGTGTATTTTCACCCATGAGAGTTCAGTGGGACCTCGTAGTTAGGGGTTACAGGGTAGCTTTCACATACATGATAACTGCTATGAGGGCTGCCAGGCTCCTTACACAAGGAACAATCCCGCTGAGCTGGGAGGGCCAAAGAGGTGCACTAGTGCAATGAGGACCCCTTCAAGCTGGCACTGCTCACCTCTGCTTGCCTTGTTTAACAGAGGCCAGACCACACTTTCCTGGTTATGAAAGTTAATATTCTGGGAGGAACTGCTTGGGTAAATCTGGTAACTGTTGTAGTAATCCACAGAACTTGTTTTGGCTTTACTGTTTCAGGTTGAAGGGAAAGCAGAAGAAAATGAGACTAACAAAAGACGTCGAAAAGGTCTTTTTGGTGTCTTTGAGGAGGTTGGTGTTCAGTGGTGTCCACACATATACAGCTTATTGATGAGTGCCAGACCTGAGGTAGCAGCAGAATTTGGGGAACCAGGGCTTGGCTCCTTTTGCGTGACAGGAACAAAAAGCCTGTCCTCTTAAAACCTTGAATTTACTGTGGTGTGAACTAAAGAAGAGCTAAATTTATTAAATCATTTGATATTAATTCATTTGAATCTTTAACTCATTGATTTGGTCCCCCTCTACTCTGCTCTTTCTGCCTCTACTCTGCTCTTATGGGACCCCACCTGGAGTACTGTGTCCAGTTCTGGAGTCTCCAACATAAGAAGGACATGGAGCTCTTGGAATGAGTGCAGAGGAGGGTCACGAAGATGATCAGAGGGCTGGAGCTCCTCTCCTATGTAGGCAGGCTGAGTTGGTCTTGTTCAGCCTGGAGAAGAGAAGGCTCCAGGGAGACCTTAGAGCAGCCTTCCAGTACCTGAAGGGGCTACGGGAAAGCTGGAGAGGGACTTTTTACAAGGAGTGATAGGCCAAGGAGGCATGGGTTCAAACTGCAAGAGGGTAGATTTAGACTGGATATTAGGAAGAAATTCTTTCCTGTGAGGGTGGTGAGACACTGGCACAGGTTGCACAGAGAAGCTGTGGCTGCCCCCTCCCTGGTAGTGTTCAAGGCCAGGTTGGATGGGGCTTTGAGTAACCTGGTCTGGTGGGAGGTGTCCCTGCCCATGGCAGGGGGGTTGAAACTCAGTAATCTTTAAGGTCCCTTCCAACCAAAACCGCTCTATGATTTTATGATAAGGAGGAGGGCATTACTTTAATTACACTTCTTTTCTTTCTGACCCAAGAACATTTAAGGTATTGGGTTTATTTTTTTTTTCCAACTGGGTTATTTAAACAAATTTTTGTTTGAAGAGTTTGTATTTTGGAGCTTGGTGCCTAGCTCCTCTCTGATTAGTGACTGCTTTATCATCACCAGCACTGATTCAAGTTATCTTTTTATTGTTCTCTGGGACCAAATATTTTTTTTAGTGATTTTTACATGCTAAACAGTGTCGTTTTTAATATACTGTAGACTATATTTCCCTTCATCCTTTGCTGGTAGGGATGTTGTTATATCTCTTTCTCTCTTTTCATGGATGTCATACTTTAACTCAAGAAAAACTTAGTTTGCTGTTTCTTGCAGACTTCAGGCTTTTTAAGCCAAGGGACAAACGGTGGGAAAGAACAGAATGATGTCAGAGAAGGAATGAACCAGAATAAAGTTAAATCAATGGCAACTCAACTGTTGGCAAAGTTTGAAGAGAATGCTCCAAATACAATTTTTCGGAGGCAGGTAGGTCATTGATTGAACACAAAAGTAATCTCTGAACTTAAACTGTTGTTCCTCCTTGTGAACATGATGCAAGTTTCTGAAGGAAAAAATGAATCTGTTATGTGTTTGAAGTGGGTTATCCTTTTTTTTTAATACATTATGGAAATTAAAGGTATACCTCTCAATACTTAGTGAACAAATATGGCTAACATAGATTAACCAATGTATATTAATAACTATCATGGAATTGCAACGTCTAGAAATCTTTTGTAAGCCTGTAGAAATTTTGCTTTGTGTGGAAGTCCAAGCTGGCTGCATATAGTATTGCAGAAGGACTTTTTTTCCTGTATTCTGTGAATAAAGGACTCTAGATATCCAATGGAATCTTTCTTTGTGGAAAATTTAGAAAGCATAGGAAGGGAACCTAATCTTCTGCAAGATGTGTCTGGCTAAAGTAAGCATAATGAAACATATTTGTACATTCCGCAGCGTTTTCATGGTTTGTTGTTAGTGTGAGTAGTGGTGTGTTAAAAACAATCCCATGCTGTCAAGGTAAGTCTGGTAAGATCAAAATCACACTTTAGCCAGTGAGATGGTTTGGGTCAGCTGAGTTCAGATCTGTCATCTAAAAGATCTGAAGGAAGGATGTGCAAGGTGTCGAGGTTCTGTCAGGGGTGGTGGCTTTCTTAGTTTTTCTGCTTGTAGCCATTTGTTTCTTTATGTACTTAAGTCCTCCAAAAGTGTAGGCTTTGTAGATGACTAGTGACTCAGTCCATGAACTGCTGCTGTTTGCACTCTACCTGGCTAGTTGTCAATGCCCTGAGCTTTCTGCATGCAGTACCTGTGAGGAAGTTTGCTTGGTCATGTTGGAGGAAGCCTCAATGCATTTCCTTTTGATCATACCCTCTCCAAGAATACTGAATGTGCTGAATTTTAAGTGTATCTTTGATGGTAAAAGGGGTTAATAAAATGGGTAGGTGACAATAATCTCTAAAATGTATTTTTAAGCTCCATAATAACGTGTTTTTAAAAGCAGCCTCAAAAGATCTCTGAGTCTTATCTGCTGTCTTACTTTCTCTTTTTCCACTCTGTCTTTATAATTTAAAAAATGCTTTATAAGGAGCTAATAGATAGACCAGCCCTGCTCTCTTCTGATCCTCCTGTTAATCCTCGCTTTGCTAAACCTAAGGATTCAAGTCTTCTACCACCTCAACCAAAAAGGCAGGTAGGAACTCATATGGATAACAACTGACAATCCCACCATTTCTCATCCTGGTAGGAACTAACTGTTGTTGTGTAACTACAGAATATATAAAATTATATTTGGATGCGATGTGCAGAGTTAACAGATTTAGTTGAGAATTATGGAAACCCCACTAAAGTTTAAGGCTGTTCTACACCTGCTTGACCAGATGAGAAAATTATTTGGAAGAATTTAGTTACTGTGTGAAAAAAAAACCCTAGAAACATAGGTTTTAATTTCTGTTTTATCACATCTAGGCTTCAAATTGTATAAATATAATTGCATAGCTATATTTGACATGCAAGAAAACTACAGCAGTGCCTGAATATTTGTCTGTGCATGTACTCAATGGTTTGGGCTGTTGTAATGATAAGGTAGAGAGAGTTTCCACCCCGAGAAACTTGATAAAAATCTCTAAGATAAAAGCTTGAGCATTGAAAAGCTGATATTGATACCCAGGTTTTCTTATTTCTTTAAGTAAAACTTGTGGTAAGAATTTCTGCTGGAAGCTCTTTTTGCACCATCATATACATGGGACAATTTTTTTAATACATTGTCTAATTTTTTCTCATAGTACTAACAATAAAAGCAATCTCATATCAAGTAGTAATGATACTTTATGTTGGAGCTTTAAATTGAAGTAAATATCATGTAATAGCATTTAAAGAGTAGCCTGCATTGCAATGAGATCTGCATTGCATTGGAAATCTGCAGATCAGCTCCATGAAAAATGCAGATTCATGAACTGGTTGAGAATTGTTATTTTAAAGGCAGGTGTGCTATCCTGAAACATCAGGAGCACACTGCAAGTTGATTGGCATTATGGTTTTTAATTTTAATTCTGAGAAATTTGGAAAGTTTGTGTATTTATTTGAATTGGACGGATAGGATGAAGTAGAAAACTGTCATGAAAAGGCCAACTGGAAGGTCAGTTTTAGGACTGAATTTGATAAAGCTGAACTGGTTCAAATGTTTCGTTTGCTTCAAAAGCTATTTTATATTAAGATTCAAATTCAGAGACCTATTCTGATCTCCTCAGAAAATGATTCAAATCCGAAACACATTATAGCTTGACTTGGGTCAGACTAGATCTAGAATTGTGCCAAGAACTACTGTTGGTATTCTTACAATTTAATTACAAGTTTAGTTTCAGGCAGATGTGATGCTAAAAAAAACCCAAAACACAACAAACTCGGAACTTTTGCTAAAACTCTAGAAGGAGATGTACTCATGCTCTTCTGCACTGATGCTATCGGGGTTATTCACGTAAACTGAGACAAACCTAGAGAAGGATGTCAAGATCTGCATAAGTTATGTAGGACTGATTTGTTTCAGTGCGTGAACACAAGCATCAGAGGTGCAGTAGGTAGTGTGCAAAGAATGCTGTGAGAACATTTTTTTTTCTAGTTATTTGCATGACTGTGCTGTGCTTTCGGGAGCATCTTTAAAAGATGCACATACTGCATGGTAGTGGAGAAAGCAGGGGGTTTTTTTCCTTTTTTTTTTTTTTTTTCACTTCAAGTGTTTCCCAGTTTCAGGTGGTAGCTAGGAGTGAACACGAGGTCAGGGAATCCAAACAGTCTTTAAATGGTTCTGATCATATGGCCAGGAGAACAAAGACTGTACAAAAGCCAGATACCCAACCCAGTCTGTCAGAAACCTCTGAAAATCTTGCGTCTGCCTGTTCTGCTGCATTTGTACTTTCTGGAGTGCTTGAGCGTCTTCAGCACCTGGAGGAAAAAATGAAACAGGTGACAAGCAATTTCTTTTCCTTTCTGCCTCTTAACTGCATAATCTGTATACTGTATTTTCCCTGGTTTTGCCGTTTTTTCTCTGTTGACTTTAGGCTATCTTAAGACAATTCTGTGATTCTGTAATTGAAAGTCTTTCTACAAACTTGCTGTATTCTGATGATGTATGTTACATTAACTAAAATCTCTCTCTTTTCCTTTCTTTTCTTGGCTTTCCTTACCTGGCTCTTATTGCAGAAAAGAGCTCAGACCATAGCAAATAGGGAATTCCATAAAAAGAACATTAAAGAGAAAGCAGCACATCTTGCCTCAATGTTTGGATACGTGGAGTTTCCAAAGGTGAATATTAGGTTTTGCTTCTGAAAAAGTGCTGAGTTAGAAGACATACAAGAATTCATGGGGAGGAGGGGAATTGCAGTGTTGGTTGGTTGGGGTTTTTTTGTTTGTTTGTTTTGGTTTGGGGTTTTTTTGTTCTGTTTTGTTTTAACTTTCATGCTGGGTAGATCTGAAAAGTAATTTGAATTCCATTTAAATTGATAAGCTTGGCTTATCTAATTTTGCATAACTTAATTGAGGTAAAACACAATCTAAATCATAAAGCTAGTCAGAGTACTTTGGCACAAGATAAATGTGTTAGAATAAACCATGTCTTGTGCTTAAGTATATGCTGGTAGCTTGAAGTTTCTGGTAAACTGGTGAACAGTAGCTCTCAGTCAGCACAATCTATGCTTTCTGCTATCACTAACTTACCTTACTGCCTACTGTATATATTTTTGATAAGAAAACAGAGTACAATAATATCATTTGCCATGAAGATTTTGCCATGATGATTTCCATGGCTCATCCCTGTGCAGAAATAAAGAGAAAAGCAGAATTGTAGTTATCTTTCTATATTTTTGATGCATGACTGTGAAATTATTCTCTTAACCTGTGCTAATGTCACTGTCTCTTTGATAACTCTCCTGTTTCTGCTCTACACAGAATAAGCTACCTACTAAAGGCTTATCCCATTCTCAGCCCCCAACTCCCTCTTGCCCTCAGCCTCATGATTCAGCTGCTGCCTCTTCTCCATCGTCTGTCGGTTCAGCTTCCCTTGCTGTTCCTTCTAGACAGGTATTCCATTAACAGATTTTTCCTGTAAAATCCAAACTTGAACTGCTGCCTGAGAAATGGCTTAGATAGAAGGCACTGCCAGGAGACCTCTTATGTAGGTTGTATTTCACATTTGAATCAAACTTCACATTTCTCACTGTTAATTCTGTGTGTTTGTAGGAGGAAAGTCACTGTTAAAAGCAGTTCAGGTGTAACGCTAAAGAACAGACCAAATAGTTCACAAAACTTTTGCTATAATTCTGAAAATTTTTCACTGCTGCTTATTTTAAGCATTCTGTCATTGGATAATACCACAGACAAGCCCAGCAGAGAGAGAGCCTCACACTGTGTAGCTAACTGGATGTTACGGGATCGGTTAGTTGTTCTTGGGTGGCATTTGTGTTTCTTTCTGTCTGGACTGCAGGAAAACACCTGCACAACAATGGTTATTTTAACTAGAGGGCATGTTTTAGAATTGTGTGAGCACTTGCTGATACAGACTGATTTTATTGTCCTTTTTTTTGTTTATTTATTTGTACTTTAATCTTGCTTCTGCATGTTAATTGCTATAATACAGTTCTTTGTAACAGCAGACTTTACAGAGAGGGAACGGGTGTACTCTGAAGGAGAGCAATTAGGTAGCACTTGGATATGATATTTTTTAGCTTTTAGTGGCAGGTAAAGGCTTGGGTTTCCTTTCCTTCACCAACATACTATGTAGCAGCAGTCTGGGAACACTGCAGTATTGCATAGGGTTGGTGTGGAAATAAAGGTAGAAACAGCAATTATTGAAGGCGACTGCTGTGAGTCAATGCAGGTGCTGCTGGAGGTGGCGGCTCTGCTACCTGACACATGAGAGAAGTGCTATTCAGTAAAATTGGGCACAGTCTCCATTTATTGAGAGGAAGAGCCAAGCATTGTGCCTGCTTTTGTTGTATTTAAATAACATTTTTATTAAATACTCATGAGTAGTGCCCAGCTTAGGGTAAGCCATGGCTGAAGGTAATTTCCCATCTGGTGGACATCAGCAGGATCATTTAATGGAATTGGTCTAGATCTTGTTAGGTTATTTTGCACCATATTGTTGATGCTGGTTGGAAATCAGGCTCATGGTCTCAGCAGTAACTGAGCATGTAGGTGCTGAGCTGATTTGCAGTTTGCAAAGGCACATTCCTTGGTAGAGGTAGATCTGTGTTGCAAAGACTCCTTTACTTTTATTCCCAAGGAAACTATAGGCTACACAGCCCTTCAAGGACACTGCAAGCCCAGCAGGTACCTTTCTGTAGTAATCTAATTCTCTTCAGCTTCAAAATAATTTCTTTGCCTGGATTGTTTTGACGTAGAAAGTATAGCATGTGGTATGCTTTAAGCTAAGTGATGGTTTATGGGACCTGTTGCTCATTTGATTTGGAGAACTGTTGTGACACTGCAAAGATAATAGAAAAAACCAAACTATGCGAACAACCCTTTAGAATATGGACACTGTGAGCGATAATTTTACTGGGATTTTAAATTTTTTTCCTGGAGAATGTTTGGCCTGAGCAATCGTTTTCAGATGTTTTAATTCAACTGCATTTTGTTTAAGTGCATTCACAGCCTTTTATTAGTCTGCCATTCTATTTAAATGCTGTAGCAATAGTTTGTTCTGACTTGATTTCGCTCAGGCTGAGTTTACATTAATTGAAAATGCTCTCCCCAGAGTTAATGGCAGAATGCAGCACAGCTGAGGCAAGAAAATCTTGTTCTGTTACCAGCACAGTAAATATACCTTCATCTCATTTGGTAAATACTTGGCTGGTTAGGTAGGACTACATGTATTCTTTGGCAGATCTACACGCATGAACATCTTGATGCCTAGTGTACTGCTCAGCAGGGTTGTAGAGGCTCAGGTCCTCTTGTACGCTGTACACATTACATGTGTTGTATGTGGTGCATTTGGCATGACATATTTGAGAATTTTTAAGTACCAGGTCTGATAATGAACAGGCAAACATTTGCTTTCCTCCTTTTTTGAGGCAGATGTGGTAATAGAAAGCTGATCCAGGTGATGATGGATTACTGTAGGTTTTTCAATGGGAAAGGTAGTAAGTAGATTAAAAAAAAAAAGAAAACCCCAAAAACAAACACACACCCCCTCCTTGAGTTTCCTTTCCAGGGTTGCCATTGAGTACAAATGACATTGTTGNGCTGATCCAGGTGATGATGGATTACTGTAGGTTTTTCAATGGGAAAGGTAGTAAGTAGATTAAAAAAAAAAAAAAGAAAACCCCAAAAACAAACACACACCCCCTCCTTGAGTTTCCTTTCCAGGGTTGCCATTGAGTACAAATTACATTGTTGGTGCTGTCCCTGCTACAGGGATAACTAGGAGGGATTGGAGGGGTTAGACAGGGTCAACCAGCCATGGTGTCTGCGCAAGGCTGTTGCAGAGAAGGGGAGGGTGCTCATCCTCAATGCCTGTTGTCAGCACAGTTAAGGGATGGTGGATGGTCACTGTGGAAACAGTTTCAGGTCGGGCTTGGGGATGGGGGTAGGGATAGGGGGTAGGAGCAGGGTGCTGGGGGAGTTCTGCAGCACAGACACCTTTTGGAGCAGGTTGTGCCAACGTGCACTTACTTTACACAAGTAAAGTGGATCCTGCCCTGTGGACGGGGGATTAACCCAGTGGACCTTTGGACCTGTGTCCAGGACCATTATTGGTGTCAGTGATACGCTGGTGAAGTGTTACTGGATGTGCAAGACTTTCGTTCTCCATACTGTCTATGTGCTGTGATACCCCTGTTACTTTAGTTTTACTTCTCTTTGGCAACTTAAGTTCTGTTCCTCTTCAACAGACCATGCTTTGGTTTACCTGATTTACCTTTTGTTATTTCTCAAGCAGAATTTTCAAAAAAGCAGATTTCTTACTGCTGTTTTTACTGTTAGAGTATTAAATCTTTAGGGAACACCTTCTGCAGCCTTGATTTCATAACAATCTGTCCATGCCCTCCCATGGTTAAATTGTTGCCCCTGTGTTTTATCTTTTAAGATACTTTTCAGAGCACAAAAATTTTATCATACTCTATAAAACACTGGCTAAATGTGCAGTACTATATAAATAAAATTTGATAATATTTCAGGTGCACATTTTCAAACAAATTTTCAAATACCATGCCTGATAATTTAATGTTTTGCTTGGACTGTGAACATATACCTGTAATTGCCAGTGTTTGTGTTCGCTTGATGGTAGAGTTACAGGACTCAGCATTTGTATTTGTGGTCTGTGCTCTGAGAGATATCACTAGGCAACTCTCGGTATGAAAAAGCACTTCAGGATTGGTAAGCCAGCAGAAAGTGTTTCCTCATGTCAGCGTTTCTGCTTTCTGCCATCAGAAGAAGAGAAGATAATAGAAATCTTTGAGTTTTGTAAGACCTTGTGAGATATGACCTATAAATATCAGCACCCTCCCATCCTTTAAGTAGTTAGTACTGTCTTTTTAATTTCAAGTGAGTACTAAGGTGGTTATCAGGCATGATGATCCTTTACATCTGTTGAATTTTCACCGGAACAGTATTAGTTATGGTGGCATATTTATTGAAAATGGTGGCTAAGAGCTCTTACTGTATTATTACAGAAACCTGTTATTAAGCCTCAGTCCTGAAAGGAATACTTGAAAGCAAGGCTTTGGAAGCATATTGTTTTCTTTTAAAGACATACAGTCATTACAACTTATTAAGAATTAACTTCTATATGATACTATATGCAAATGGACAGTAATAATAAAAACTACATTCTGGCTTTAATCAGCTGTCAAAATTCACATAGGTAGAATTATGAATGTACAAATCTTATATTACAGGCTGGGCTTTAGTTTATTCTGTTTTCTGTTTAAAGTTGGATGGACCTCCAGAAAACTGTCCATCTGAGTTTTGCATGGGTGAATCCACAGAATACATCATAGGAACTATGAAGATGTTGCAATCAGCAGGCTTTGCTGCCTGCAGAGTTTGGACCAACTACTTCCCTTCAGTGATGTGACTTTAATTACCAGCAGTAAGCAGGGCTTGGGTGTTTCCTACACACAGTAGCTTATTACTCAAATGTTGTTTATCTGAGGGGTAAAATATATGTAGCAGGTGGTATCAAAAATAAATAAATCACCCTCAAAGAAAAATAAAACCAGGAAAATCATTTAGGATATGCAACAACAAAGGGGAAACATTGTATGCTTTTTTAGGCAGAGAGCATATTTCCTTTGTTTTATGAAAATACTACTGAGGCTTGTTGGTTGGCTGTGGTGTTACAAACAATAGCACAGGGGAATACAGAAGGCAGCTTTCTTTTCCCACACTGATAACCACCCTGATCAACCTGCTGAAAAGCTTTGGCAACATATCATTGACAGGTCAATAGTCTTAGTAAATCACACACATTTGGGGGATTTTTAAGTGTTTTTTCGGTTGTTTCCTGAATTTTACCATGTAAGGTAACTCTTTATCCTTACCAACAAAAGATTTAAAGCTGCTAGTATAAACCTGCCTGAATTGTGAGCAGTAGCCTGGTACATATTGATAGTGGCCCCAGCACTGCAGAATTGCATGCATGTGTGGGACTTCACGTACACCAGTAGCCTCAAGGAGCATAAGTGCATGAGCAAAATACAAACCCAATTATATGTATACTGAGTGTCTAGGGTATGTCAGGCAGGCAGAGGTCTGTGTGCTCTTGACCAGAGCTAAAGCATGTAAAAGCTGACAGGTTCTTCAAAGGAATGTGTGTAGATCTGGGGTCAGACCTTCTGTCCAGCAACTGGAGTTTGTTACACTTGCACAATTAAATGAATGGGGATGCTATTGAAATCCTTGTCCATAAGCATGGTGAGGTTTAGAGAAGACCCAGGGGGTTGCTCAGCATTTGTGCAGTTGTCGTACAGGGGCAAAAGTCACAAGCCTTGCAGGGCAGCACTGCTCTTGCACGCCTCGTCCCTCCTATTCTCTGCAGGTTTCTGCTGGTGGTGGGTGCTCATGGGACTGCCCTGGTGGATTCTTGACCTACCCTGGTATTTCTGTTCTGTGATTGGGTGGCAATTGTAAGGTGCAGTACTGAGGCTGTAGCAAATCGATTTCCTCTTGACCACCCACATATGTAATTCAGTAAGTACAACCAGTAGAAAACTTCCCTCAGTAATATTAAACAGTTTCTCTAAAATGAGATCTAATCAGTCCTCAAGTCCACTTGCTTCCTGCCCTCCCTGTTCGCCAGTAGCAACAATGTTTGTGTTGGTGGTGGTTGACTAGGAGACAAGATCAATCAGCAGTCTCTTGGTTGCCAGATTAAATTGAAATCCCATAATCCCATTTGCTTTTATATGGAATGTGAATTCTCGTTGATTACAAGAACATTTCCTTTTAATAACATTTTTTAAAGTACGTATAAGCATGCAATTTTCTTGTTTTGACTGCTTTAATGTTGACATCGATTGCTTCTATGGGTGGAAAACAGAAATCAACCAACCTGATGAATTGCAAGGTGTAGTTCAGGCTCAAGGATTCTTTTCCTGAAATTCAACTACTTGCACTTTAAGCGTAGACTTATTGTTTAACTGAGTATTCCAGCCTTTAACTAGGTAAACTTCCTGCCGCGACTGGCTTTGAATGCTTTCTTTTACCTAGGAGCTCATGGGTAGCAAGTTATATTTGGCCTAAAAGTTACACTGCATATTCAGAGGTATAGAATTTGGGGAGGAAAGCTTTGTCTTCAGTAGTCTTAGACAATACAAAGGAACGTAGTTTTCCTGTAGTAGCAAGTAATCTCGCTTCTAGTATTGGTTTGTCATTTCACAGAATCACAGAATCCTAGGGGTTGGAAGGGACCTCGAGGGATCATCTAGTCCAACCCCCCTGCCAGAGCAGGGTCACCTAGAGT